>JASDDO010000014.1:452277796-452847886 GCA_030015575.1 Agapanthus africanus | reverse complement strand
TTCTTTTAACATTACACAGTGAAACTGAAACATTGAAATGTTTCGATGGGGTATCCTGGTATTCCTAGTAATGCCTCTTCCATTATCCAGATTCACAACTGTAACCGTGTAATTCTTTGCCACCTCTCAAAATCCCTTCATATGTCTTTAGTCATTACCATCTGCACACCCCTTAGGCCAAATGGTTTTCTTCCTTCCCTACCGTTCGGCACTAGCCTATGGTTTGGAAGAAGACTATCCAATAAGCATAATGGGTGTACTGTCCCAATCCTAGGAACACTGGCAATGTGAGAGAAGGTGAAGATAAAAGACACCTGAATAAATCTTATTCCTATTTCTCCTGAACCAGAATCCATCCCGAACTGGAACAAGTTCCTTTCGAGTTCGTATATAACCATACGATGGAGTATCCAATAAACTGTGGATCTTCGTAGTGATACGGAGTGTCCTGGAGAAATTCAAAGGTGATTTTAGGATTGGCGAAGAAATACCTGGTTTGGTCATGAATATCTGTTGCAATTTACTTTGCCCTCTTACTAATCCATTGCTTTGTCTTAACTTAATACCTTCTGCACACCATCGTTATGCTAATTGGTTTTCTTCATTCCCTACCGGTCGGCATCTGCCTATGGTTTGGAAGAAGACTATCCAATTTGCGTAATAGGTGTACTACCCCTAAACCAAGGAGTACTCATAACCTGAGAGAGGGTAAAAGGAAAAGACAACTGAATAATCCGATCCGTTTTCTCCAGAACCGGAAACCATCCTCGAATAAATTCTTTCGAGTTCGTATCTAACCATACGATGGTTTTGTCCAATGGAAGTGGACGTTCGTAGTAAAACGGGGTGTCCTGGAGAAAAGGGTAAAAGTAGGAGTGGCAATGAGGTTTACAACTTTGACAATCCAAAAGCCAGTGTTTAAGAAGGTTCGGTCAACTTGGTCACTGAGTCATAGTCTTAGGGTCGGGTCAATGGTCGCTGCCAAAGAGAGAGAGAAAAGAAACACTCAGCGTGCACTCTAACCTAGATCAGAATGGTTACCAATTTATCTAATCTGGAAACCTCCCACTGTACCGTCAAATTCTCCTCCAAACCTGAAAGAAGAACTAGTCGGGGTCACCCGAGGAGTATACTAACTCATCAGTGGGAATCGGGATCCAACTATCATCGCACGACAACGTGACGGAATCCACTCACGGTATCACACTCCAGAAGGTATGCGCATATCTGGCATGTTTCAGTTCTTTTGAAACTCCCGATGTGATTTCTGCCCCATGCTCTTATGACCTTGACTTTGGCCAACATATCATAAGTCACATGTCAAGTTCTACCCATCATTCTCCAGGTTAATTTGAACCCACCCGTACATACCCTTGACTTTGGCCAAAATGGCAGTACGACTGTCCCAAACCAACGCATCTATCTATGCTGCATATGAATACCCCAATAGCTACCAAACACTGTGCCTTGACTTTGGCCAACATACACAGCTTGAATACTATTGACCACCCATATGAAACGACGGAGGGCTACGAATGGTTTCTGGCGAAAACCTTTAACGTAATGAACTTGATATCGTCGAAGGAACGGATAGCTTTTAAAAATATAGTGACGAAAACCGTTGCTAAAGAGGTCACTCCCGGTGAAGGGATCTCGGCTGTTTCCCCGTAGAATGGGGTGCAGGATATTCCAAATGAATACCGCGATGCAAAGCAAAAGTAATCGGCTATAGTGAAGTTAATGCCCTGACGCAAACTTCTGTCCAAGGGGTCACTCCCGGTGAAGGGATCTCGGCCCTTGCCTCGTCGACTGAGGAGCAGGATATTCCAACTGAATACCACGATGCAAAACAAAAGTGAACGTCCTTGCAATAACAGCTTTTTGAAAAGTGTTCCAACAACATCAGATAAGGTTTGTTTTTAACTTGCATTGATCCGAATCAACGCAGTCCCATCAATTGATCACACCAAAAAGAACGAAAATATACTGATGTACGTATATGCCATCCGCATTCGCCACTGGGTCCCGTCATTACCCGTTAGGTTAGCTTACTAACGACAGAGCGGGGACTGGACTAGCACGAATGCAAAACATATACAACATCTACTAATATATATACCAATATATTATATTTCGCTCAAGGAGTGAAAAGAAATGCAACATCACAGAAAATGTACAGCATCACAGAAACAATACAGATATCTGGGATCCCCGGGTTTCACAGAGCCACTGCTGAAACCCGACGTTCCCCTGGTCGTGTGGATAGCCTGTGCAATGAAATCCTAGACCCCTACGGGCGCGGCAAGTCACCCGCCAAAACCTGAAGCGAGGCAGCCCCTTTCAGTACCGTGAATGGACCACCCTGCACTTCACGGAATCCGGCAACTTGGGCACCCCTCCTGGGTCAACCTGTACCCCCTACGAGTGCGGCGAATAGCCCGCCAATCCTAGAGTGAAGCCCCCTCCGTCTCAATGCCATGAGATGCGGGCTTGTTGCCCTCTGGAACCCGGCTATCCGTGCACCCCGCCGCGGGGTAATCCTAGTACAGAAAGTAAAATATACATACAACGGGTGCATCGACCGCAACCTGGCCGTGCCCCAAAATAATAATACAATCAGGCAGTGACGGCAGTCCACATGTCGGACGCTCGCCCCGCAATAACAAATCTATATAATACAATCACAACAGTACTAGCATTGCATCCAGGCTATCCCCCACGACCGATCCGCAACATCACAGCAAAAACAGAACATCAACGTGAAAGTCACGTTCGCAAATCCGTCTAACCGGGCTATAGCAGTTTGACCGGATTTACCGATCGAGTGACATTCACGGTCGCAGATATAATGTAAATACTGTGAAATAATGTGTTTAAAATATCCGATCAATCAAATTTTAACAAGTGGGCCCCCAAACAATACTGTAGCACTCACAGAAAATATGGGCCCAAATTTAATATTCCAAAAAAACTGGTCCCGTAATAAATTACAGGAAAACCCCGATACTGTGCATACACACCCGCATCTGTATTTCGACCGAAATACAAATGCAATGAGACAAAATCTACACTATACTATACAAGGATCCGGCTTATACCAAAGCCGGCTAGTAATATCCGTTCGATCCTGATCCGTGCAATACCGCACGTATCTGATCGAACCCTGCCATATAACCATACGGCCTATAGTACAAACTGTCCGATCCTGATCCGTGCAATACCGCACGTATCTGATCGGACCTTGCCATATCTCCATACGGCCTCTACAACCTTTCGCCCGAAAGCTGAGTAACTGAATGTGGGGGACTCTAAAGACTCGTCAACACCTTGGTTGTGGATTTAACCACTAGCACGTCAGAGGTATAAGCCAATACGTAACGGGCTACCAGGCATTGACTAAAAGGGACGTCTGTGAGCGAACTCAGCCCGACAACCCTACTGAGCCTGTCAGTGACAATATCCGTACAGTCCGGTCCGTTCGTCTATGAGCATCGCATGGCGGGCCTAGGGGGTTGGTAAAAGTCAGACCCCCAAAAGCGGTACAAGTCGTGTCGGAGTGTAGCCCAGAACAGCCTGAGATACTACTGGAATACCTACCAGTAAATCTCCTTGCCTCGGCCGAGGGCTTCGTGTAATGGCTCTCTTAGACACAGCACGACCTCACCCCCAATACCGGGAGAGACGAACCCCTGAAGATACGCTCACTGCCTCCATGTGGCTCGGGACTGTACCCAACTAAAACCTGTTTGCACGACTCCTTTGAGCCGTGGTAGGGTAGTAATCAAAGTACAGTGGGAACTCACACAAGACAAATGACGATCCCCAGGTCGATGAACTAACCTGCACACATGTCACCAGGGAACTGCCATCTGACGTCTGGTATATGACCAACTAGCATGTTCCCGGCGAGTCCTGTCCGGTGTACTCATAACCCAATGAGCACCTGTATACATCTTAGGTGATCCAACTGACACCAGTGGCTTGTGAGACCGGCCACCGCCCCTCGTCGGGGTCTCGACTGTATACACTAGTCTACTCTAGAGTATCGATGCCCTGTCTCGAAACTCACACGACTAGGGACCATTTAAGGATATGCTTGTAGACCCCAGCTCCCACTTATATGATCGCCCTCATACTGCTGGTGGTCAAGCAAGAATCCTAGGGGCTCTATCAACGTGTAATAGCGACCTGTCAGGTTACCTAAAGCATTACACGATGATAAAGGTAAACCAGATAGCATACTATCATCTCGAGTGAGACTGTCCTACCGGGATAGGTCCTCCCTCAATCATTGCAATCACGTGCCTGTGATCCAATAATTGACTCTGAGGGCACTATCTCCAACAGAAGCCCCCTCCGTCTCAACGCCATGAGATGCGTGCCCATTGCCCTCTAGAACCCGGCTATCCGTGCACCCCTCCTTGGGGTAATCCTAGTACAGAAAGTAAAATATACATACAACGGGTGCATCGACCTCAGCTCGGTCGTGCCCCAAAAGAATAATATACAAAAAGGCAGTAACGGCAGTCCACATGTCGGACACTCGCCCCGCAATATCAAATGTACATATAAAACCAAACTGTACTACCATTGCATCCAGGCTATCCACCATGACAAATCCGCAACATCACAGCACAACACAGAACATCAACGTGAATGTCAACCGTCTAAAAGGGCTATAGCAGTTAGACAGGATTTACCGATCAAATGACATTCACGGTCGCAGATATAACGTAAATACTGTGAACTAACATGTTTAAAATTTTCGATCGACCAAAATTTTCCCAAGTGGGCCCCAAGCACTACTGTAGCACTCAAAGAAAATCTGGGCCCAAAAAGAATATACCAAAACCCCCATTTCCAAATCCAAGACCCTCTCTAAAAATTTGGTGCACTTTTTCCTTAATACTGCGGCGGAACTGCGGCCGGAACAGGGGTAAGGCCGCGGTTCGGCGGTGCTACAGGAACAACAGTGAACAAAAATTTCACAGAACACTTAAGTAACCCTGCACGATTTTTTGACATGAACAGAAAAATTTTTGGAGCACAAAATAAAATCGACAGCAACTAGAACAGAAAATGCGGGTTTTTGAAAAATCCGATCGATCGAACTTGTAAACAAGTTAGAGCAAGCTAGACTAGGTTAATGGCGTGGCTCTGATACCAGTGTAAGTGCACGGCGGCGCCCCGGCCGTCTGAACGAGGCCAAAATGGGGAAACGATACTTTTCTTTAAACTTGTAAACCGGCACCACCGCGCACTATAAACCTGGATCGGGCCATTAACCTACTCCTAGCGAACTAGAGAAGGGGTAGAGAGATATACCGAGCGATCCGTGTCCTTCGGTCTTCTCATCGTCATCCCGATCTCCCCGCGGGATCTCCGGTCTTCATCTCCTCGTCGGAAGGGCACCACATCGCCAGGTTCTTTTACGGGCTCCCACCTCTGGACCGAGGCAACTCGAGCAAGAAGTTGGCGAGTCGACGTGCCCAAGGATACTGTAGATGAAGTGTAGAAAGCTTTGTCTCATTGGGGTATGAAGTTGCCATGGTTTTTGGTGGAGGAATGAGATGAACTTTTGGAGATGGAGCTATGGGATTTTTGCAAAGCCAAAGAGATCAAAATCACCGTCATCAAATTATGAACAACCCCTCATCAATATGTGGCCGGCCTCATGCTTGAGGAATGAGAGAATGGAGTGAATAAGAATGAAAAAAGAGTGAACCCCAACATAATGCAAGAGAGAGAAAAGGGTGATGATAATAAGCAATGATCACAATCAAATCCAAATCAACTCCCATCATGAACAACCATGATGAACAAAAAGATAATCATGAGAGGCAAGAACTATGATGAACCAAAAGTCAAATGATGGTTTAACCATCATGAAGCCATCACAAAAAGTTTTCTTCATGCACAATTGCAAATAACCCCCTCCACCAAAATTCAGCGAAAGAAAGAAACAAAAGAAAATGGCCGAAACCGGAAAGCGAACTGGCAACTTCAGAAAACTGGTCCCGTAATAAATTACAGGAAAACCCCACGACTGTATATACATACCCGCATTTGTATTCCGACCGAATACAAATGCAATGAGACAAAATCTACACTGTACAATACTAGGATCCGGCTTAAACCAAAGCCCGCTAGTATTATCCGTCCGATCATGATCCATGCAATACCGCACGTATATGATCGAACCCTGCCATATCACCATACGGCCTCTACAGCGTTTCGCCCGAAACTTGAGAAACGGTCCGTGGGGGACTCTAAATACTCGTCAATACTTTGGCTGTGGATTTAACCACTAGCACGTCAGAGGTATTAGCCATACGTAACGGGCTACCAGGTATTGACCAAAAGGGACGTCGATGAGCGAACTCATCCTGACACCCTATTGAGCCTGTCAGCAACAATATCCGTACAGTCCGGTCCGTTCTTCTATGAGCATCGCATGGCGGGCCTAGGGGGTTGGTAAAAGTCAGACCCCTAAAAGCGGTACAAGTCGTGTCAGAGTGTATCCCAGAACACCCTGAGATACTACTGGAATACCTACCAGTAAATCTCCTGCTTTGTCCAAGGACTTCGTGTAATGGCTCTCCTAGACACAGCCCGACCTTACCCCCAATACCGGGAGAGACGAACCCCTGAAGATCCGCTCACTGCCTCCATGTGGCTCGGGACTGTACCCAACTAAAACCTGTTTGCACGTCTCCTTTGAGCGTGGTAGGGTAGTAATCAAAATACAGTGGGAACTCACACAAGACAAATGACGATCTTAGGTCGATGAACTAACCTGTACACATGCCACCTGGGAACTGCTATCTGACGTCTGGTATAAGACCAACTAGCATGTTCCCGGCGAGTCCTGTCCGGTGTACTCATAACCCAATGAGCACCTATATATATCTTAGGTGAACCAACTGACACCAGTGGCTTGTGAGACCGGCCACCGCCCCTCGTCGGGGTCTCGACTGTATACACTAGTCTACTCTGGAGTATCGATGCCCTGTCTCGAAACTCCCACGACTAGGGACTTTTTAAGGATGTGCTTATAGACCCTATCTCCCACGTATATGATCGCCATCATACTGTTGGCCGTCAAGCAAGAATCTTAAGGGCTCTATCAACGCGCAATAGTGACTTGTATGGTCACCTAAAGCAGTACACGATGATAAAGATAAACCAGATAGCAAACTATCATCTTGAGTAAGATTGTTCTAACGGTATAGGTCCTCTAACAATCATTGTAATCACGTGCCTGTGATCCAATAATTGACTCTGAGGGCACTATCTCTAACGACTTGATATTGTACATTCAGGATATATGAGACTTACAGGATATGAGGGCCAATTTAGGGGCTGATTTGTGGAAAGTTAGGATTTAGATTGTCTTGATGGACTTTGGTCATATCATGAGGTCAGGATTCCGTGAGGATTACATGTTTTATCCCATACTCCGCATTTACTTTATATGCATTGCTTCATGTATTAGTAGTACCTGATAGAGTACCTTACATGACTATTGCATACATATTGCCATTTATTGTTCATGTATTAGTTGTACCTGATAGAGTATCTTACATGACTGTTGCATACATATTGACATTTATTGTTCATGTATTAGTAGTACCTGATAGAGTACCTTACATGACTGTTGCACACATATTGCCATTTATTGCTATCAGCTTGCATGCATTAGATTCGCGTTGTACGTGCATACTTGCGATTACCTGCATATGTTATTTACTATTCACGAGTTGGCAACTCACCCCGTTGTGCCATAGTGTTTTGCACGTAGTCCCTCAGGGCAGTCACGGCAGGCTTTTCATCTTTCATATCATCTTTTGCAGCGGATACCGCTTCGACTGACTCCGTGCAGTTTGCTATAGTTGGGTTTTGCGGTTATCCGATGATGCTCTTTGTATATCTTTGTACCTTGTACTCTCCATCTACCACTTTCATGTATGACTTAGAGACTTGATGTGAGGACGATATTGTATACTATTTTGTGACTTGGAGATCTTTTATGCAGTTTTACTTATAGCGTCTTTTATTTCTTCACTACGGCATCGTATATCTGTTGTGGTGGTTGTTTTCCTCCTTTGGGCGAGGATTGTCTCCCGGTTGGGGATGCTTTACTTATATTTATGTTGTACCCATTTTTGGGGTTAGTTTTTACAAAGGAAGTGCTGCCAAAATTTTTAAGAAATTAAAGTTGGACTTTAAAGAATTTGTACTTCAGATTTTCAAAAGTTTTAACAATATTCTTATCACTTAATACCTTTGATGGTTTAGATTGCTGGGTTTTTTGGCTTACTTAAATTGCGTTACGCCTGTAGACGTTGCGTAGTTTAAGGGCCGTCATGTGCCAATTTCGGGTCGTGACAAAAGCCCACTAGTATTGCCCTCTCGAACATCACACGCACACAAGTACACATATCTGAACGAACCCTATCGTAAAACCATACGACCTCTACATCGTTTCGCCAGAAGCTAGGAAACTCACTATATGGGACTCTAAAGACTCGACAATACGCTGGCAGTGGGTATAACCACAAGCACGTCAGCGGTACTGTAGGATTCCTAGGCACACTAATGAGGTTCCACAAGGCATCAACCATGCCCAATTCAAATTTTTTCATGTGCCTACAAACCCTAATACGGATCGTTAACTAGATGATAAGGCGATGCAAGCAATTAAACGATTTTACTGCTAAGTGAAAGAGACTACTACCTTTGTAGAACCGGTCCTCCACCTCTCTAGCTCCGTGACGATGTCCTCTCGCTGCGATCATCGGATCCCAGACTCTAGCGTCGGCTTCATCGGAGAAATGGGCGGGCTAGGTCGTCGACTTCGATGCCGAAGATGATCTACGTCGAGGCAACTCAAGATCAAGCTCCAACTTCACCAAGTCATGAAACTTGTGAAGAAAACACCCTATACTACTTGGCAAGTGTTAGTGGATGAAGAAATAGGAAGTGGGTTCACTTTAGAATTGGATTTCTCACACTTTTTCTCATTTCACCATTGAAGCTAGCAAGCTTCTTTCTTCTTGAAAAAGAAGAAGAAGAAGATGATAATATGATAAGAATAATTAAAACAAATGATAAATCAAGTGAAGTTATCATAATGCAACCTTGGTTAAGTGTAGAGAATAAACTAGGGTTAGGTGAATGGTTAGGTTTAGGCAAAAGACATAATGGTAGACTTTCAAAGATGCTTTGAAGCTTCAAGATGCTTTGAAGCTTCAAGAAGCTTCAAGCAAAGAGCAAATTTAGCCACCATTTTATTCTTGCCAAAAATAAATGAATAAAAGAAATAAATGTATAAGTAAAGATTACAAAACCCTAACCATTCACTTAACCATGGTTTAAAGTAAACACATACCCAAGTTTGCATGTATCATCAAACATGATACAAACTAGTGCACAAAACTATGTCATATATACAATGTGCACATCAAGTGAGAAAATCCATCTTAAGTGAACAAATACTAGTTAATGTAAAGTAATATATCAAATATATAATTATACATTAAATCATTAAATCAACACTTGATTTAACGGTCCGGTCATATCGCATATTACCGACTAATATCAAGTGTATCAATGTATCGAATCAACACTTGATTCGGTAACCCGGCTATATCACATATAACCGACCAATGATACAAATCGCGAGAATAGAATACAGTATCACATACTGGTATAATTCTCGGTCCCGCACATATCTCATATGCGCTCCTATTTCGTTTCGCTTGAGCCAGGAAACCTCTGTGTAGGACTCTAAAGACTCGTCAATACGCCGGCAGCAGGTGATGATCATATCAAGCACCCACAAGCCGCAAGCGGTCTGCTAAACGTAACGGCCACCCGGGTATTGAGCGATCAGAAGATCGACAAGCAAGCCCGCTCACACTCCTGTGAATCCAACCAGTAACACTTACCGTACAGTCCGGTCTGTTTGTCTGATATGTCGCATATCTCGTCTAGGGGTGGTAAACGTCAGACCCCAGTAGCTCGACAAGTCATGCCGATATAAGGTCCATAACATTCGTGAAACTACTGATAACTCTTACCAGTATATCATTGCAACCCTGGCCAGGGATTTCCAGTTATGGCCAGTCGAGCATAGCACAACATCAACCCCCAATACCGGGAGAGACGAATCCCCTCCTATCGCTCATTGCCTCCATGTGAATCGGGACTGTACCCAAAAACCACCTGTTTGCACGACTCGGTAGAGCCGTGGTATGGTGGAAATCAAACCACAGTGGGAGACACACAAGACTCTATGACGATCTCGGGTCAACAGACTAAGCTGTATCAGTTTCACTAGTGAACTGCCATCTGACGTGAGGTATAATACCGGCTAGGAGTTCTCGGCAAGTCCGTTCAGTGTACCCAGTCTCCACTGAGCACCCGCATACCATCTCTGATGTCAAACACCAATGGATATGGGATCATCCATCGCCCATCGCATGGGTCGAGAAGATATGCGCTAGTCTACTCTGGAATATCGATGCCCCGTCTCGATATTCCCACGACTAGGAACAATGAAGGATGTACTCATTGACTACCCAGGCCCCACTAGTATGATCTACATCATAGTCCTGGAAGTCGAGTACACATCCTAAGGGCTTTATCAACATGTAACGGAGAGACAGTAAGTATACATGTTAAGATAAAGAGCAACCGGATAGCATACTATCATGTCGAGCAAGAAAGTCATACCTATATATGTCCCAGCATCCACTACAATATACATCCAATGTACAGTAATGGCCTCTAGGGCATACATATAACTAACAATCTCCCACTTGCACTAGGGCCATCTGTAGCAGTGGTTGCAGTATCTAATATTCAACCATCCCATAAAAGTCTCTCTCTGGGAAAAGGCCTTTGTGAGTGGATCCGCCGTGTTGTCCTCTAAGTCTACTCTCCTAACCTCGATCACCCTGGAGATCAACTATCTCCATGATCAGGTGATGCTGCCTCAGAATATATCTGGGTCACTGATGGTACTAGGGTTCCCGGGCCAAAGCCACACTTCCGTTGTCACACAATGGTGGGAACCTAGTTCATCTTATGAACCAATATACTCCCAAACTGCCTCTTTGGTAGCATCTTTGATAGCGATGTTACCAGCCTTTATCGTCTAGTTTGCCACGGTATCTAGCTTGGAACACTTCCAACATACCGTCCCTTTACAGAGGGTAAAGACAATGCCTGTGACTGACATTCAGTCGTCTTTATCACCCTGGAACCCTTCAAGTGATTCTCCCCAGGATCGATTGATACCATCTCAGTACATCTTGTGAGAATCCTAGCATCCAATTACATCTATCTCATAGATGAAAACTCAGGATTTAGGAGGTATCACTTTGATCCTATTGGAGAATTCTTGTGATAAGCGGAGATTGACCGAGCGTAGTATAGGAAACCCCTTTCTTATCAAGAGTATGTTATCCACGTACTCTACGAGGACCATTACCATACTCCATACTACGCTTTTGTACATACAAGGTTCATCTACCATTTTGATGACGTCAAACTCTTTGACTACCTCATCAAAACAGATGTTCCAACTCCGCGATGCCTGCTTTATCCTGTAAAGCAACTTGCACACGTTTCCGCTGCTCCCACTGTTTACGAAGTTCTCTGGCTGTGTTCTTATAGACATTCTCTTCTAAATCATCATTTTAGAAAAGCTGTCATGGCACCCAACCACCAGATATCGTAGTCATGGTATGTAGCAGTGGTAAGTAGGATCTGGATGGACTTAAGCATCGTGCCTGGAAAAGGTTTCATCATTATCCATGCCTGGTCGATGATGAAAACCTTCAACAAGTCTAGCTTTGAAAGTCTCAACTTTTCCATCTACACCAAGTAATCTTCTCAAGATATACTTGCTCCTGATGGGGATTTAACCCTTCATATATCGCAACCAAAGTCCATACTTTGTTGGTGTATATGGATTCTATCTCAGATCGCTAAGCATCCAGCCATTCTTACAGAGTCCCTACTCTCGATGACCTGCTCGAATCTAGTTGGGTCATCATCTCATGATGCAATCCTCGCTCCCACTGTCATCGAGAAACCGAAGCATCTCTCAGGAAGGTGAGGAACCCTACCAGATCAGCGGAGAGGCTGAGGTTCGTCGGGGACTATTGAATCTTTTGGTTCTGTCAAATCATCAGCTGCAGTTTTGTATAGCTGGAACCTTTCCAGTTCTACAGAACCGACCTTGCCTCGATCTTTTCCGGATTTTGCTTTTGACATAGGCCGGACAATCCCAAATCTTAACTTACTTAAGAGATAGGCTCTTCCCATACCATATCTTATATGGAGTGGTAGGCGCTGATTTGATTCGAACTCAATTCAATGGGTATGCTTCTTCTTAAGTGCACAACCCCAAAAGGAAATAGGTAACTCAGTAGTACTCATCATAGAGCACACTATATCTAATACGGTGCGATTGCTCCACCCTGATACACCGTTGTGCTGTGGTGTTTTCAGAGGAGTAATACCGAGAGAGAATCTTATTCTCCTTTAGAATAGTCCGAGAATTCCATGCATAAGTATTCTCCTCCCTGATCTTATCACAGGACATAATACTTATACCTGTATTTTGGTTCTCTACTTCCAACTTATATTCTGTGAATACCTCAAAAGCTTCGGACTTATGTTTCAACAGGAACATATGACTGAATCTTGAGAGATTATCAGAGAATATAATGAAGTACAAAGAACCGGTCCTGGCATGTGTAGACAGGGGAGTTTACATACATCATCATATATCAGTCCCAAGAGTTTACTAACTCTTTCTCTGTTTGCAATAAACAGAGCTATGGTCATCTAATCTTTGTGACATGACTGGCAAGTTTCACAAGATGTAAATTCAAACTGATTTAAATATGCATCTAAAATGTAACTTCAGCCAGTCGGGTCGCATTGATGTGACCTAGTCTACATTGCCTCAAGAAGAATCCGTTCATTTCTGAACTCTTCCTCTTGTGTGTGTTCTGTATACTAAGAACTGTAGTTTGATTTAGAACGTCAATGCTTTTAGATAACGTGTCTGAACCGATCAACTTTTGATATAGGAAATGTTCAAAACATTATCCATCAATACAAAATTTTATCATTTCTTTAATAAATAAAGAGATTGATATGATTTTGTATATCAGGTTCGGTATCTAATAGCATTTGTTCAGAATCAATGTATTGGTAATACAGGGTGACAGTGACCAACAGACTTGGCTGCAACACTTGCCATGTTTTCTGTTCATGAAACTTATCACCCGTTCTTAGTTTTCTACCTTTTTGTAGCCCTATGTAACAGATTACATATATCGGATCCTGATCCGGTATCAAATACCCAGGATGCAGAGGATACTGAGAAACAGTTCTTTATAAGGAACACACCCGAAGGAGATGCATCATATGCACTTTCTTCGTTTGGGCGGCATAGGAATTCTGGTATTCCCCTATTTCCTGCTTTGTCTTATAACAATTAAAAGTTGGAGCGGGACCAACGTTCCCCAGCTTAGTATAACAAGCGGGTTCGGTCAATGCATCCATATTATTATCTTGATTAAAGTGTGATATGGTCGCTACCTGGAGAGAGAGAGAGAAGAAAACACTCTGCGTGCGCTCTTGCAAGATTAGATTGGTTATATATTTTATCTAATCAGGATGGCTCCAACTGTTTTTATCATATCTTCCTTCAAACCCTAAAAGGAAAGACTAGCCGAGATTAATTACACTCTACAAGTTTGCCAATCTTTCAGCAAGTGTCGGTACTTTGAGGGAGGTTCCCCGTACTTTCGCACGGACCTAATTAAAGTAAACCTCGTTTTCCCAGAGGCGTAACCCCGTTGACACCTTTCTAGACACCTACTTGATCGGCTAATTGTAAAGTGCAAAACTCTCCCAGGAGTAACAATTACTCGCAGTGGGTATCGGGATCCAACTATCACATAGAAGGTATGCAATCTCATTGCAAATTTCAACACTTGAAACTCCCGATAAAGGTTTTTACCCCTAGCACCTATGACCTTGGCTAAGGTCAACAAATCATAGGTACTAGTCAAGTTCTACCCGTCATTTCGTGATTAATTAGACCCACCCACATGACCCTTGGCTAAGGTCAACAAAGCCACATGACTGTCCTAACTAATCGCATCATATGCGGTGTAGGAAGACATCACTTAGCTACCGTACACTGTGCCTTGACTATGGTCAACAAACACAGCACTAATACTAAGTACTCTACTTCCTAAAATGATGGAGGGTTGTGGATGGTTTTTTTTTATGAAAACCTTTAACGCTTTGAACTTGATCTCGTTGCGGAATCAAATAGTTTTTAAATGGAATGTTTTTTAGGTTTTTATAGTTTTGCTAAAGGGGTCACTCCTGGTGAAGGGATCGTCGGCCCTTTCCTCATCGAATAAGGTGCAGGATATATCATATATACCGCTGTGCAAAGCAGAAACTATAGAAGCAATCAAAAGGCAAACCGAGTGTGTAGCATCTGCCAGTTATTGCTAAAGGAGTCACTCCCGGTGAAGGGATCTCGGTCCTTTCCTTATCGAATAAGGTGCAGGATGTTCTACAAGGAACACCGCGTTGCAAAGCAAGAACTGTAGCTACCTGTTTTTATTTTGAAATTCGATTCCACAACATCAATTAGGTTTATTTTCTTTCATTAATCACATTAATGAATATCCCAATATTTAAGTCCACCTAAACATCACAGATAAATATAACGTACGCTTATGCCATCCGCATTCGCCTCGATGTCCCGTCTGCACCGTTAGGTTAGGTAACTAACGGCAGTGCGGGGCAGGGCTAGCGCGGGTGTAAAACATAAGCAACGTCTATATAATATATCATATATACTATATACAATATCTATCTGAACAAATTACATGATCACATCACAGATAACGTAGCAGAAAATATCATATGAAATATTGGATATACTAGGACGTCCGTGTTTTTAATACAAGCCAGTATAAAACACGGATTCCACGGTCGTGATGAATAGCCAATCCCACACCCCTAGACCCCTACGAGAGCGGCAAGAAACCCTACCAATTCTAGGGTTAGGAGACCCGGACTCGACTCCTCGAGATGGTCTCCCACTGGACCCTAGAACCCGGTTACTTGTGCTCCCCTCCTTGGGTCCATCCTAATGCGGAAAAGTAAATAATATACAAATGGTGACATCATCCGCAACCTGGAAGTGCCCCAATAAAAGAATATTACATACAAGTTTTTACATGAATGAAAATGAAAAACACTCATCTCACATAAAAACCCCCGGCTATTCAAACACGACAATCCAATATAACATATCCAGCAACACATAACATCACACGTCATCAACGTAAGTAAATATGCGCATCCCAATTGTCGTTGACATATAGCAACGAAACCGGCGATATCACATATTACACTTACGGTCATAGAAAAGAAAGTGTAAAACTACAACAGTTGGAATCCACAATCTCTTTAGACATCGCAAGCCTAATCAAATGAAATACTTAGACATCGCATGCCTAACAATTATAAACCCCGCATTTTAGTCTCATTATCGAAAACTCTTTTCAATATCAAGTCGGGCAATTCAATAAGATTCCCGACATCCTGATCGAATGCTCGTCGCAAACCACCCCCGACGCCGTCGACAAAGTGCACTAAGGCGGAACACCGCTGCCGCGAGCATCCGGACGGATGCTTTCGGCGACGGGGTTCTCCTACAGTCACTTGGTCGGGGCAATGGGGTGTAGCTGTCTATTAAGTTTATCCGGCGAGTATCCGCGTATGCTACCCGATTGTGACGGACTTTTGATCATATCAAAATTCCGTGCCAACCGATCAAGTGAGACTAAACCGCTAGATTTATAACATTCATTCAGTTATCTCATAACTACTTGTGAATTCCAATTATTGTATCACATTCCGGATAAATAGAAAATGTTAAACTTTCCGATCGAACAATCAAACACCCAAGTTTTCCCGAAACAGATCAACACATGATATAAGTTTAAAAAACATTCACTTCATGCCTCAGTACCAACGGTCCAGCCGTAGAAGGGTCAAGCCAACGCCTCACATGTGGCACGCCGTACTGCCCCAAACCCTAAGGTTCAAAGGGCAGTTCAAGACAGTCACATAATCGAGTTAAGGTTTGTTGTCTTCTAGAGGGTCCATCGCGTTACTTGCACTACTTAGAACGTTCTTAAAACTACGGAAAGATCCAACACTTGGAAATTTCCCGGCAGGGGAAAAAGTTGGTATTTATATCCGGTCGAACTTTTTAACAGTTTCTAAAATATCCGGAAAAACTTAAACGAAGTTAAATTATCCGATCAAATTAACGAGTCCCCAATAAAACCCTAGAATACTCAACATTTGAGTGGAATTAAATAATTCCCATAAAAAATTGCCAAGAAAGGACCTAAGAATAAATATATGAAATTTCAGGGACTAAGTCCAAATTTTGGCCGCGGAACCGCCGCAAAACCCATGGTTTCGCCGCTGTTCCGCGGTCAAATTATTGACTTAGTGGACCGTACATCACAGTAATTCTTAGTTTTTCCTGCTTAATTTTTTGAGAATTTTTAATTCACAAAAATCGACTATTTGAAAAATTGTACAGAGAGGGTTGAAGTCGGGGGATATCGGGTTCGATCGGAGTTCTAGCTTCGTCTACACATCGCCTAAAGCACTAGCTAGGCTCTGATACCACTGTAGGGTTCCTAGGCACACTAATGAGGTTCCACAAGGCATCAACCATGCCCAATTCAAATTTTTTCATGTGCCTACAAATCCTAATACGGATCGTTAACTAGATGATAAGGCAATGCAAGCAAGTAAACGATTTTACTGCTAGGTGAAAGAGACTACAACCTTTGTAGATCCGGTCCTCCACCTCTCTAGCTCCGTGACTGTTAGTTGTATGTATGCCCTAGAGGCCAGTATTGTACAGATGTTGTATATTATATTGGATGCTTGGACATATATAGAGATGACTTTCTTGCTCGATATGATAATATGCTATCTGGTTACTCTTTATCTTAACATGTACACTAGTCTCTTTATACTGTCTTATAGTTACATGTTGGTAAAGCCCTTAGGATGTGTACTTGACTACCTGGACTATGATGCAGATCATACTAGTGGGGACATGGTAGTCCATAAGTACATCCTTCAAGGTCCCTAGTCGTGGGTGTATCGAGACGGGGCATCGATATACCAGAGTAGACTAGCATATACGCTTCTCGACCCAAGTGATGGGCGATGGATGATCCCATATCCATTGGTGTTTGACATCAGAGATGGTATACGAGTGCTCAGGAGAGACTGGGTACACTGGACGGACTCGCCGAGAACTCCCAGATGGTATTATACCTAACGTCAGATGGCAGTTCTCAGGTGACACTTGTACAGGTTAGTCTGTAGACCCGAGATCGTCATAGAGTCTTGTGTGATTCCCACTGTGCTTTGATCTCCACCTTACCACGTCCATGAGGGCGTGCAAAACGGTGGTCTTTGGGTACAGTCCCGAGTCACATGGAGGCAATGAGCGATAGGAGGGGTTTCGTCTCTCCCGGTATTGGGGGTTGATGTTGCGCTGTGCTTGATTGGCCGTAACAGGGAAGTCCCTGGCCAGGGCTGATCAGAGATTTGCTGGTAAGTGTTACCAGTAGTTTCTCGACCCGTTATGAGCCTCACATCGGCACGACTTATCGGTTATTGGGGTCTGACGTATACCACCCCTAGACTTGATATGCGACGTATCAGACGAAGAGACCGGACTGTACGGTAAGTGTTACTGATCGGATTCGCAGGAGTGTGAGCGGGCTAGCTCGTCGATCTTCTGATCGCTCAATACCCGGGTGGCCGTTACGTTTAGCAGACCGCTTGCGGCTTGTGGGTGCTTGATATGATCATCATCTGCTACCGGCGTATTGACGAGTCTTTAGAGTCCTACACAGAGGTTTCCTGGTTCAAGCGAAACGAAATAGGAGCGCATATGAGATGTGTGCAGGACCGAGAATAATGCGTGTATGTGATACCGCATTTCATTCTCGCGATATATGTTTTCGATTGGTTATATTCGATATGACCTAGTTATCGAATCATTGATTCGATAAATCGATACATTGAATACTAGTCGGTTATGTGCGACATGACCGGATCATTGAATCAAATGTTGATTTAATGATTTAATGTATAATTATATATTTGATATATTACTTTGCATTAACTAGTAGTGGTTCACTTTAAACGGATTTTTCTCACTTGGTGTGCACATTGTATATGTGATATGTTTTGTGTACACTTGTTTGTATCATGATTGATGATGCATAATAACTTGGCTTTGTGTGAAGAATTGGACCATGGTTATGATAAGGGTTAGGGTTTTTGATTATTCACTTAATTATTTATCCATTATTTATTCATTTAATTAGATGAAAGAAAACAAAAAGGGTTTCTTTTCTTCATGAAGCTTATTAAAGCTTCATGAAACTTTGACCAAAGTCATCCCTTTTGTCTTCATCCTTAACCCTAACCACTAATCTAACCTTGGTCAATTCTCTACACATAACCATGGTTTACTTTATGATAAGTATTGATTTTCCTTTCTATTTCAATTACTTATCATAACATTATCATCATCTTCTTCATCTTCTTCTTCTTCTTCAAGCTTGCTACTCCAATGGCAACTTGAGTTCTAGTGAGAGAATTCCAAATCTAAAGTGAACCCATCTCCTATTTCTTCACCCTCTACCTCTTGCCAAGTTGTTTTGGGTGTTCTCTTCACAAGTTTCACAACTTTGTGAAGTCGGAGCTTGAACTAGTGCAACCTCAACGTAGATCGTCTTTGACACAAAGCCGACGACCTATTCCGCACATTATTCCGATGAAGCCGACGAATGAGTCGAGGATTCATGATGGACAGCGAGGGCATGACCACGTGGAGCTAAGGAGGTGGAAATTCGGATCTACAAAGGTTGTAGCTTCCGACCTTTAGTTAATTTGTTAACTAGCTTTATCATTTCGCCTAAACATCTAGTCTAAGATCCGTAGTCTAAGGTTTCTCGCCACCAAAAATTTTAAATTGGCATGTTCGATGCCTTGTGTGACCTTACTTGAGTGCCTAGGAACCTTTCACTGGTATCAGAGCCTACCTAGAGCCTTAGGCGAAGTCTAGACGGAATTTGAACTCCGAACGAACCCGAAACCCCAATACAAATTGCTCTCTGTACTTTTTCTGAAAACGTGGATTTTTCCATATTAAAAGTTTCCAAAAAATTCAGCAGGGAATATAGTGAGTTACTGTGAAGTACGATGTGCTAATTCGACTACAGAGGCACGGAACCGTGGCCCCCACCAAGGGATTCGCGGCGGTTCCGCGGCCACTGTGTTGAATTATAACACGTGGCGAGCACAGTAATTCATGTTTTATAATGCTGAGTCTTCTGGAAATTTTTAATAAATTTTCAAGAGTTGAATTTTCTGGAGTTGTTTTGGGGATTCGGTATTTCGATCGGATTATCAAATTTCGTCTTTTGTGTTTTTCCGGATAATTTATAGAATATGTTAAAAAGTTCGACCGGATATAAATACCCAACTTTTCCCCTGTCGGGAAATTTCCAAGTGTTGGATTTTTCCGTAGTTTAACGACGTTCTAAGTAGTGCAAGTAACGCGATGGACCCTCTAGAAGACAACAAACCTTAACTCGATTATGTGACCGTCTTGAACTGCCCTTTGAACCTTCGGGTTTGGGGCAGTACGGCGTGCCACATGTGAGGCGTTGGCTTGACCCTTCTACGGCTGGACCGTCGGTACTGAGGCACGAACTGAATGTTGTTAGACTTATTTCATGTGTTGGACTGTATCGGGAAAACTTGGGTATTCGACTATTCGATCGGAAAGTTTAACATTATCTGTTTATCTGGAATGTGATACAATAATTGGAATTCACAAACAGTTATGAGATAACTGGATGAATGTTATAAATCTAGCACTTTAGTCCCATACGATATTGAAAAGAGTTTTCGATAATGAGACTAAAATGCGGGATTTATATCTGTTAGGCATGTGATGTCTAAGTATTTCATTTGATTAGGCATGCGATGTCTAAAGAAGTTGCGGATTCCAATTGTTGTAGTTTTACACTTTCTTTTCTGTGACCGTAAGTGTAGTATGTCCATATCGCCGGTTTCGTTGCTATACGTCAACGACAATTGGGGTATGCATACTTACTTACGTTGATGGCATGTGATGTTATGTGTTGCTGGATATGTTATATTGGATCGTCGTATTCGAATAGCCGGGGGTTTTTATGTGAGATGTGTGTTTTGCATTTTCATTCATGTAAAAACTTGTATGTAATATTCTTTTATTTGGGGCACTTCCAGGTAGCGGAAGTTGTCACCTTTTGTATATTATTTACTTTTCCGCATTAGGATAGACCCAAGGAGGGGAGCACAAGTAACCGGGTTCTGGGGTCCAGTGGGAGACCAACTCGAGGAGTTGAGTCCGGGTCTCCTAACCCTCGAATTGGCAGGGTTGCTTGCCGCTCTCATAGGGGTCTAGGGGTGTGGGATTGGCTATTCATCACGACCGTGGAATCCGTGTTTTATACTGGCTCGTATTGAAAACACGGACGTCCTAGTATATCCAATATTTCATATGTATATTCTGCTGCGATATCTGTGTTGTGACTCTGTGATGGATATAATATATAGTATATATGATATATTATATAGACGTTACTTATGTTTTACACCCGCGCTAGCCCTGCCCTGCTCTGTCGTTAGTTACCTAACCTAACGGTGCACGAGAGGACATCGAGGCGAATGCGGATGGCATAAGTGTACGTCATATCTATCTGTGATGTTTAGGTATTTAAATGATGGGACTTCATTAATGTGATTAATGAAAAATAAGAAACCTAAGATGTTGTGGAATCGAATTTTAAAATAAAACAGGTAGCTACAGTTCTTGCTTTGCACAGCGGTATATGCGATATACCCCGCACCTTATGCGATGAGGAAAGGACCGAGATCTCTTCACCGGGAGTGACTCCTTTAGCAATAACTGGCAGATGCTACACATTCGGTTTGGTTTTGATTGCTTTTAAGAGTTTTTTTTTTGCTTTGCACAGTGATATATATGATATATCACGCACCTCATTCGACGAGGAAAGGACCGAGATCCCTTCACCGGGAGTGACTCCTTTAGCAAAACTGGAAAAGCCTCAAAATCACTCCATTTTAAAACTTCATTTGATTCTACAACGATATCAAGTTCATTACGCTCATGGTTTTATGAAAACCTTCGTAGCCCTCCGTCATTTCAGTTAAATCCTACTTAGTATTCGTGCTACGTTTGTTGACCTCCGTCAAGGCGTAATGTGCGGTAGCTAACTAGTATTTGTCTGCTTATGCATATGATGCAGATTGGATTAGGGTAGTCGTACGACCTTGTTGACCTCCGTCAAGGGTCGTGCGGGTGGGTTTGATTCAATCAAGAAATGACGGGTTGAACTTGACTTGCACCTTGTGGTTTGTTGACCTCCGTCAAGGTCATAGGATGCTTGGGGCAAAATATTATCGGGAATTTCAAGTGTTGAAATTTACAATGAGATTGCATACCTTATATGAGATAGTTGGATCCCGATACCCGCTGCGAGTAAGAGTTACTCCTGGGAGAGTTTTACACATTGCAATTAGCTGATCAAGTAGGTGTCTAGAAAGGTGTCAACGGGGTTACGCCTCTTGGAAAGCGAGGTTTACATTAATTAGGTTCGTGCGAAAGCACGGGGGACCTCCCTCAAAGTACCGACACTGGCCTGGCTGAAAGATTGGCGAACCTGTAGTGTGTAATTAATCCCGGCTAGTCTTTCCTTTTAGGGTTTGGAGGAAGATTTGATAAAAAAGCAGTGGGAGCCATCCTGATTAGATAAGATAATAACCAATCTGATCTTGCACGAGCATACGCTAAAGTGTTTTCTTCTCTCTCTCTCCAGGTAGCGACCAGTTCATGCCTTAATCAAGATAATAATATGGATGTATTGACCGAACCCGCATGTTATACTGTGCTGGGGAACGTTGGTTCCGTTCTTTCCTGTAAAAGTTATAGTAATGAACAGGATATAGGGGAATGCCAGGATTCCCATGCCACCCGAATGAAGAAAGTACATGTTGATGCATTTTCTTCGGGTGTGTTCGTTACTGAGAACTGTTTCTCTATTTGCTCTACGTCCTGGGTATTGGATACCGGGTCGGGATCCCATATATGTAATCAGTTACATAGGCTAAGGAAAGGTAGAGAACTTGGAGAAGGTGATAAAGACATTAGAGTTGGAAATAGTGCAATTGTTGCAGCTAAGACTGTCGGGGAATATCACCTTGTATTACCAACTGGTAATACATTGGTTCTGAACGAATGCTATTACATGCCGAACCTGATATGCAACATTATATCGGTTTCTTTATTAAGTAAAGAGGGATATAATTTTGTATTACAGGACAATGTTATGAACATTTTCCGTAACCAAAAGTTGGTTGGATCAGGCACGTTCTGCAATGGCATTTATGTTCTAAATCAATCGACGGTTCTGAGCATAACAAACACACACAAGAGGAAGAGTTCTGAACTCAACGAATCCTTCTTGTGGCATTGTAGACTGGGTCACATCAATGTGACACGACTAGCTAAGTTGCATAAAGATGGATATTTAAATCCGTTTGAATTTTCATCTTATGATACTTGCCAGTCATGTCTCAAAGGCAAGATGACCAAAACTCCGTTTACGGGACACGGAGAAAGAGTTACCGAACTCTTGGGACTTATACATAGTGATGTATGCGGTCCCATGTCTACACATGCCAGGGATGGTTCTTCATACTTCATTACATTCACTGACGATCTCTCTAGATTCGGATATGTGTTCCTGATGAAACACAAATCAGAAGCTTTTGAGAAATTTAGAGAATATAAGCAAGAAGTTGAGAACCAAACCGGAAAAAATATTAAAATCCTACGATCTGATCGAGGAGGAGAATACTTAAGCATTGAATTCCTGGACTTCCTAAAAGAGAATGGGATTCTCTCTCAGCTAACTCCTCCATATACACCACAGCACAACGGTGTATCGGAGCGGAGAAACCGCACCCTATTAGATATGGTGCGCTCTATGATGAGTGTAGCTGAGTTACCTGTTTCTTTCTGGGGATATGCACTGGAAACGGCAGCATACCTACTGAACAGGGTTCCCACCAAATCTGTGCCTACCACACCATATGAGATATGGGAAGGGAAGAGACCATATCTTAATTTTATAAAGATATGGGGTTGCCCGGCCTATGTCAAAAGACAAAAACCGGACAAACTCGAGGCAAGATCTGTTTTGTGTAAGTTTGTTGGATATCCCAAACATTCGTGAGGGTATATCTTCTACCACAGTGAGGAACAAAGAGTATTTGTTGCTCAACATGCCACATTTTTAGAAAAGAAATTTCTTGCAAAAGAAATTAGTGGCTCTGAGGTAGAATTGGAAGAGGTTCCAGCTGAACAAAACACAACAGAAGATTTAGTGGAACCAGAGGATTCTGTAGTTCCCGATGAACCCCAGCCACTCCGCCGATCTAGTAGGGTTCCTCGCCAGCCTGAGAGATATTACGGTTTTCTCATGGACGGTGGGAGCGAGGATTGCATCATGGAGGATGATGACCCAACTAGCTTCGAGCAGGCCATCACGAGTGGGGACTCAGTGAAATGGCTGGATGCTATGCGGTCCGAGATGGAATCCATGTACACCAACAAAGTATGGACATTGGACGTTGCTCCTGAAGGGGTAAAACCCATTGGGAGCAAGTGGATCTTCAAGAAGAAACTTGGTGTAGATGGGAAAGTGGAGACTTTCAAAGCTAGACTTGTAGTAAAGGGCTTTCGTCAAAGACCAGGTGTGGACTATGACGAGACCTTTTCTCCAGTGGCTATGCTTAAATCCATCCGGATCATGCTTGCCATCGCTGCATATCATGATTACGAAATCTGGCAAATGGATGTTAAGACCGCCTTTCTAAACGGTGATTTAGAAGAGTGCATGTACATGACTCAGCCAGAGGGCTTCGTAGACAGTGGGAGCAGCGGGAAGGTGTGCAAGCTGCTTAAATCCATTTATGGATTAAAGCAAGCATCGCGGAGTTGGAACATCTGCTTTGACGTCGTTATCAAAGAGTTTGATTTCGTCAAAAATCCAGATGATCCTTGTATCTACAAGAAGGTGGCAGAGAGTAAGGTTGTCTTCCTCGTATTGTACGTGGACGACATACTCTTGATAGGAAATGATATTCCTATGCTGCAATCGGTCAAGCTCTTCTTATCATAAAGATTCTCAATGAAAGATCTTGGTGATGCCTCCTGCATGGGAATAAGGATCTATAGAGATAGATCCAAACGGATTTTGGGATTGTCCCAATCCAGGTACATTGACACCATACTAAAGAGGTTTAGTATGGAAGAGTCCAAGCGTGGGAACTTGCCCACGATCTCTGGATTCACTCTCTCCAAAGAGATGTCTCCCAAGACTGATTTGGAGAGAGCTCGCATGCAAGGGATACCCTATGCTTCGGCAGTAGGCTCTATCATGTATGCGATGCTATGTACCAGACCCGATGTTGCATACTCACTAAGTATAGTGAGCAGGTATCAAGCTGATCCTGGAGAGAGTCACTGGACAGCTGTGAAGAGCATTCCCAAGTACTTGCGAAGGACTAGAGATATGTTCTTAGTGTATGGTAACGGAGAACTCCAAGTGGAGTCCTTTACCGATTCGAGCTTCCAGAGTGATAAGGACGACTCTAAGTCGTAGTCGGGCTTTGTCTTTACCTTTTACGGAGGGGCGGTTAGCTGGAAGAGTTCCAAGCAGGAAACCGTGGCAGACTCGATGATGGAGGTTGAATACATCGCTGCCAACGATGCTGCTAAAGAAGCTGTCTGGATCAAGAAGTTCATTACTGAACTTGGAGTGGTTCCATCCCTTGAGATTCTAATACCTTTGTATTGCGATAACAATGGAGCGGTGGCTTTCGCCAAGGAACCCAGGTCCCATCAGCGATCCAGGCATATTTTGAGGCGGTATCACCTGATCCGGGAGATAGTTGATCGCCGGGAGATCGAGGTCAGGAGGTTTGACACGAAGAACAACACAGCGGATCCACTCACGAAGGCCATTCCCCAGACACAGTTTGAGAGACTCTTCGGGATGCTCGGTATGCGATACTACAGCAGCTGGCCCTAGTGCAAGTGGGAGATTGTTAGTAGTATGTATGCCCTAGAGGTCAGTATTGTACAGATGTTGTATATTATATTGGATGCTTGGACATATATAGAGATGACTTTCTTGCTCGATATGATAGTATGCTATCTGGTTACTCTTTATCTTAACATGTACACTAGTCTCTTTATACTGTCTTATAGTTACATGTTGGTAAAGCCCTTAGGATGTGTACTTGACTACCTGGACTATGATTCAGATCATACTAGTGGGGACATGGTAGTCCATAAGTACATCCTTCAAGGTCCCTAGTCGTGGGTGTATCGAGACGGGGCATCGATATACCAGAGTAGACTAGCGTATACGCTTCTCGACCCATGTGATGGGCGATGGATGATCCCATATCCATTGGTGTTTGACATCAGAGATGGTATATGGGTGCTCAGTAGAGACTGGGTACACTGGACGGACTCGCCGAGAACTCCCAGATGGTATTATACCTAACGTCAGATGGCAGTTCTCAAGTGACACTTGTACAGGTTAGTCTGTAGACACGAGATCGTCATAGAGTCTTGTGTGATTCCTACTGTGCTTTGATCTCCACCTTACCACGTCCATGAGGGCGTGCAAAACGGTGGTCTTTGGGTACAGTCCCGAGGAACATGGAGGCAATGAGCGATAGGAGGGGTTTCGTCTCTCCCAGTATTGGGGGTGTATGTTGCGCTGTGCTTGATTGGCCGTAACAGGGAAGTCCCTGGCCAGGGCTGATCAGAGATTTGCTGGTAAGTGTTACCAGTAGTTTCTCGACCCGTTATGAGCCTCACATCGGCATGACTTATCAGTTATTGGGGTCTGACGTATACCACCCCTAGACTTGATATGCGACGTATCAGACGAAGAGACCGGACTGTACGGTAAGTGTTACTGGTCGGATTCGCACGAGTGTGAGCGGGCTAGCTCGTCGATCTTCTGATCGCTCAATACCCGGGTGGCCGTTACGTTTAGCAGACCGCTTGCGGCTTGTGGGTGCTTGATATGATCATCATCTGCTACCGGCGTATTGACGAGTCTTTAGAGTCCTACACAGAGGTTTCCTGGTTCAAGCTAAACGAAATAGGAGCGCATATGAGATGTGTGCAGGACCGAGAATAATGCGTGTATGTGATACCGCATTTCATTCTCACGATATATGTTTTCGATTGGTTATATTCGATATGACCTAGTTATCGAATCATTGATTCGATAAATCGATACATTGAATACTAGTCGGTTATGTGCGACATGACCGGATCATTGAATCAAATGTTGATTTAATGATTTAATGTATAATTATATATTTGATATATTACTTTGCATTAACTAGTATTGGTTCACTTTAAACGGATTTTTCTCACTTGGTGTGCACATTGTATATGTGATATGTTTTGTGTACACTTGTTTGTATCATGATTGATGATGCATAATAACTTGGCTTTGTGTGAAGAATTGGACCATGGTTATGATAAGTGTTAGGGTTTTTTATTATTCACTTAATTATTTATCCATTATTTATTCATTTAATTAGGTGAAAGAAAACAAAAAGGGTTTCTTTTCTTCATGAAGCTTATTGAAGCTTCATGAAACTTTGACCAAAGTCATCCCTTTTGTCTTCATCCTTAACCCTAACCACTAATCTAACCTTGGTCAATTCTCTACACATAACCATGGTTTACTTTATGATAAGTATTGATTTTCCTTTTTATTTCAATTACTTATCATAACATTATCATCATCTTCTTCATCTTCTTCTTCTTCTTCAAGCTTGCTACTCCAATGGCAACTTGAGTTCTAGTGAGAGAATTCCAAATCTAAAGTGAACCCATCTCCTATTTCTTCACCCTCTACCTCTTGCTAAGTTGTTTTGGGTGTTCTCTTCACAAGTTTCACAACTTTGTGAAGTCGGAGCTTGAACTAGTGCAACCTCGACGTAGATCGTCTTTGACACAAAGCCGACGACCTATTCCGCACATTATTCCGATGAAGCCGACGAATGAGTCGAGGATTCATGATGGACCGCGAGGGCATGACCACGTGGAGCTAAGGAGGTGGAAATCCGGATCTACAAAGGTTGTAGCTTCCGACCTTTAGTTAATTTGTTAACTAGCTTTATCATTTCGCCTAAACATCTAGTCTAAGATCCGTAGTCTAAGGTTTCTCGGCACCAAAAATTTTAAATTGGCATGTTCGATGCCTTGTGAGACCTTACTTGAGTGCCTAGGAACCTTTCAGTGACGATGTCCCCTCGCTGCGATCATCGGATCCCGGACTCTAGCGTCGGCTTCATCGGAGAAATGGGCGGGCTAGGTCGTCGACTTCGATGCCGAAGATGATCTACGTCGAGGCAACTCAAGAGCAAGCTCCAACTTCACCAAGTCATGAAACTTGTGAAGAAAACACCCTATACTACTTGGCAAATGGTAGAGGATGAAGAAATAGGAAGTGGGTTCACTTTAGAATTGGATTTCTCACTCTTTTTCTCATTTCACCATTGAAGCTAGCAAACTTCTTTCTTCTTGAAAAAGAAGAAGAAGAAGATGATAATATGATAAGAATAATTAAAATAAAAGATAAATCAAGCGAAGTTATCATAATGCAACCTTGGTTAAGTGTAGAGAATAAACTAGGGTTAGGTGAATGGTTAGGTTTAGGCAAAAGACATAATGGTAGACTTTCAAAGATGCTTTGAAGCTTCAAGAAGCTTCAAGCAAAGAACAAATTTAGCCACCATTTTATTCTTGCCAAAAATAAATGAATAAAAGAAATAAATGTATAAGTAAAGATTACAAAACCCTAACCATTCACTTAACCATGGTTTAAAGTAAACACATACCCAAGTTTGCATGTATCATCAAACATGATACAAACTAGTGCACAAAACTATGTCATATATACAATGTGCACATCAAGTGAGAAAATCCATCTTAAGTGAACAAATACTAGTTAATGTAAAGTAATATATCAAATATATAATTATACATTAAATCATTAAATCAACACTTGATTTAACGGTCCGGTCATATCGCATATTACCGACTAATATCAAGTGTATCAATGTATCGAATCAACACTTGATTCGGTAACCCGGCTATATCACATATAACCGACCAATGATACAAATCGCGAGAATAGAATACAGTATCACGCGAGAATAGAATACAGTATCACATACTGGTATAATTCTCGGTCCCGTACATATTTCATATGCGCTCCTATTTCGTTTCGCTTGAGCCAGGAAACCTTTGTGTTGGACTCTAAAGACTCGTCAATACGCCGGCAGCAGGTGATGATCATATCAAGCACCCACAAGCCGCAAGCGGTCTGCTAAACGTAACGGCCACCCAAGTATTGAGCGATCAGAAGATCGACGAGCAAGCCCGCTCACACTCCTGTGAATCCAACAAGTAACACTTACCGTACAGTCCGGTCTGTTTGTCTGATATGTCGCATATCTCGCCTAGGCGTGGTAAACGTCAGACCCCAGTAGCTCGACAAGTCATGCCGATATAAGGTCCATAACATTCGTGAAACTACTAATAACTCTTACCAGTATATCACTGCAACACTGGCCCGGGATTTCCAGTTATGGCCAGTCGAGCATAGCGCAACATCAACCCCAAATACCAGTAGAGACGAATCCCCTCCTATTGCTCATTGCCTCCATGTGAATCGGGACTGTACCCAAAAACCACCTGTTTGCACGAATCAGTAGAGCCGTGGTAGGGTGGAAATCAAAGCACAGTGGCAGACACACAAGACTCTATGACGATCTCAGGTCAACAGACTAAGCTGTACCAGTGTCACCAGAGAACTGCCATCTGATGCGAGGTATAATATCAGCTGGGAGTTCTCGGCGAGTCCGTTCAGTTTACCCAGTCTCCACTGAGCACCCGCATACCATCTCTGATGTCAAACACCAATTGATATGGGATCATCCATCGCCCATTGCATGGGTCGAGAAGATATGCGCTAGTCTACTCTGGAATATCGATGCCCCGTCTCGATATTCCCACGACTAGGAACAATGAAGGATGTACTCATTGACTACCCAGGCCCCACTAGTATGATCTACATCATAGTCCTGGAAGTCGAGTACACATCCTAAGGGCTTTATCAACATGTAACGGAGAGACAGTAAGTATACATGTTAAGATAAAGAGCAACCGGATAGCATACTATCATGTCGAGCAAGAAAGTCATACCTATATATGTCCCAGCATCCACTATAATATACATCCAATGTACATTAATGGCCTCTAGGGCATACAAATAACTAACAGGTACTAGCTGCACGTAACGGCTACCCAGGTATCTGTCGATAAGAAGGCCGACGAGCAAGCTCATCCAAACTCCAACTGAGCCTGACTGTGGCAATCTCCGTACAGTCCGGTCTGTTCATCTAAGAATGTCGCATAATGGGCCTAGGGGGCGGTAAACGTTAGGATCCTAATAGCGGTATAAGTCGTGTCGGAGTACAGTCCAAAACACCCTGAGAAACTACTGGAGTACCTATCAGTAAATCTCGCTTGTCCTGGCCAGGGACATTGTGTAATGGCGTTCCGAACACAGCGCGACATCAACCCCCAATACAGGGAAAGACGAATCTTATCTAACCGCCACTGCCTCCAAGTGCTTCGGGACTGCTCCCAACTACTACATGTTTGCACGACTCAATAGAGCCGTGGTAGGGTAGTAATCTAAGAATAGTGGGAACACACTTGAGGCGAAGTAGCAGTGTCAAGTCAACGGACTAAGCTGTACTCATATCACCTAGGAACTGCTACCTGACGATAGGTATAGTACCAACCAGCAGTACCCCATGAGTCTGTCCAGCGTAACTCATAACCCTATGAGCACCTGCAAACTATCACCAGTACGACGTACAGATGGCTGTGGGACAGACCATTTCCCCTGCTGGAATGAGAAGCGTATACACTAGTCTACTCTGGAGTATCGATGCCCTGTCTCGATAATCCTATGACTAGGGACCTGTATAAGGATGTGCTTGTAGACTACCCAGCCCCCAATAGTATGACTGCCATCACAACGCTGGTAGCCAAGCAAAGATCCTAAGGGCTCTATCAATATGTCACAACCCGAAAGGTACGGAACGTGACTCGCACTTAAATTACGAAACGACTCAAGGTGCCCGTAAAATAAGTAAGCCAAAGCCCAGAAATCAAAACCAATTAAGCAGAAGAGTGAAGGAAAACCAATCAATTGAAAGCGAGTTTATCAAATAAGTCATATCAAGCCCTTTTAAAAACAATATCAAATTTTCCGAAAAATTCGGCAGAGTCTCCTTTGTAAATACAGGCCCCCAAAATGGGTACAACAAGAATATAAATGAATCCAACAAATATGGCATCCCCTAGCGGGAGCTAGCTCTTGGCCACAAGGCGGTCATAAATCCCACGCAATATAAAGCAACAACATGCGAAATAATCATAAGGAAGCATAAGAAAAACAGCATGTCGACTCAAGTGAGCTCGACCCCAAAATACAGCAAAAAAAGTCCACAAATCTCACAGTCTCATCTCTAGGTCAATATACAACAATACTGATAGAAACAGTAGATGGAGTACACTAGATACAAAGAATATACAAGGTGGTACAAAAAAAATGATAACCCACCTAAGAGCAAAACCTCGAGTCCAGGCAAAAGAAATAAGAGCGCCCGCCGCTACTGTACTGACGGAGCGGACCTGAAAAAGGTTGTGGCACAACGGGGGTGAGTTGCCAACTCGTGAGTAATAAATAACATCTACACATGCTATCGAATGCATGCACACAAGCATCCTAGCATCTAAATACAGGTAAGGCTGGACATAATAGCAGGTAGGTATGCAATATGAATATACTAGCAGGTATGAATGCAATGCGAATCAACTCGTGATATGAATGTGTAAGTATAAGAAATCATGTTTTTTCCCTTTAAGAATCTCTTTTGAAATACCAGCACAATACCAATAGAATCAATAAGAACCTGTGTCCAGCAACGACACCTCAAAACTATCACAAATCTCATATATCCATGCCATCGTATCTCTGGCCTCAGCCATCCGGCTGACCCAGCTCAATATCAAAATCTCATCATCTCGCGGCTACGGTCGGGATCCTCTGGATATCCGCCGTGCCAAACAGTCACCGGTAGGTAATCCGTCCCCTGCCAGGCTCAACGTCAACACCACATTCATCTTGCCTCGGGGTACCATACCAGGTCCACCATGTACCCGAGACGGTTCATCCAACTCCTCTAAACGGGTCTCGAAAACCACAGCAAACTCATGTTGGACGACACTTACATCACTAGAAAACCGCAATTTACATATTTTAAAAATATAATAAGTTTAGAAATTTTGCGGCTTTCCCCCGAAATCCAGAAATATCATAAAACCTCAAGAAATCCTCATAAGTGCATATGTCAATGATAACGAATGCATATGGTATCAATAATCAAGTTGCGATGTGTGATTAATAGATTAGGCATGAACAAATAATATGATGAAGCACATGCACATGAATAGCAATCCTACGATTTCATTTTAAGGAATTAAAGCAATAGCGCGAGTTTAAGTATCAATTATAGTAAAAGGTTTCAATTTAAAGGTTATCTAGTGTAGTGGCATGGCAATTACCAGGGTGTGTGTGTAAGCATGAATAGTGCTCGTGCTGCATATAAAAACCCTGGCAATGGTGCAGGTGTCCTATAAAAAGGGTTCGCATATGTATGTCAATATAAGGCATGGATGCAACAAATAATCATATAAGTATTACACCCCTAATTACTAACATCACTAAGAATCTTTTAAGTTACTAAAACTATCGGGCGGCTTGCGCCATCCAACGATAGTCCCCCGTAGATGTTACATCTACTCACTGGAATCCCTAGCTAGTCACGTCCAATCACCGCTTTCCCCTTTCGTGCCGCGTCTGACGTCTCCGCGACCGAACCTGGAATTTACATCAATACCAAACATAAGGTTACATATCAAGAACGACGCAAAACCTAAACGAAAACACTAACGTTCACAAGCTAGGTACAACGTGCATAAGGTTCGCGGAACACACGCGAAAATCGCAAAAACTGCAAAAATCGCCGATTTGGTCGCCCGGCAAAACTAAAACCCGACTACTCAAAAATCCGCACTCACACATCCTAAATGTCATAGGATAAGCCAATAATATAATCTAGATATCGCAATTAGTTCGCCACAATAATATAATAAAAACCTAGTAAGCTAGAAGTTTGCAAATTTGGTGCAAATATCGACAATTAGAAACAAAATTAACACAATCCAACACAACAATCCAAACTAACCCACTAGCTAGCCATTACACTAATTTTAAATCATTAACTAAGCTTAAAAACCTAATTTCCATAAACAAAACCTTTCTTGATTTTCATAATTAGCAATGCAAAGAAAATTTCACACAAGTTAACTTAGATTAGCAATATATCAAGCCACTTAAGCAAAGTAACCATATAGGTTGGTTAAGTAAACCACTAGATTAATTAACTAGATAATGGTTTCTAAAAACCCTAGTTTAATTTCAACCATGAACTTTTTTAAAAAAATCTAGAATGAAACTAACACTAAATTTAGCACTAAACAAATTTCAAGGTTCTAGTTTAGCACACTTAAGCTATAATTTAACCATTTGATTAGAAATTATACCTCAAAAGATCAATCCTAAGCTTGCTCAAGCCTCCCAAGACACCTCCTTTCTCCTCGATTTGAACCAAATTAGGTTGGAGAAGAGATGGAATATGGTTTTGCTTTGAAATTGTCAAGAAATTTGTTGATTTTGTTGATTTTTGAGATGAATTTGTGAACAAAAGAGGGAGGAAAAATGAAGGGGGGGAGCTGCTGGTTTCTGGCCAGAAATGAGGGAAGGGGAGGGTGTGGGTTGTGTGGGAAAAGTCTTGGTCAACTCCTACCAACCCACAAAAGACCATACCCAATTAACAATTTCAAAAACCTTTAAAAAATACCCTCATTTCCACACAAAACACAAGGTCAAAGGAGCATGGAATTTTTTTCCCATGAGCTGCAGGAAATGGCCGGCCTAGGGTGAGGGAAAAGTGAGAGAGAGTGCACAAAATTTTTTTATGCAAAAAGACCCCCTACAAGTCCAAAATTGCAAGTTTAAGCTTAAATTCAATAAATTTCGTTTCCTATAATAAAAATTAGTTAAAAATCAAAATAAAATACTAAAAATTTATGTTACAACTAGATTTTAATTAACATAATTTTAAAGATTAAAATTAGCCCAGAAAAATTTGTATTTATCGCTAATTTAATATATTTTCTTACCGGCTTAAAATAATATTAAAAAATTGAAAAATAGGGAAAACATTTTAAACGACCAGAATTTCATAAGTAACTCATTAGCTACTAAAAACAAGCAATTACCTATCCATTTTAGGTATAATTAGTCCTAAACTGCAAAATAACAAGAAAGACGGTTTTCGGAAAAATACCGAATTTTCACCGATTTTCAGGAAAACACCAAAACGACTTTTCAAGGCGCTACAATCTTCCCCCCTTAAAGAAATTCGGTCCCCGAATTTAAAAATATAACTACGCGTACCTTCAAAGAGATGGGGATATTTCTTCCTCATCTCGCCATCGGTCTCCCAGGTAACCTCCTTGCTGCTCTGGCTACGCCAAAGGACCTTGACGGTTGGTATAATCTTCGATCTCAACTTCTTCACCTGCCGATCCAGGATGGCCACCGGCTGCTCTACAAAAGAAAGGTCGTGCTCTAGCTGGACTGTCGGGTGCTGAATCGCATGCGAAGGGTCGTGAAGGTACTTGCGGAGCATCGAAACATGGAAGACGGGGTGAACATCGGGAAAGCTGGGTGGAAGGGCCAAACGATATGCAACAGCGCCAACACGCTCGAGGATCTCGAAGGGACCTACGAATTTAGGGCTAAGCTTCCCTTTTCTCCCAAAACGCATCACGCCCTTCATCGGAGAGACCCTCAGAAAAACATGGTCGCCAACTGCGAACTCTAATCTGCGACGGCGCCTGTCTGCATACGATTTCTGCCTGCTCTGAGCCGCTCTCATCCGGTCTCGGATCAACTGTATCTTCGTTGTCGTCTCCTCAACAAGCTGCGGCCCCAAAATACTGCTCTCGCTGAGCTCTGTCCAACAGACGGGCGATCTGCATCTCCTCCCATACAATGCCTCGAAAGGTGCCATCTGAATAGTATCCTGGAAGCTGTTGTTGTAGGAGAACTCCACTAGAGGTAAATGACGATCCCAGCTACCGCCGAAGTCTAAAACGCACGCTCTGAGCATGTCCTCAAGAGTCTGAATGGTCTGCTCTGACTGTCCGTCGGTCTGCGGATGAAACGCTGTGCTGAAGCTCAAACGAGTGCCCAAAGCCTCCTGAAGTCTCTGCCAAAGTCGGCTGGTGAACTGGGTGCCTCGATCTGACACGATATAAGTCGGTACGCCATGCAACCGCACGATCTCATCGATGTAAGGCTGAGCATACTGAGCGAAGCTGAAAGTCGTCTTCACTGGCAGGAAGTGAGCCGCTTTCGTCAATCGATCTACGATCACCCAGATGGAGTCATACCCTCGACTGGTCCTGGGTAGACCCACAACGAAATCCATCAAAATCTGCTCCCATTTCCACTCCGGAATGGGTAACGGCTGCAGCTCTCCTGCGGCCTCTGGTGCTCGGCCTTGACTTGCTGACAAGTCAGGCATCTCGATACAAACTCCGCAATGTCCCTCTTCATCCCGTCCCATGAATAGGTCTCTCTCATATCATGGTACATCTTGGTGGAACCGAGGTGGACACTATACACTGATCGGTGTGCCTCCTCAAGAATGTCGCGCCGCAATCCATCAGCATCTGGTACGCACAGTCTAGATCCATAGCGTAAAATCCCCTGATCGTCAATCACGAACTCGGAAAATCTGCCCTGTCCCATCTGTGCCATGATCTCTGAGCAACGGTCGTCACTGCGCTGTGCCTCATATATATGGTCAAGCAACTGTGGGCGTGCACGAATATGCGCGAGCTGTCCCCCTGTCTGAGTGAACTCGAACTCAACTCGGCTGTCGCATAAAATCTGCCAATCTGCTGACGACTGCCTCTGCACTGCGCGCAAACACGATAGACTACCCCCGGGCCTCCTACTCAACGCATCTGCCACCACATTCGCCTTGCCTGGGTGATATAAGATCTCGCAGTCGTAGTCTTTCACCAACTCCATCCAACGACGCTGTTTGAGGTTCAGGTCTCGCTGCTGAAATATGTATTTTAAGCTCTTGTGATCGGTGAATATCTGACACGACTCGCCGTATAGGTAATGTCGCCAAATCTTCAGTGCAAAGACCACTGCAGCCATCTCCAAATCATGAGTGGGGTAGTTCTGTTCATGCTTCTTCAACTGCCGAGAAGCATAAACGATCACCCGGCCATGCTTCATCAATACGCATCCTAACCCTACTCGCGAAGCATCACAGTAGACCATAAATCCGCCTGATCCCTAAGGCAAAGATAATACCGGCGCCGTAGTCAAACAAGTCCGTAGCTGCTGCAAACTGCGCTCGCACTCCTCTATCCAAACGAAAGGAACTCCCTTCCGGGTCAAACCGGTCAAAGGTGCAGCTATACGGGATAAGTCCTGAACAAAACGCCTGTAGTAGCCCGCCAGGCCGAGAAAACTACGGATCTCAGTAACCGATGTAGGTCGGGGCCACTGCTGAACAGCCTCAATCTTCTTCGGGTCCACACATATGCCATCTCTCGTAACCACGTGACCCAAGAATCCGACGCTGTCCAGCCAGAATGCACACTTGGAGAACTTTGCGAACAGCTGGTGCTCCCTCAGAGTCTGTAACGTAATCTGCAAGTGCTGCTCGTGCTCCTCTCTGCTTCGGGAGTACACCAAGATATCGTCGATAAACACGATGATGAACAAGTCAAGATACGGCCTGAATGTACGGTTCATCAAATCCATGAATGCTGCTGGGGCGTTGGTGAGTCCGAACGACATCACCAAAAACTCGTAGTGGCCATAGCGCGTGCGGAAAGCTGTCCTCGGTATATCCTCCTGCCGAACTCACAGCTGATGGTATCCTGATCGCAAGTCGATCCTCGAAAAATACCCCGCACCGTGAAGCTGGTCGAACAAATCATCAATGTGTGGCAACGGATATCTGTTCCGCACGGTAACCTTGTTCAGCTGGCGGTAGTCGATGCATAAGCGCAAACATCCATCCTTCTTCTTGACAAACAGGACCGGAGCACCCCACGGAGAAACACTAGGTCGAATAAGCCCCTTATCTAACAAATCCTGCAACTGGTCCTTCAGCTCTCGAAGCTCAGCCGGGGCCATCCGATAAGGCGGTATAGAAATAGGCCCCGAGCCGGGAATCAAATCGATGCAGAACTCAACGTCGCGCTCAGGTGGTAGCCCAGGTAGCTCATCAGGGAAAACATCAAGAAACTCACAAACAACCGGGACCTGGTCCAACGGAACCTCTGCAGCTCGAGTATCACAAATATACGCTAAGAATCCCTGACATCCTTTCCGCAAGAGCTGACCAACGCGAAGAGACGAAATCAAGCTGGGAAGGGTGACGCTGCTGTCTCCCTGAATAACAAGGACTGGCTCTCCCGGAAAGCTAAATATGACTGCCTTCTCACGGCAGTCCACCGAAGCATAACAAGTGGCTAGCCAATCCATGCCCAGAAGCACATCAAAGTCCAACATATCGAGGAGAATCAAATCAACTGATGAATCCCTCTCCCCGATACGAACAGAACACAAACGAAATACAAAACGAGCGACAAACGACTCGCCTACCGGAGTAACAACAACAAGCGGATGATCTAACGACGACGACTCACGGCCCAACATCGGTGCAAAGTGTGTAGAGACGTACGAATGTGTGGAACCTGGGTCGAATAATACTCGTGCGTCGAAAGAACAAACTGGCAAGGTACCTGTCACAACGGCATTGGATGCCTACGCATCCTGCGGTGTCAAAGCAATTACTCGGGCCTGTCCTCCACCGATAGCGGGCTGACCTCGACCTCGGCCTCTGCCTCCTCGTCCTCTCTGAATAGGACTGCCGCGTCCACGGCCTCTGGGTGCACCTAACTGGCGTGGAGCATCGCCTGTGGTAGGAAGTAGGGCTCTCTGAGGAGGGGGTGGTGATGGTGGTAGGGTCACATGCGGAACTGTCGCTGCTCCCTGTCGTCTCGCCGGACAGTCTCTGACAAGATGATGCGGACTCCCGCACCCAAAACACCCTGGCGACGGCTGCTGTCCCTGGGGATAAGAACCATATAACTGTCCCCGTCCAAATCCTCTGCCAGGCCTATCTCTCGGAAAGAATCTGGCGAGCTGCCTCTGAGACGGTACATCGGTGCGAATCCTCTTCGGCCCAGAAACGGCCGAAGTCTGTAATATGCGTGCCTCCATCCGTAATGCCGTATCCATAGCAGCTGAATAAGTGTCGTAGTGCTGGGCGCCAATGGCAAGATATAGCTGGGCATCAAGTCCCTGTACGAACCTCTTCACCATCTTCTCTTCGGTATCCACCAAATACGGAGCATATCGGGATAACTGTGTAAACTGGATGTCATACTCAGACACCGTCATCCCAGGTGTCTTGACTAAGGCCTCGAAGCTACGAGCTCTGGCGTCAGGAACGCTCTCTGGGAGGAAACAAGCTAGAAAGACCGCTGTAAACTCGGCCCACATCATCGGCGGTAGACCTGCAGCTCGACCTCTCAAGAGTGACTCCCACCATGTCTGTGCGAGACCCTCTAGTCGGAAACTCGCAAGCTCTACGCATCGATCATCCGAACATTTCAGCGAACGGCAGATCCTGGCTAAACTGTCAAGGAACGTCTGGGGGTCCTCCGCTGCCTCGGTGCCGGTGAATACTGGAGGTCTCAGCCTCATGGAATCCTGTAGCGAAACCGGAATGGCCATGGTGGTAGTATTAGGAGCAGGTATCATGGTCGTCTGTGATGTAGTAGGTATGTCATCCGGCCTCGGTGTACGACTGGCTGCAACTAGGGATCCTACCATCTGACGTAGCTCCTGCATGCCCCCCATCATCTGTCGCAACTCCTCCATACCAGTCTCGAGACTATCCATACGGCCTGGGGAAGGTGAATCGGTCTGTCCCTGCGGCGTAGGCATACCACCCTGCTCAGTCCTAGTCTCGGACGAGCCAGCTCGAATCTCGTCTCGGGCGGCAGCCCTCTGTGCCCTCATAGCCTTCGGCGGCAGAGTGACTGGTACAGGAAACAGGACAGTGCAATAGGATCATAGGATACACGGAATTGAAGAAGGAATTTTCAAGCAAGTATATCCTAAAGTCACTTAGGCGGAGTACCGTATCGCAAGTATGCCGCGGACATACACACGCTACGTTACCCTACTTAAGTCACTTACTCCATCTACCAAGGGTCATCCTACACTCAAAAAGGTAAAACCTATCGCTCTGATACCAACTTTGTCACGACCCGAAAGGTACGGAACGTGACTGGCACTTAAATTACGAAACGTCTCAAGGCGCCCGTAAAATAAGTAAGCCAAAGCCCAGAAATCAAAACCAAATAAGCAGAAGAGTGAAGGAAAACCAATCAATTGAAAGCGAGTTTATCAAATAAGTCATATCAAGCCCTTTTAAAAACAATATCAATTTTTCCGAAAATTTCGGCAGAGTCTCCTTTGTAAATACTAGCCCCCAAAATGGGTACAACAAGAATATAAATGAATCCAACAAATATGGCATCCCCAAGCGGGTGCTAGCTCTTTGCCACAAGGCGGTCACAAATCCCACGCAATATAAAGCAACAACATGCGAAATAATCATAAGGAAGCATAAGAAAAACAGCATGTCGACTCAAGTGAGCTCGACCCCAAAATACAGCATAAAAAGTCCACAAATCTCACAGTCTCATCTCTAGGTCAATATACAACAATACTGATAGAAACAGTAGATGGAGTACACTAGATACAAAGAATATACAAGGTGGTACAAAAAAATGATGTAACCCACCTAAGAGCAAAACCTCGAGTCCAGGCAAAAAAAACAAGAGCGCCCGCCGCTACTAAACTGACGGAGCGGACCTGAAAAAGGCTGTGGCACAACGGGGGTGAGTTGCCAACTCGTGAGTAATAAATAACATCTACACAGGCTATCGAATGCATGCACACAAGCAACCTAGCATCTAAATACAGGTAAGGCAGGACATAATAGCAGGTAGGTATGCAATATGAATATACTAGCAGGTATGAAAGCAATGCGAATCAACTCGTGATCTGAATGTGTAAGTATAAGAAATCATGTTTTTTCCCTTTAAGAATCTCTTTTGAAATACCAGCACAATACCAATAGAATCAACAAGAACCTGTGTCCAGCAACGACACCTCAAAACTATCACAAATCTCAGATATCCATGTCATCGTATCTCTGGCCTCAGCCATCCGGCTGACCCAGCTCAATATCAAAATCTCATCATCTCGCGGCCACGGTCGGGATCCTCTGGATATCCGCCGTGCCAAACAGTCACCGGTAGGTAATCCGTCCCCTGCCAGGCTCAACGTCAACACCACATTCATCTTGCCTCGGGTTACCATACCGGATCCACCATGTACCCGAGACGGTTCATCCAACTCCTCGAAACAGGTCTCGAAAACCACAGCAAACTCATGGTGGACGACACTTACATCACTAGAAAACCGCAATTTACATATTTTAAAAATATAATAAGTTTAGAAATTTTGCGGCTTTCCCCCGAAATCCAGAAATATCATAAAACCTCAAGAAATCCTCATAAGTGCATATGTCAATGATAACGAATGCATATGGTATCAATAATCAAGTTGCGATGTGTGATTAATAGATTAGGCATGAACAAATAATATGATGAAGCACATGCACATGAATAGCAATCCTACGATTTCATTTTAAGGAATTAAAGCAATAGCGCGAGTTTAAGTATCAATTATAGTAAAAGGTTTCAATTTAAAGGTTATCTAGTGTAGTGGCATGGCAATTACCAGGGTGTGTGTGTAAGCATGAATAGTGCTCGTGCTGCATATAAAAACCCTGGCAATGGTGCAGGTGTCCTATAAAAAGGGTTCGCATATGTATGTCAATATAAGTCATGGATGCAGCAAATAATCATATAAGTATTACACCCCTAATTACTAACATCACTAAGAATCTTTTAAGTTACTAAAACTATCGGGCGGCTTGCGCCATCCAACAATAGTCCACCGTAGATGTTACATCTACTCACTGGAATCCCTAGCTAGTCACGTCCAATCATGGCTTTCCCCTTTCGTGCCGCGTCTGACGTCTCCGCGACCGAATCTGGAATTTACATCAATACCAAACATAAGGTTACATATCAAGAACGACGCAAAACCCAAACGAAAACACTAACGTTCACAAGCTAGGTACAACGTGCACAAGGTGCGCGGAACACACACGAAAATCGCAAAAACTGCAAAAATCGCCGATTTGGTCGCCCGGCAAAACTAAAACCCGACTACTCAAAAATCCGCACTCACGCATCATAAATGTCATAGGATAAGCCAACAATATAATCTAGATATCGCAATTAGTTCGCCACAATAATATAATAAAAACCTAGTAAGCTAGAAGTTTGCAAATTTGGTGCAAATATCAACAATTAGTGACAAAATTAACACAATCCAACACAACAATCCAAACTAACCCACTAGCTAGCCATTACACTAATTTTAAATCATTAACAAAGCTTAAAAACCTAATTTCCATAAACAAAACCTTTCTTGATTTTCATAATTAGCAATGCAAAGAAAATTTCACACAAGTTAACTTAGATTAGCAATACATCAAGCCACTTAAGCAAAGTAACCATATAGGTTGGTTAAGTAAACCACTAGATTAATTAACTAGATAATGGTTTCTAAAAATCCTAGTTTAATTTCAAACATGAACTTTTTAAAAAAAATCTAGAATGAAACTAACACTAAATTTAGCACTAAACAAATTTCAAGGTTCTAGTTTAGCACACTTAAGCTATAATTTAACCATTTGATTAGAAATTATACCTCAAAAGATCAATCCTAAGCTTGCTCAAGCCTCCCAAGACACCTCCTTTCTCCTCGATTTGAACCAAATTAGGTTGGAGAAGAGATGGAATATGGTTTTGCTTTGAAATTGTGAAGAAATTTGTTGATTTTGTTGATTTTTGAGATGAATTTGTGAACAAAAGAGAGAGGAAAAATGAAGGGGGGAGCTGCAGGTTTCTGGCCAGAAATGAGGGAAGGGGAGGGTGTGGGTTGTGTGGGAAAAGTCTTGGTCAACTCCTACCAACCCACAAAAGACCATACCCAATTAACAATTTCAAAAAGCTTTAAAAAAATACCCTCATTTCCACACAAAACACAAGGTCAAAGGAGCATGGAATTTTTTTCCCATGAGCTGCTGGAAATGGCCGGCCAAGGGTGAGGGAAAAGTGAGAGAGAGTGCACAAAAAATTTTTTATGCAAAAAGACCCCCTACAAGTCCAAAATTGCAAGTTTAAGCTTAAATTCAATAAATTTCGTTTCCTATAATAAAAATTAGTTAAAAATCAAAATAAAATACTAAAAATTTATGTTACAACTAGATTTTAATTAACATAATTTTAAAGATTAAAATTAGCCCAGAAAAATTTGTATTTATCGCAAATTTAATGTATTTTCTTACCGGCTTAAAATAATATTAAAAAATTGAAAAATAGGGAAAAAATTTTAAACGACCAGAATTTCATAAGTAAGTCATTAGCTACTAAAAAAAAGCAATTACCTATCCATTTTAGGTATAATTAGTCCTAAACTGCAAAATAACAAGAAAGACGGTTTTCGGAAAAATACCGAATTTTCACCGATTTTCAGGAAAACACCAAAACGACTTTTCAAGGCGCTACACAATATGTATTAGCTGTAGGTTTCTTTGGCACAACCACAAGATTTCACAAGGCATCAAACATGCTATATTTAAAAAATTAGTGTGCCAAACAACCCTAACCAAGGGTCTAACTAGAGTTTTAGGAGCTAAACTAGAAAGTAAACATCTTTACATCAAAGTGATAACAGAATACAACCTTTGTAGACCGGTCCTTCACTTCAATTGCTCCTTGTAGAGGTCCCTTCGCTGCGATCATGGAACTCCCAGACTCTTGCATGGCTTCTCTAGGTGAAAGTAACGATCTTGCTTGAAGTCTTCGAGGCCGAAGATGATCTACGTCGAGGAAACACTAACTCAAGCCACTACTTCAGTAATGAAAGATTAGTGAAGCTAACACCATATACTAAAGTGCTAATCTAGTAGAGGATGATGAAGTAGGAAGTGGGCTCACTTTAGTTTTATTTTTCTCACAATATTTTCTCAGTTGAACAAAACCTAGAGAGCTCTTGAGCTTTGAGGAAGAAGATGAAGTCAAGAGATGAGAATGAACTAATGAGGTGAGAGAAACAACCATGGGTGAGTTTGTATCATATAGCTAACTCATGTAGAGACATAACCATGGCTAAATTATAATGGTTAGGTTAATAAATATCTTTAGTAAAACAAAATTAGTGGACCAAGTCAATGCATCTCAAAGCTTCATGAAGCTTCATGCATGTGACTAATTATCCACTAATTTGGATTTACTATAAATATTTAAACCTTATATTATAATTAGTATGGTGTAAGTCTCATACACCCATGTAGTGTATATCAATAACCATGACATAAAATAAAACACAATTAATATATATCACATATATATTAAGTGTGCACATGTGAGAAAATAAATGCTTAAGTGAGCTAATATTAGTTAATGTAAATTAGTATATCAAATATTCAATTATAAACTAAATTATCAAATCAACACTTGATTTAATAATCTGGCTTTATCTCTTATAACGGACTAATATTATATGTACTATCTTATCGAATCGACACTTGATTCGATAACCCAGCTATATTACATATAACCGACCAATACAAATATCGCGAGAATAGAATACGGTATCACATACTCGTATTATTCTCGGTCCCGCACATATCACATATGTGCTCCTACATCGTTTTTCCTGAGCCAGTAAAACCTCTATGTAGGACTCTAAAGACTCGTCAATACGCCGACAGTAGGTGATGATCACATCAAGCACCCACAAGCCGTCAGCGGTACTAGATGGACGTAACGGCTGCCCGGGTATTGAACGACCAGAAGATCAACAAGCAAGCCCACTCTAGCTCTTGTAAAGCCTGTCAGTAACACTACCGTACAGTCCACTCTACTCGTCTGATATGTCGAATATCAAGTCTAGGGGTGGTAAACGTCAGACCCCAATAACCGATAAGTCATGCCGATATGAGGCTCATAATGGGTCGAGAAACTACTGATAACAGTTACCAGTAAATTTTCATGTCAGCCCTGGCCAGGGACTTCCCTATTATGGCCAATAAAGCACAACGCAACATCAACCCCAATAACGGGAGAGACGAAACCCCTCCAATCGCTCATTGCCTCCATGTGACTAGGGACAGTACCCAAAAAACACCGTTTTGCACGTCCTCTTGAACGTGGTAAGGTGGAAATCAAAGCACAGTGGGAATTACACAAGACTCTATAACGATCTTGGGTCTACAGACTAACCTGTACCAGTGTCACCAGAGAACTGCTATCTGACGATAGGTATAATACCAACTAGGAGTTCTCGACGAGTCCGTCCAGTGTACGCAGTCTCCACTGAGCACCCGTAGGATATCTCTGATGTCAAACACCAATGGATATGGGATCATCCATCGCCCATCTCATGGGTCGAGAAGTGTATACGCTAGTCTACTCTGGTATATCGATGCCCTGTCTCGATACACCCATGACTAGGAACATTAAAGGATGAACTTATAGACTAACATTGCCCCACTAGTATGATTTGCATCATAATTCTGGTAGTCAAGTACACATCCTAAGGGCTTTACCAACATGTAACCCTAAGACAGTATCAAGAGACAAGTATACATGTTAAGATAAAGAGCAACCAGATAGTATACTATCATGTCGAGCAAGAAAGCCCGCTTTATATATGTCCAAGCATCCACTATAATATACATCATATGTACAATAATGGCCTCTAGGGCATACATACAACTAACAATCTCCCACTTGCACTAGGGCCAGCTGCTGTAGTATCGCATACCCAAAATCCCGAAGAGTCTCTCGAACTTTATCTGGGGAATGGCCTTCGTGAGTGGATCCGCTGTGTTGTTCTTCGTGTCAACTCTCCTGACGTCGATCTCCCGGTGATCAACTATCTCCCGGATCAGGTGATACCGCCTCAGAATATGCCTGGATAGCTGATGAGACCTGGGTTCCTTGGCTAAAGCCACCGCTCCATTGTGTTAGTTATATGTATGCCCTAGAGGCCATTACTGTACATACGATGTATATTGTAGTGGATGCTTGGACATATATAGGGAGGACTTTCTTGCTCGACATGATAGTACGCTATCTGGTTACTCTTTATCTTAACATGTACTCTGATTGTCTCTATGTTACATGTTGATAAAGCCCTTAGGATATGTACTCGACTATTGGGACTATGATGAGATCATATGTAACATTTTCAAAAATATAAAATATTAATTTTGGGAATTTCTATAATTTAATATTATTTTATTGATTATTTTAATATTAAATGCAATTAAATAGGAAAAATGTTAGAAAAATTATGAAAAATTATGGAAAATTCTAAAATAGGGTAAATTAGTGAATTTTGACACTTTTAAGTTTTTGTGATTAGTTTGACACTAATTTAGTGCTAATCGCGATTAAAATCGCTAATCGGTTTTTTTAGCAATTTTGTACAAAACTTGCATAGATCACTTTTCCTACACTTGTGCATTTTCTTGCCATGATTTATCATTTGGGTTTACTATTGAGGTGAGAAGGTTTGAATTAAGGATTAAAGGAAAATGAAAAAAAGAAAAGAAAAGATTAAAGAATGAGAGTAGGTGAGAGAGGGGTGTGGGTTGCCTTGACCTTGGACTTAACCATTCTTCTCCCATCATTTTCTTCCCTCCTCCTTCTCCTCTTGCTGCTGCTGCCTCCCCTCCATCATCCTCCCCTCTTCAAAGCCCAAAAACATCTCCAAAACCACACCAAAATCCCTAGTTCGTTTCTTTAAAAAGATGCACAAGCTCGAGATCTTCAAGATGGACCTAGAAAGATTGGATTGTGGCCATTTGGGGCAACTCAAGAAAATTCTTGAGTTGCCAATTGGGGTAATTTCTGAACCATTATCTTAGTTTTAGCATTTCCTATACCCCTTTGCATGTTTAGAATCGATATTGTGTGATATTATGGACATGATGAAAACCTAGTTAGGGTTTGAGAGAAACATGAGTTGTAATGTGAAATTGAGCTCAGTAGAGGACTTGTAAACACCCTAGTGCATGAATTGAGACCCTAACCTGAGAACCAAACCACATAATACGGATTTTAGAAACCGATATCGGGGAAAATGTGAAATCTGTGAGGGTTAAATGGAATCTGCTATCACCCCGAGACCCCTAAAATAATATTGAGTGGAAATTGAGATGTGCAGGCACCATAGAGGCAACACCCAAAACCCTAGCCCCCAACTCCCTTTCCAGGCCGCCAATTCTTCCCTTTTGGCCGCCAATTGCGGCCTGGGTCCCACCAATTTTTCTCGTGTTGGTTCTGTAGCTTCTACATTGTTAGTTTAGTCCCCTGGTATTTATAGATTGGTATAAAGTGACCTTGGGTAAAATCTGGGGCATATTTCATGAGTTGCTGTTTTGGACTTTAGTTTCCGTATTCCGTATTTTCATTTCTGCATTGGTGTGTTTCGTTTTACCTCGACTATTTGGCGTTTATACGACGATATAGAGGATTTATATGTGGTTTTGAAGGCGTGCCATAGGTTTTCACCTATAGGCCCCCTTATCGTATCGTTTTGGATTTCATGCGCCGTTTTAGCTTGGATTTGGTTTTAATGCGCATACACGATATGTTGATGTGTAGGTACCCATGAAGACTTCGGGACGACGAGCAAATACGTGGTGACGTCCGCAATTGATGATGCAAGGTGAGTAGATTATATCTACAGGGGGAAGTCGGGTGGATGGCGTATAGCACCCCCGCAGTCCGTAGATAGATTATTATGCAGTTTATTGTGTTTATAGGTGTTTTATGGATAGTTATGGTTAGTAATGACTAGTGTAGTCATAGTCGCGAACCCTAGGATAGAATTACACCTATACACACACCTTTGCTTATCACTTGTACTTGCACTGTGATTGATGTTATGTGATGACTTGGAAGTGAGTCGATGATGTGGGCTTGGTGCCCTGGGATCGGTGATTTGATACGATTCATATGTGGGATATGACTTGTGATTTCTTGCGGGCTTGGGATATGTGTTTACCCCCGCATGCATACTTCATTGATGGTATCGATTTGTACTAGACATAGAGTAGTACCCCCAGACTATATGATCTGATGATAGTGATACCTGTTATGTGATGAGATAGTGTGATGTTGACCTGTACCCAGCTTTTGGGGATGCCGTGCGATGATTTACCGTACGAGCCGATATTGATGATAGATCCGCACTCATAACTCGAGGATATCTTACGATATGACATTGAGGCGAGATCACCGACTATATATCTATATATATACATTGACTCAGTTTTAGGTGGTTTCCACACCTACCCCTCCTGATTGACCTGTTACTTAGATGTAGTTGCATAGTAGATACTTCACTGTGGTGTTGACTACTAGATTTCTGCTTTTCCATACTATTCACATTGCTGGCATATGTTCATTGCTATATTATTATTATGCTGTTAGGACACCAGCACCATTATCGATGATGCGTATGTTCCACGTACACTATTTGCCGGCTCACACACTTCATCATCGATAATTGCCATGTCACCACACAGTAGTATTATTGCATCAGGATATGACCTTGTATGTGCATACCATTATTCCATGTTGCATGATATGTTGTTATACTTGCACTTCATTTATATGTCACATACATCATACTTTCTGATTATGCGCATTGGGATGTTTGTTTCCATGATATTTCTGGATTTGGGGAACCGTGGGTATTTCAAGTGATTATGTAAATGTTTTGAAACCCGGTTACCCTTGATATGATATTTCAGCTTCCACCATGAGTTTTATCGGTTCTGATTTATATACCCCTACGAGGAGGCGTCGAGGCCGTACGAGGGTACATGGTGTGGCCCGGAGTACCCCGGGGCAAGAAAGAGATGTCGATGTGCTATGAGCCGATGAGCCCGGCTGGGGAACCATACTGTCCGGTGATATTACCTTTTGCTCGGCGGATATCTGGGGGATACCGCCTGGAGCCGAGAGATGGGCGTACTGCCGGGGGCCGACGGGCCGATACCGCAGACGGAGCCCAGAGATGGACATGGGTTGACTCGTACTGCCGGGGGCCGAGGGCCGATACCGCAGATGGAGCCCCATATGGATGAGGATTTACGTGTCGATGCTAGGCACGGGTTTCATGATGGGTTTTCCATGATTTTATTTATATCCTCACATTGCATACATGATGCTTACTGTCAGTGTGTGACAGGTGGACGGGTTCCACATATATACAGACATGGTTCATATACAGATTGGATTTACACTTATCATACTTCATTTGTATATATAACAGGGTATGAGGGCGCTGTTATATATACCCTTACACCAATATTAGTGGAATGGGACGCTAATATATGTGTATTGATATCATTGATACTTCACCATATTTACTTCATGCAGTATACTTTACATTCATGACATGTTATTACCTGAGTACCTGGCACTACATACATGATTAGATGTTACCTTGCCACCTTATTACACTCAGATGCACTCTTGTGGATTGTATTACTGATCGTTGACTTAGGATTATGTCTTGCATTTGATTTCTGCTTGTAGATGTTTCTATTCACGAGTTGGCAACTCACCCACGTTGTGCCACAGTTCTTGCAGGTTCTGCCGTACAGGTTCTTTTGCGGCATTTCTGGCACACTTCCTTCTTGCGGGTGACTTGCTTTTGGTAGGTGGATTCTTTCGCATCAAGAATCACCATTGTATTTATTTTATTCCATTGTATCTAGAATTTCCATCAACCAAAAACTTGTATATTGTTTCAGACTCAGACTTAGGTGTTGTATTATTCGACCTTAGAGTCGCGCTTAGTAGTATTGCGGTTTTCTTGTTGCTTTTGAGCTTTCTTTGGTTTTGATCCTCGCCACTTGGCGTTGTATTTTATCATATCATTGTGTGGTTGTGACCGTCGATTGACGAAGAGCTAGCTCCCGCTTGGGGATGCCTTTATCATTGCATATATATATCGTTATTCTTGTTTTACCCCATTCGGGGCCATTTTTTTACAAAAGAAACTCTGCCGAAATTTCTGGAAAAGATTGTACTGTTTTTTTTTTTAAAATGCACATTCGGCTTAGTTATTTAAAAACCTTGATTTCAAACCTGTATTCTTCACTTCTTTAAACCAGTTTCTTTACTTATTCTTCAAAATGGTTTTAGATTTCTGGGCTTTTGGCTTACTTGGATCAGATGGAGTCCTATAGGCTTCATATGGTTCAAGGGCCAGTCACGTGCTCTTTCGGGTCGTGACATCATATTAGTGGGGCCACGGTAGTCGACGAGTACATCCTATAACTTTTCCTAGTCGAGGGTGTATCGAGACAGGGCATCGATACACCAGAGTAGACTAGCGTATACGCTTCTTGACCCATATGATGGGCGATGGATGATCCCATATCCATCGGTGTTTGACATCAAGGATGGTGTACGGGTGCTCAGTAGAGACTGGGTACATTGGATGGACTCGCCGAGAACTTCCAGATGGTATTATACCTCACGTCAGATGGCAGTTCTATGGTGACACTGGTACATGTTAGTTTGTAGACCCGAGATCGTCATAGAGTCTTGTGTGATTCACACTGTGCTTTGATTTCCATCACACCACGTCCAAGAGGGCGTGCAAAAAGGTGGCTTTTGGGTACAGTCACGAATCACATGGAGGCAATGAGCGATAGGAGGGGATTCGTCTCTCCCAGTATAGGGAGTTGATGTTGCGCTGTGTTCGATTGGCTATAACTAGAAATCCCTGGCCCGGGTTGCTGAGATTTACTGGTAAATGTTATCAGTAGTTTCTCGAACTGTTATAGACCTCATATCGACACGGCTTATCAAGCTACTGGGGTCTGACGTTTTCCACCCCTTGGCGAGATATACGACATATCAGACGAAGAGACCGGACCGTACGGGAGTGTTACTGATTGGATTCGCGGGAGAAAGTACAGGCTTGCTTATTGATCTTCTGATCGCTCAATACCTGGGTGGCTGTTACGTTTAGCTGGCCGCTTGCAGCTTGTGGGTGTTTGATATGATCATCACCTACTGCCGGCGTATTGACGATTCTTTAGAGTCCTACACAGAGGTTTCTTAACTCAGGCAAAACGGAGTAGGAGCACATATATGATATGTGCTGGACCGATAACAATACGTGTATGTGATACCGTATTAGATTCTCGCGATATGAGATATCGGCCGGGTATATGTGATATAGCCGGGTCATCGGAACAAGTGTTGATTCGATGAAATGATACAGATTATATTAGTCGGTTATTTGTGAAATAGCCGGATTATCAGATCAAGTGTTGATTCGATAATTTAATGTATAATTATATATTTGATATATTAAATTACATTAAATAATATAAGCTCACTAAAAGATTCTTTTTCTCACTCGGGTAATACATTGATATATATGCGATACATGTTAATTGTATTATTTTGTTTTGTTACAATAAATATTGTATATGTGATATATAATATTGTAACAAGTTAGGGTTATAAATGCAACATGTTTTGTGGAGTTTAAATGTGGTTAAGGTTTGGATTAGGGTTAAGCTTGCATGAAGATTTCAAGAAGCTTCTTGAAGCTTTGACTTTGACTTGGATATTTTGTGATATTTTGCAAGATATTTCATTAACCCAACCCAACCCTTCAACCATAGTTGTTTCTCTACATGGGTTAAGTCTTCTCACCTATACCATTGTTGCATTTCTAACCTCACACTTGAGTTATTCATTTATTCATCACAAAAGGATTTGATAACTTCTTCTTCTTCTTCCTTAATGAAAAAGCTTTCTAGCTTTTTCATGAGTGATCATTTTGAGTGAGATTAAAAAAACAAATGAGAGATAAAATCCTACTTCATCATCCTAATCTACCCTAGCCATTTAGATTAGGGTATTCACTTCATTTGTGAGTGAGAGCTTGTGTTAATGAAACTTCAAGGTAGATCATCTTTGTTATCGAAGATCGGAAGCAAGCTTGCATCTTTCTCTTCGTGGAGCCTCTCTAGAGTCCGGGAATATGATGATCGCAGCGAAGGGGCCTCAACACGGAGCTTTAGAAGTGAAGGACCGGACTACAAAGGTTGTAATCCCTAACTCTTAGATGTTAAAGTGTCTGACATGCTTTGTTTCTCCTAATCTCTAGGTTAAAGATCTTGGTTAGGGTTGTTCGGCACGTCTAAATTTTAAATCGGGCATTGTTGATGCCTTGTAGACCCTTGTGAGAGTACCTAGTAACCCTGCAGTTGTATCAGAGCCAAGCTAGAGCTTTAGGCGAAGTCTAGACGAAGTTTAAAGTCCGATCGAACCCGGAAACCCCGATTTATACCCTTCTCTAGAAATTTTTCAAAAATGTTGATTTTTTCATATTAAAAATACTCAAAAAAATCAGCAGGGAATTCTAAGGATTTATGTAAAAAACGAGCCATTAATTCGCATAAAGCGCCGCGGAACCGCGGCCGTACCATGGCTTGCGCGGCAGTTCCGCGGCGCTACAGTGGCATTAGGGTTTGAATTTTGTACAGTAAAATCCGTAGCTAATTCCTCATACTTCTGGGTATTTTTTATATTACTCAAGTGTTGAGTTTTCTGGGATGTATTGGGGACTCGTTGATTCGATCAGATAATTTAACTTCGTTTAAATTTTTTCCGTGTAATTTTAGAACGTGTTAAAAAGAATGTATTGGGGACTCGTTGATGCGATCAAAAGTCCGTCGCAATCACGTAGCATTTGCGGATTCTCGCCGGGTAAACTTAATAGACAGCCACGCCCCATAGCCTCGACCAAGTGACGGTAGGAGAACCCCGTCGCCAAAAGCATCCGTTCGGGTGCTCGCGGCAGCGGTGTTCCGTATTAGTGCACTTCGTCGACGGCATCGGGGTTGAGGCCGTCTACTAAAGTTTGCGACGAGCATTCGATCAGGATGTCGGGAATCTTGTTGAATTGCCCGACTTGATATTGAAAAGAGTTTTCGATAATGAGACTAAAATGCGGGGTTTATAATTGTTAGGCATGTGATGTCTAAGGAATTCATTTGGTTAGGCATGAGTTGTTTAAGGAGGTTGCGGATTCCAACTGTTGTAGTTTTACACTTTCTTTTCTGCGACCGTAAGTGTAATATGTGGTGTATCGCCGGTTTCGTTGCTATACATCAACGACAACTGGGATACGCATATTTACTTACGTTGATGATATGTGATATTATGTGTTGCTGTGATATGTTATATTGGATCGTCGCGTTTTGAATAGCCGGGGGTTTTATGTGAGATGAGTGTTTTTCTTTTTCATTCATGTAAAATTCATTTGTATGTAATATTCTTTTATTGGGGCACTTCCGGGCTGAGAATGATGTCACCATTGTATATTATTTACTTTTCCGCATTAGGTAGACCTAAGGCGGGGAGCACAAGTAACCGGGTTCTAGGGTCTAGTAGGAGACCATCTCGAGGAGTCAAGACCGGGTCTCCTAACCCTAGAATTAGCAGTGTTGCTTGTCGCTCTCGTAAGGGTCTAGGGATGTGGGTTTGGCTATTCATAGCGATCGTGGAATCTGTGTTTTATACAGGCTCGTACTAAAACACAGACTTCCTAGTATATCCAATATTTCATATATGTTTCTTCTGCTGCAATGTTCTGTGATGAGATTATATTACTGCCTGAGACGAATGTTTATATTATATATATGAGATATATGTTATATTGCAGATTTCGTTTCAAATGTGATGCTTGTGAAGCATATTAAAATGGGACTTCATTAATGAGATTAATGAAATAAAAGAAACCTAATGATGTTGTAGAAACTTGTTCAAAAAATGGTAGCTCTAGTTCTTGCTTTGCATTGCGGTGTTCCTTGTAGAAAATCCAGCGCCTTATTCGATAAGGAAAGAGCCGAGATCTCTTCACCGGGAGTGACCTCTTTAGCAAAACTAGCAGATGCTACAAACTCGGTTTGTCTTTTGATTGTTTCTATAGTTTTTGCTTTGCATAGTGATATTTGTGAAATATCCTGTTAGTTATATGTATGCCCTAGAGGCCATTACTGTACATGAGATGTATATTGTAGTGGATGCGGGGACATATATAGGTAGGACTTTCTTGCTCAACATGATAGTACGCTATCTGGTTGCTCTTTATCTTAACATGTATACTTATTGTCTCTCTGTTACATGTTGATAAAGCCTTTAGGATGTGTACTCGACTTCCAGGACTATGATGAAGATCATACTAGTGGGGCCTGGGTACTCCATGAGTACATCCTTCAATGTTCCTAGTCGTGGGAATATCGAGACGGGGCATCGATATTCCAGAGTAGACTAGCGTATATCTTCTCGACCGATGTGATGGGCGATGGATGATCCCATATCCATTGGTGTTTGACGTCAGAGATGCTATACGGGTGCTCAGTGGAGACTGGGTATACTGAACGGACTTGCCGAGAACTCCCAGATGGTATTATACCTCACGTCAGATGGCAGTTCTCTGGTGACACTGGTACAACTTAGTCTGTTGACCCGAGATCGTCATAGAGTCTTGTGTGTCTCCCACTGTGCTTTGATTTTCACCCTACCACGGCTCTACTGCGTCGTGCAAACAGGTTGTTTTTGGGTACAGTCCCGATTTACATGGAGGGAATGAGTGATAGGAGGGGATTCATCTCTCCCGGTATTGGGGGTTGATGCTGCGCTATGCTCTACTGGCTATAACCGGGCAACCCTGGCCAGGGTTGCACTGATTTACTGGTAAGTGTTATCAGTAGTTTCATGCTTCTTATGGACCTTACATCGGCATAACTTATCAAGCTACTGGAGTCTGACGTTTACCACCCCTAGGCGAGATATGCGACATATCAGACGAACAGACCGGACTGTGCGGTAAGTGTTACTGGTTGGATTCACAAGAGTTTGAGCAGGCTTGCTCGTTGATCTTCTGATTTCTCAATACCCGGGTGGCCGTTACGTTTAGGAGACCGCTTGCGGCTTGTAGGTGTTTGATATGATCATCACCTACTGCCGGCGTATTGACGAGTCTTTAGAGTCCTACACAGGGGTTTTCTGGCTCAAGCGAAACGAAATAGGAACGCATATGAGATATGTGCGGGACCGAGAATAATACCAGTATGTGATACTGTATTCTGTTCTCGCAATTTGTATCATCAGACGGTTATATGAGATATAGCCGGGTTACCGATCAAGTGTTGATTCGATATATTGATACACTAGATATTTGTCGGTTATATGCAATATGACCGGATCATTAAATCAAGTGATGATTTAATGATTTAATGTATAATTATATATTTGATATATTATTTTACATTAACTAATATTGGTTCACTTAAGATTGTCTTTCTCACTTTTTGTGCACAAGTTGTATATGTGATATATTTTTGTGCACTAGTTTGTATCATGTTTGATGATACATGCAAACTTGGGTGTGTGTATGACTTACACCATGTTTAGGTTAATGGTTAGGGTTTTATTTATTTTATTTATTTTGGCAAAAATAAAATGGTGGCTTTCTTTGTTTTATGCTTGAAGCTTCATGAAGCTTTTTAGCATCTTTGAAAAAGTCTAACCATTTTATTTTGTTCTTTGACGTAACCATCCACCTAAACTCTAGTTTAGTCTCTACAATGGTTTACTCACCCATGGTTGCAACATGATAGACTTCACTTGATTATTCATTTTTTGATTATTATTATTCATATTCTTTTCTTCTTCATCTTCTTCTTGAAGTGAAGAAACCTTTCTTGAAAATTTTCAAGTGAAGAAAAAGAGTGAGAAATCCAATTCCAAAGTGAACCCACTTCCTATTTCTTCATCCTCTACCACTTGCCATGTTGTATAGGGTGTTCTCTTCACAAAGTTCTTGACCAAGTGAAGGAATAGCTTGAGTTTGAGTCTCCCCGACGTAGATCATCTTCGGCCTCGAAGTCAACGACCTAGCCCCCTTTTTTTTCTCTGATGAAACCAACGCTAGGGTTCGGGATCCCGATGATCGCAGCGAAGGGACGTCAACACGGAGCTTTAGAAGTGAAGGACCGGATCTACAAATGTTGTATTCCCATTCACTTAGTAGCAAAGTAGTTTGCTTTCTTGTAGTTTCGCCTTACCTGTAGTTAACGATCTTGCATAGAGTTGTTAGGCACACAAAAATTTGATTTTGGCATGGTTGATGCATTGTGGAACCTCATGAGTGTGCCTAGGAACCCTACAGTGGTATCAGAGCTACTAGGCATTGGATGTCGACCTATGGGGGGTTCTAACTATGTGACAGTGTGGCGAAGCATAGGCTCTTACCCCCAGGGTGTCCCGAGACCGGAAGGTGTTCCGGTGGGTTGTAGTCCTCGCGAGGGGGCATGCGTAAAAAGTAGCGGCTGAGGGACCCGTTGGTGCCACGGCGACCCCATTGGATGGGGTGGCTGCCTGCCCTACAGTGGTATCAGAGCCTAGCTAGAGCTTTAGGCGAGGTGTAGACGAAGTTATAAACCCGAGCGAACCTCGAAACCCTAAACTACACCCTTCTCTGTACATTTTCTGAAACAGTGGATTTTTGTGAATTAAAAATGCTCAAAAAAACAAGCGGGAAAAACTAAGAATTACTGTGAAGTACGGTCCACTAAGTAAATTATTTGACCATGGAACCGCGGCCAAACCAAGGGTTTGGCAGCGGTTCCGCGGCCAAAGTTGTGACTTAGTCCCTGGAATTTCATGTAATTATTTTTAGGTCCTTTATTGTTAATTTTTTCTGGGAATTTTTTAATTTCACTCAAGTGTTGAGTTTTCTAGGGTTGTATTGGGGACTCGATGATTCGATCGGATTATTTAACCTTGTTTATTCTTTCCGGGTAATTTTAGAACGTGTTAAAATGTTCGACCGGGTATCAATATCTCACCTTTTCCCCTGCCGGAAAATTTCCAAGTGTTGGATTTTTCCGTAGTTTATGAACGCTCTAAGTAGTGCAAGTAACGCGATGGACCCTCTAGAAGACAACAAACCTTAAATCGATTATGTGACCGTCTTGAACTGCCTTTTGAACCTTAGGGTTTGGGGTAGTACGGCGTGCCACATGTGAGACGTTGGCTTGACCCTTCTACGGTTGGACCGTTGGTACTGTGTCATGAAATGGATGTTTTTAAACACCCCTCAAGTGTTGAGCTATTGGAAAAACTTGGGTGTTTGATTATTCGATCGGAAAGTTTAACATTGTCTATTTATCTGGAATGTGATACAATATTTGGAATCCATAAATAGTTATGAGATAACCGATTTGAATATTATAAATATAGCACTTTAGTCTTAATTGATCGATTGCCACGGAATTTTGATGTGATTGAAAGTCCGTCGCAATCACGTTGCGTATGCGGATACTCGCCGGTAAAATTAATAGATAGCCACGCCCCATAACCCCGACCAAGTGACTGTAGAAGAACCCCGTCGCCGAAAGCATCCGTTCGGGGGCTCGCGGCAGCGGTGTTCCGCCTTAGTGCACTTCGTCGACGGCATCTGGGGTGCGGCCGTCTACTAAAGTTTGCGACGAGCATTCGTTATGGATGTCGGGAATCTTGTTGAATTGCCCGACTTTATATTGAAAAGTGTTTTCGATAATGAGACTAAAATGAGGGGTTTATAATTGTTAGGCATGTGATGTCTAAAGAGGTTGCGGATTCCAACTGTTGTAGTTTTACACTTTCTTTTCTGCGACCGTAAGTGTAATATGTGATATCACCGGTTTCGTTGTTATATGTCAACGACAATTGGGATGGGCATATTTACTTACGTTGATGACATGTGATGTTATGTGTTGCTGGATATGTTATATTGGATTGTCGTGTTTGAATAGCCGTGGGTTTTTATGTGAGATGAGTGTTTTTCTTTTTCTTTCATGTAAGAACTTGTATGTAATAATCTTTTATTGGGGCACTTCCAGGTTGAGGATGATGTCACCATTGTATATTATTTACTTTTCCGCATTAGAATAGACCCAAGGCGGGGAGCACAAGTAACCGGGTTCTAGGGTCCAGTGGGAGACCATCTCGGGGAGTCGAGTCCGGGTCTCCTAACTCTAGAATTTGTAGGGTTGCTTGCCCCTCTCGTAAGGGTCTAGGGGTGTGGGATTGGCTATTCATCACGACCGTGGAATCCGTGTTTTATACATGCTCAAAATAAAACACGGACGTCCTAGTATATCCAATATTTCATATAATATTTTCTGCTGCGTTATCTGTGATGTGATCATGTGATATGTTCAGATAGATATTGTATATAGTATATATGATATATTATATAAACATTGCTTATGTTTTACACCCGCGCTAGCCCTTCCCCGCTCTGCCGTTAGTTACCTAACATAACGGTGCAGACGGGACATCGAGGCGAATGCGGATAACATAAGTGTACATTGTATTTATCTGTGATGTTTAGGTGGACTTAAATGATGGGACATTCATTAATGAGATTAATGAAAGAAAATAAACCTAAAAGATGTTGTGGAATCGAATTTAAAAAATAAGGTAGCTCTAGTTATTGCTTTGCATTGCGGTATTCCATGTAGAACATCTAGCACCTTATTCGATAAGGAAAGAGCCGACGATCCCTTCACCGGGAGTGACCTCTTTAGCAATAACTAGCAGATGCTACAACCTTCGGTTTGTCTTTTGACTGCTTTTCTAGTTCTTGCTTTGCATAGTGGTATTGTGAATATCCTACACCTCATTCAACGAGGAAAGAGCCGAGATCCCTTCACCGGGAGTGACCACTTTAGCGAAACTAGTAAAAGCCTCAAAAGCACTCCAATTTTAAAACCATTTGATTCCGCAACGAGATCAAGTTCAAAGCGTTAAAGGTTTTCTTAAAATCCATCCGCAACCCCCCGTCATTTTAGGAAGTAGAGTACTTAGTATTCGTGCTGTGTTTGTTGACCATAGTCAAGGCACAGTATACGGTAGCTAAGTGATGTCTTCCTACCCCGCATATGATGCGATTAGTTAGGATAGTCGCGTGGCTTTGTTGACCTTAGCCAAAGGTGATGTGGTTGGGTCTAATTAATCACGAAATGAAGAGTAGAACTTAACTAGTGCTTATGATTTGTTGACCTTAGCCAAGGTCATAGGTGCTAGGGGTAAAACCAATATCGGGAGTTTCAAGTGTTGAAATTTGCAATGAAATTGCATACCTTCTATATGATAGTTGGATCCCGATACCCACAGCGAGTAATTGTTACTCCTGGGAGAGTTTTGCACTTTGCAATTAGCCAATCAAGTAAGTGTCTAGAAAGGTGTCAACGGGGTCACACCCCTAGGAAAACGAGGTTTACTTTAATTAGGTCCGTGGGAGAGCACGGGGAACCTCCCTCAAAGTACCGGCACTGGCCTGGTTGAAAGATTGGCGAACTTGTAGAGTGTAATTAATCCCGGCTAGTCTTTCCTTTTAGGGTTTGAAGGAAGATTTGATAAAAACAGTGGGAGCCATGCTGATTAGAAAAAATATATTACCAATCTAATCTTGCAAGAGCGCACGCCGAGTGTTTTCTTCTCTCTCTCCAGTTAGCGACCATGTCACGCCTTAATCAAGATAATAATATGGATGTATTGACCGAACCCGCTTGTTATACTGAGCTGGGGAACGTTGTTCCCGCTCCAACTTATAATTGTTATAAGACCGAGCAGGAATTAGGGGAATACCAGGATTCCCATGCCGCCCAAACGAAGAAAGTTCATGAGATGCATCTCCTTCGGGTGCGTTCATTACAAAGAACTGTTTCTCAGTATTCTCTGCGTCCTGGGTATTTGATACCGAATCAGGATCCCAGATATGTAATCTATTACATGGGCTAAAGAAAGATAGAGAACTGAGAACAGGTGATAAGTTTCAGGAAACAGCAAACGGTGCAAGTGTTGCAGCCAAGTGTGTTGGTCACTATCACCCTGTATTACCAGAATACATTGATTCTGAACGAATATTATTAGATACCGAACCTGATATACAAAATCATATCAGTCTCTTTATTAGTAAAGAAAGGATGTAATTTTGTATTGTTGGATAATGTTTTGAACATTTCCTATATCAAGAGTTGATCGGTTCAGGCACGTTATCTAAAAGTATAGACGTTCTAAAATCAAACTACAGTTCTTAACGTACATAACACACACAAGAGGAAGAGTTCAGAAATGAACGAATTCTTCTTGAGGCATTGTAGACTAGATCATATCAATGCGACCCGACTAGCTAAGTTACATTTAGATGCATATTTAAATCAGTTTAAATTTACATCTTATGAAACTTGCCAGTCATGTCATAAAGATAAGATGACCATAGCTCTGTTTACTTGAAACAGAGAAAGAGTTAGTGAACTCTTGGGACTGATACATAGTGATGTATAAAGGTCCGCAGTCTACATATGCCAGGACTGGTCCTTTGTACTTCCTTACATTCACTGATGATCTCTCAAGATTCGGACACATGTTCCTGTTGAAACACATGTCTGAAGCTTTTGAGAAATTCAATGAATATAAGTTAGAAGTAGAGAACCAAAAACGGGTATAAGTATTATGTCCTTTTATGTAATCAGGGAGGAGAATACTTAAGCATGGGATTCCTGGACTATTTTAAAGGAGAATGAGATTCTCTCTTAGTGTTACTCCTCTGTATACACCACAGCACAACGGTGTGTCGGGGCGGAGCAATCACACCCTATGTGATATGGTGTGCTCTATGATGAGTACTGTTGAGTTACCTATTTCCTTTTGGGGGTTATGCACTTGAGAAGCTGCATACCTATTGAATTGGGTTCAAATCAAATCAGTGCCTACCACTCCATATAAAATATGGTGTGGGAAGAACCCATCTCTTAAGCAAGTTATGATTTAGGGTTGTGTGGCCTATGTCAAAAGCAAAATCCAGACAAGATCGAGGCAAGGTCAGTTCTGTAGAACTGGAAGAAGTTCCAGCTATACAAACTACAGCTGATGATTTGATAGAACCAAAGGATTCAATAGTCTCCGACGAACCTCAGCCTCTCCGTCGATCTAGCAGGGTTCCTCATCCGCCTGAGAGATACTTCGGTTTCTTAATGACAGTGGGAGTGAGGATTGCATCATGAGATGATGGCCCAACTAGTTTCGAGCAGGCCATCAAGAGTGAGGACTCTATAAGAATGGCTGGATGCTTAGCGATCTGAGATGGAATCCATGTACACCAACAAAGTATGGACTTAGGCTTCTATATCTGAAGGGTTAAATCCCCATCAGGAGCAAGTATATCTTGAGAAGATTACTTAGTGTAGATGGAAAAGTTGAGACTTTCAATGCAAGACTTGTTAAAGGTTTTAGTCATCGACCAGGCATGGATAATGATAAAAACTTTTTCCAGTGCCTATGCTGAAGTCCATCCGGATCCTACTTGCCATTGCTACATACCATGACTATGATATCTGGTGGTTGGGTGTCATGACTACTTTTCTAAATACTGATTTAGAAGAGAACGTCTATAAGTACACAGCCAAAGGGCTTCGTAAACAGTGGGAGCAGCGGAAACGTGTGCAACTTGCTTTACAGATTAAAGCAAGTATCGCGGAGATGGAACGTCTGTTTTGATGTGGTAGTCAAAGTGTTTGACTTCATCAAAATGGTAGATGAACCTTGAATATACAAAAGGGTAGTAGGGAGTTTGGTGGTGATCCTCGTATTGTGCGTGGATGACATACTCTTGATAGTAAAAGAGTTTCCTATGCTACGCACGGTCAATCTCCTCTTATCACATGGATTCTCCATAGAGGATCAAAGTGATACCTCCTAAATCCTGGGTTTTGGATCTATGAGATAGATCTAAATAGATGTTAGGATTCTCACTAGGTGTAGTAAGATGGTATCAATGGATCCTGAGGAGAATCACTGGAAAGGTTCCAGGGTGATAAGGACGACTGAATGTCAGTCGCAGGCATTGTCTTTTCCCTCAGTGGAGGGACGGTATGTTGGAAGAGTTCCAAGCTAGATACCATGGCAAACTAGACGATAAAGGCTGGTGACATCGCTATCAATGATACTACCAAATAGGCAGTTTGGGTGTATATTAGTTCATGAGATGAACTAGGTTCCTACCATTGTGTGACAATGGAAGTGTGGCTTTGGCCCAGGAACCCCGGTCCCATCAGTAGCCCAGGCATATTCTGAGGCAGCATCACCTGATCATTTAGATAGTTAATCTCCAGGGTGATCGAGGTTTGGAGAGTATACTTAGAGGACAACACGGCGGATCCACTCACAAAGGCCTTTTCCAAGAGAGAGACTTTTATGGGATGGTTGAGTATGAGATACTACATCCACTGCTACAGGTGGCCCTAGTGCAAGTGGGAGATTGTTAGTTATATGTATGCCCTAGAGGCCATTACTGTACATGAGATGTATATTATAGTGGATGCTGGGATATATATAGGTAGGACTTTCTTGCTCGACATGATAGTACGCTATCTGGTTGCTCTTTATCCTAACATGTATGCTTATTGTCTCTCTGTTACATGTTGATAAAGCCCTTAAGATGTGTACTCGACTTTCAGGACTTTGATGAAGATCATACTAGTGGGGCCTGGGTAGTCAATGAGTACATCCTTCAATGTTCCTAGTCGTGGGAATATCGAGACGGGGCATCGATATTCCAGAGTAGACTAGCGTATATCTTCTCGACCCATGTGATGGGCGATGGATGATCCCATATACATTGGTGTTTGACATCAGAGATGGTATGAAGGTGCTCACTGGAGACTGGGTACACTAAACGGACTCGCCGAGAACTCCCAGATGGTATTATAACTCACGTCAGATGGCAGTTCTCTGGTGACACTGGTACAGCTTAGTTTGTTGACCCGAGATCGTCATAGAGTCTTGTGTGTCTCCCACCGTGCTTTGATTTCCATCCTACCACGGCTCAACTGAGTCGTGTAAACAGGTGGTTTTTGGGTGCAGTCCCGATTCACATGGAGGCAATGAGCGATAGGAGGGGATTCGTCTCTCCCGGTATTGGGGGTTGATGTTGCGCTATGTTCGACTGGCCATAACTGGAAATCCCTGGCCAGGGTTGCACTGATTTACTGTTAAGTGTTATCAGTAGTTTCATGCTTGTTATGGACCTTACATCGGCATGACTTATCAAGCTACTGGGGTCTGACGTTTACAACCCCTAGACGAGATATGCGACATATCAGACGAACAGACCGGACTGTGCGGTAAGTGTTACTGGTTGGATTCATAGGAGTGTGAGCAGGCTTGCTCGTTGATCTTCTGATCGCTCAATACCCGGGTGGCCGTTACGTTTAGCAGACCGCTTGCGGCTTGTGGGTGTTTGATATGATCATCACCTACTGCCGGCGTATTGACGAGTCTTTAGAGTCCTACACAGGAGTTTCCTGGCTTAAGCGAAACGAAATAGGAGCGTATATGAGATATGTGAGGGACCGAGAATAGTACCAGTATGTGATACTGTATTCTGTTCTCGTGATTTGTATCATCGGACGGTTATATGAGATATAGCCGGGTTACCGAATCAAGTGTTGATTCGATACATTGATACACTAGATATTAGTCGGTTATATGCAATATGACCGGATCATTAAATCAAGTGTTGATTTAATGATTTAATGTATAATTATATATTTGATATATTACTTTACATTAACTAGTATTGGTTCACTTAAGATTGTCTTTCTCACATTTTGTGCACAAGTTGTATATGTGATATATTTTTGTGCACTAGTGTGTATCATATTTGATGATACATGCAAACTTGGGTGTGTACATGACTTACACCATGTTTAGGCCTAGTGGTTAGGGTTTTATTTATTTTATTTATTTTGGCAAAAATAAAATGGTGGCTTTCTTAGTTTTATGCTTCAAGCTTCATGAAGATTTTTAGCATCTTTGAAAAAGTCTAACCATTTTGATTTGTTCTTTGACCTGACCATCCACCTAAACTCTAGTTTAGTCTCTACAATGGTTTACTCACCTATGGTTGCGACATGATAGACTTCACTTGATTATTCATTTTTTGATTATTATTATTCATATTCTTTTCTTCTTCATCTTCTTCTTGAAGTGAAGAAAGCTTTCTTGAAAATTTTCAAGTGAAGAAAAAGAGTGAGAAATCCAAATCCAAAGTGAACCCACTTCCTATTTCTTCATCCTCTACCACTTGCCATGTTGTATAGGGTGTTCTCTTCACAACGTTCTTGACCAAGTGAAGGAATAGCTTGAGTTTGAGTCTCCCCGACGTAGATCACCTTCGGCCTCGAAGTCAACGACCTAGCCCCCTTTTTTTCTCCGATGAAACCAACGCTAGGGTTCGGGATCCCTATGACCGCAGCGAAGGGACGTCAACACGGAGCTTTAGAAGTGAAGGACCGGATCTACAAATGTTGTATTCCCATTCACTTAGTAGCAAAGTAGTTTGCTTACTTGTTGTTTCGCTTTACCTCTAGTTAACGATCTTGCATAGAGTTGTTAGGCACACAAAAATTTGATTTTGGCATGGTTGATGCATTGTGGAACCTCATGAGTGTGCCTAGGAACCCTACATATCCTGCACCTTATTCGATGAGGAAAGAGCCGACGATCCCTTCACCGGGAGTGACCTAATTAGCAAAACTAGAAAAGGCCTAAAAAACACTCAATTTAACATCACTCGATTCTACAACGATACAAAGTTCATTACACAAAGGGTTTTCTTAAAAACCTGTCGTAGCCCTCCGTCAGTTCAGATAAGTAGTCTTTAGTATTCGTGCAGCGTTTGTTGACTTAGTCAAGGCGTAGTGTGCGGTAGCTGATTAGTGCTTATCTGCAAAGCATATGATGCGATTGGATTAGGGTAGTCGTGCAGCCTTGTTGACTTAGTCAAGGGTCGTGCGGGTGGGTTTAATTCAATCGAGAAATGACGGGTTGAACTTTACTTGCGGTCTATGGTTTGTTGACTTAGTCAAGGTCATAGATCGCTTGAGGTAAAATATTTTTGGGAATTTCAAGAGTTGAAATTTGCAATGAGATTGCATACCTTCTATGAGATAGTTGGATCTCGATACCCGCTGCGAGTAAGAGTTACTCCTGATAGAGTTTTACACATTACAATTAGCCGATCAAGTAGGTGTCTAGAAAGGTGTTAACGGGGTTACGCTCCTGGGAAAACGAGCTTTACTTTAATTAGGTCCGTGCGAAAGCACGGGGAGCCTCCCTCAAAGTACCGGTACTGGCCTGGCTGAAAGATTGGCGAACTTGTAGAGTGTAATTAATCCCGGCTAGTCTTTTCTTTTAGGGTTTGAAGGATGATTTGACTAAAACAGTGGGAGACATCCTGATTAGATAAATTCATAACCAATCTAATCTTGTAAAAGCGCACGCTGAGTGTTTTTCTTCTCTCTCTCTCCTGGTTACGACTATGTCACGCCTTAATCAAGATAATAATATGGATGTATTGACCGAACCCGCTTGTTATACTGCGCTAGGGAACGTTGTTCCCGCTCCAACATATAATTGTTATAAGACAGAGCAGGAAATTGGGGATTACCAGAATTCCCGTGCCGCCCAAACGAAGAATGTACATGCTGATGCACCTTCTTCGGGTGTGTTCATTACCGAGAACTGTTTCTCAGTATCCTTTACGTCCTGGGTATGAGATACCGAATCAGGATCCCGCAAATGTAATTTGTTACATGGGCTACAGATAGGTAGAGAACTGAGAAGGGGTGATATGTTTCAAGAGTTGGAAATGATGCATGTGTTGCAGCCAAGTCTGTTGGCAGTTATCACCCTGTATTATCAGTGTACGTTGATTCTGAACGAATGTTATTAGATAAGGAACCTGATATACAACATCATATCAATCTCTTTATTAGTAAAGAATGTTAGTGTATATGCCCTAGGGGCCATTATTGTATCATACTGGCTTGTATATTACTTAATGGAAGCTTGAGATATTCACAGTTATATTAACAGTCTTGCTAAACATGGTAGTATGCTACTTGGTTTGTATCTATCTTAATATGTATGTACGTATTGATAGAGCCTTTAGGATCTTGCATGACTACCAGCGTTGTGATGGCAGTCACACTAGTGGGGGCTGGGTAGTCTACAAGCACATCCTTTTCAGGTCCCCAGTCGTAGGATTATCGAGACAGGGCATCGATACTCCGGAGTAGACTAGTGTGTACGCTTCTCATCCCAGTTGGGGAGATGGTTTGTCCCACAGCCATCAGTACGTCGTACTGGAGATAGTATACAGGTGCTCGTTGGGTTACAGGAATACCGAACAGGACTCGCAGGGAACTTTTGGTTGGTATTATACCCGTCGTCAGTTAACAGTTCCCAGGTGATATGAGTATAGCATAGTCCGCAGACTTGACACTGCTGCTTCTCCTCGAGTGTGTTCCCACTATTCTTAGATTGCTACCCTACCACGGCTCAAAGGAGTCGTGCAAACAGGTAGCAGTTGGTGTCACGACCCGAAAGAGCACGTGACTGGCCCTTGAGCCATATGAAGTCTATAGGACCCCATCTGATCCAAGTAAGCCAAAATCCCAGAATTCTAAAACCATTTAGAGAGTAAATAAGGAAAACTGGTTTTAAGAAGTAAAGAAATCCTGTTTCGAAAATCAAGGTTTTTAAATAACTAAGCCGAATATGCATTTTTAAAATGTGTAACCTTTCCTGAAAATTTCGGCAGAGTTTCCTTTATAAAAACTGGCCCCAAATGGGGTACAACAAGAATAATATATATGAAATGATAAAAGGCATCCCCAAGCGGGAGCTAGCTCTTCGTCAATCGACGGTCACAACCACGTAAGCAATAATAATATACAACGCCAAAGGGCGAGGATCAAAACCCAAAAAGAAACTCAAAACAGCCAGAAAACCGTAATACTACAAGCGCGACTCTAAGGTCGAAATAATACAACACTGTTTTCTAAGTCTGAAACAATATACAAGTTTTGGTTGATGGGATTACTAGATACAATGAATAATACAGGAGCAATGGCGGTTCTGATACAAAATAACCCACCTACCCACACAAGACACCCATATGGAAGCAGTGTACCAGAAATGCCGCTATGGAATCTGTACGGCAAAAACCTGCAAGGACTGTGGCACAACGGGGGTGAGTTGCCAACTCGTGAATAGAAAATATCTACAAGCAGAGATCGAATGCATGACCCATCCTAGGTCAATACGATCAGATATATATAAACCTCAATATGAATAAGTCTGAAACATGCTAAACTGGCAATGTAATCTCTATACATGAGTGTAATGCCAAATGCTCGTGCCAGTGCCTCAGGTAATAGCATATCATAAATGTGAGGTACAATCAATGAAATCAATCTGCATGTACTTAGATCCCGTCCACTCGTCACCCAATGACAAAACCATCATGCATGTAAATATCACCAGCATATGCATAGAAATATGAGGATAAACCACCTGTGTCCCTCACGACACGTCAAAATTATGGAACCGGAGTGCCCAGCATCGGTACTCGAAAACATCATGAAAACTGTGCCCAGCATCGGCACGTAAATCTTCACATATCGGGCTCTGTCAGTCCGGATCGGCCCACGGGCTCTGTCTGCGATATCGGCCCTCAGCCCCGGCAGTACGCCCATATCCATCTATCGACTCTGGTCGGTATCCTCCGGATAACCGCCAGGTCCAACCAATCACCGGTAGGTACTCGCCACCCTGCCAGGCTCATCGTCTACTCCACGAAAAACATTTCTTGCCCCGGGGAACCATACCGGGTCCACCATGTACCCGCAATCGGCCTCATCCACCTCCTCGAATCGGGTTTCACATGTCGCTTTCAGCACCGAGAAAACACATGGTGGACGTGTTGGAGATAGTGCCCTCAGAGTCAATTATTGGATCGCAGGTACGTGATTGCAATGATTGCGGAGGACCTGTACTGGTAGGACAGTCTTACTCATGATGATAGTATGCTATCTGGTTGGCCTTTATCAGTCGTGTACATGTTCAGGTGACTGATTACATGTTACACTTTGATAGAGCCCTTAGGATCTTGCTTTACTACCAACAGTATGATGGCGATCATATGAGAGTTGGGTAGTTTATATGCATATCCTTAATTGTGGTCCATAGTCGTGGGAGTTTCGAGACAGGGCATCGATACTCCGAAGTAGACTAGTGTGTACAGTCGAGACCCCGACGAGGGGCGGTAGCCGGTCTCACAAGCCACTGGTGTCAGTTGGATCACCTAAGATGTATACATGTGCTCATTGGGTTATGAGTACACCGGACAGGACTCGCCAAGAATCTGCTAGTTAGTACTATATCTATCGTCAGATAGCAGTTCCCTGGTGACATGTGTACAGATTAGTTCATTGACCTGAGGTCGTCATTTGTCTCGTGTGAGTTCCCACTGTGCTATGATTTCTACCCTACCACGGCTCAAAGGAGTCGTGCAAACAGGTAGTTTTTTGGGTACAGTCCCGAGCCATATGGAGGCACGTGAGCGGATCGGCAGGGGATTCGTCTCTCCCGGTATTGGGGGCGAGGTCGTGCTGTGTCTAGGAGAGCCATTACACAAAGTCCATGGCCATGGCAGGAGATTTACTGGTAGGTACTCCAGTAGTATCTCAGGGTGTTATTGGGCTACACTCCGACCCGACTTATACTGCTATTGGGGGTCTGACGTTACTAGCCCCCTAGGCAGATATGCGATACTCATAGACGAACGGACCGGACTGTATATACATTGTCACTGTTAGGCTTAGTAGGGTTTCCGGATGAGTTCGCTCATCGGCCTCACTTGAGGTCAGTCCATGGGCAGCCGTTACGCATAGCTAGTGCCGCTGACGGTTTGTGGTTAAAACCACTGCCGGGGTACTGACGAGTCATTAGAGTTCCCTACAGACAGTTTTCCAAGTTCGGGCGAAATGTTGTAGAGGCCGTATGGTTTTATGGCAGGGTTCGGAAAATGCACGTGCGTTTACGCACGTGTTATTTTTCGGGCAGATGATACTGGTCGGCTTTGGTTTAAGCCGGATCCGAGTATTATATTGAGTAGATATAATATCATTGTCTCAGTTGCATTTGTATTCGGTCGTAATACAAATGCGGGTATATTTATACAGTTACGGGGTTATCCTGAAAGTCGTTTCAGGATCACTTTTGGAAGTTGCCAGTTTCCAGTTTTCTATCGGCCGTCTTTTAACATTCGGTTAAAGACGGATTTATCTTTTCTTGGATGAGGGTGAGTCATGCTTCTAGAAGGTTCTAGAAGGTGATGACTTGGTTAAATGGTGTTGTGTTTTCATTGGTAGCATTAATGAATGGATGACTAGGTTTAGTGAGTCATTCATTTCATTAATGAGTTTTGTTTTGCTTAAGGATATTTGTTGTTGATATTTATCCTTATGCTCACCCCCTTTGCTCCTACACTCACCCTCCTCCTCCCTATATATCGTCGGCCCCTTCCCCCTCCTCTCTCTCACTCTCACTTGAAAAAGATGGTTGAAAAAAGATATGATAAATTTTTGGGTGTATGGAATTTCACAGCTCATTTCATTCCATCACCCGATTCCCACGGCAACTTCATTAACCGTTCGTCCATGGTTTTGGACGAAGCGAGACAAAGTATTCCACTCATTCTCTACATCATTCTTGGTCGTCTCTTTTAGCAAACTTGACGACCGAGTTGCCTCAAGTCAGAGGCGGGAGCCCGTTTAAAGAATCGTTGACGTGGTGCCACCTGGACGAGCAGATCGGAGATCGACGAGATCGGAGCAGCCGCAACGGAGCGTGGGATGATGGTTAAATAACGAAGGACTCGGATCATTCGGTATAACCTTTCTACACTCTTTACAGTTTGTTAGTTTAGCAATAATGGCAGATCCGGGTTAAAGTATACGATAGCGCCAGTTAAAAGTTTTTCGTTCCGCATTTGGCGTCTGTAGACGGCCGGGGCGCTACCGTAGACTTACAGTGGTATCAGAGCCTCACCATTTTGCTTTACTAACTTGTGCTAACGTGTTTAAAACATCGATCGAATCGGAAATCAAAAACCGCATTTTTACAATTTCACAGTTTCTGTCGATTTTATATGATGTCCTAAAAATATTCCACATATCATAGAAAGTTGTGCAGGGTTTCAGAACCACACCGACCAAATTTGAGCACGTGATCCCACCAAAACTCCGCGGAGTCGCGGCCAAACACATGGTTTGAACGCGCATCCGCTGCCATTCTATGGGATCAGTGCACCAAATTTTGTCTGTGTCTTCTCTGTTGGAATTTGGGGTTTTTGGTATATATCTTTTGGGCCCAGATTTTGTTACTGTTCACCAGTTGTTCGTGGGGCCCACTTTGTGATATTTAGTCGATCGAAATTTAAACATGTTAGTTTACAGTGCTTATATTATATCTCCGACCGGGAATGTCATTTGATCGGTAAACCGCGTCTGATTGCTATAGTTCTTTTAGACGGGTTTGCGAACGTGACATTCGCGTTGATGTTCTGTGTTGTGCTGTGATGTTGCGGATTTGTCGTGGTGGATAGCAGTATGCAATGGTAGTGCAGTTTGAGTTTATTTGTACATTTGATATTATGGGGCGAGCATCCAACTTGTGGACTGCCGTCACTGCCTGTTGTATAATATTCTTTTGGGGCACGACCAGGTTGCGGTCGATGTACCTGTTGTACTATTTTTCATTACTGTACTAGGTTTTGCCCCGCGACGGAGTGCACGGATAGCCGGGTTCTGGAGAGGCAACGGGTCCGCATCTCATGGCTTTGAGAGGCAGAGGGACCCCACTCTAGAATTGGCAAACTATTCGCCGCACTCGTAGGGGGTACAGGTTGACCCAAGGAGGGGTGCCCAAGATTACCGGATTCCATAGAGTGCTGGGTGGTCCATTCACTATGCTGTAGGGGGCTGCCTCGCTTCAGGTTTTGGCGGGTAACTTGCCGCACCCGTAGGGGTCTAGGTTTCATTGCACAGGCTATCCACACGACAGGGGAACGTCGAGTTTCAGCAGCGGGTCTGTGAAACTCGGGGATCCCAGATTATCTGTATTGTTCTGTGATGCTTATTACTTTTCTGTAATGTTGCATATTATCACGCCTGGACCGATTATTGTATATTGGTTTATATACTATTAGATGTTGTATATGTTTTACACCCGCGCTAGTCCAGTCCCCGCTCAGTCGTTAGTTAAGTAACCTAACGGATGATGACGGGACCCAGTGACGAATGCGGATGGCATATACGTACATTTTATTTTCGTTCTTTTCTGGTGTGATCGGTTGATGGGACTGCGTTGATTCTGATCAATACAAGGTAAAGCAAACCTGTTTACAGTTGTTGGAACAAATTTAAAATGTGTTATTGCAAAGACGTTTCCTTTTGTTTTGCATAGCGGTATTCAGTGGAATATCCTGCACCTCATTCGACGGGGCAAGGGCCGATATCCCTTCACCGGGACTGACCCCTTGGGCAGAAGTTTGCGTCAGGGTAATAACTTCACTATAGTCGATTACAAGTTGCTTTGCACAGCGGTATTCAGTGGAATATCCTGCGCCTCATTCCACGAGGAAAGAGCCGAGATCCCTTTACCGGGAATGACCTCTTTAGCAAAAGGTTTTCGCCACTATATTTTAAAAAGCAATCAAGTTCCTTCAGCGATATCAAGTTCACTACGCTAAAGGTTTTTCACCAAAAACCAGCCGTAGCCCTCCGTCACTTCTTTTGGGTATTCAGTAGTATTCAAGCTATGTATTTTGACCAACGCCAAGGCATAGTGTTTGGTAGTTGCTGGGTATTCAATTGTTGCATAGATAGATGAGTTGGTTTGGGACAGTCGTTCTGCCATTTTGGCCAACGTCAAGGGCATGTGCGGGTGGGTTCAAATTGACAAGATAGTGACGGGTATAACTTGGCATGTGACTTATGACATTTTGACCAACGCCAAGGTTATAAGAGCATGGGGCAAAAATCATATCGGGAGTTTCTAAAGAAACTGAAACTTACCAAGTATGCGCATACCTTCTGGAGTATGAGTAACGTGGATGCATTCCATCACGTTATCATGCGATGAGAGTTGGATCCCGATTCCCACTGATGAGTTGGTTTACTCTTCGGGTGATCCCGATTGATTCTTCTTTCAGGTTTGTAGGAGAATTTGACAGGACAGTGGGAGGTTTCCGGATTAGATAAAGTTATAACCATTCCGATCTAGGTTAGAGTGCACGCAGAGTGTTTCTTTTCTCTCTCTCTTTGGCAGCGACCTTTGACCGACCCTAGACTATGACTCAGTGACCAGGTTGACCGAACTTTCTTAAAATACTGGCTTTTGGATTGTCTGAGTTGCATGAGTCATTGCCACTCCTTCTTTTACCCTTTGGATTTCTCAGAACACCCGTATTACTACGGATATCCACTTCCATTGGATAGATCCATCGTATGGTTATATACGAACTCGAAGGGACTTCTTCGAGGATGGATCAAGGTTCAGGAGAAATAGAATTGGTTTATTCAGTTGTCTTTTATTATCACCTTCTCTCAGGTTGCGAGAGCTCCTTGGTTTAGGAGAGTACACCTATTACGCTTATTGGATAGTCTTATTCCAAAACATAGGCAGGTGCCGAAAGGTAGGGAATGAAGAAAACCAATTAACCTAAGTAGGGTGTGCAGAGGGTAATATGTAAAGACAAAATAAAGGGATTAGAAAGAAGGCAAAGTAAATTGCGACTGTTATCATTCACGACCAAACCGCGTACTTCATCGCCACTCCTATTTCACCTTTAAAGGAATAAGGTATTATTCAGTTGTCTTTTATCATCACCTTCTCTCAAGATGTGAGTACTCCTTGGTTTAGGAGGGTACACCTATTATGCTTACTGGATAGTCTTCTTCCAAACCATAGGCTGGTGCCGAACGGTAGGGAAGGAAGAAAACCATTTAGCCTAACGATGGTGTACAGAAGATAACGACTAAAGACAAATAAAGGGATTTGGAGAGATGGTAAAGAGATATACGGTTGAAGTCATGAATTGGATTATGGAAGAGGCATTACTATGAATACCAGGATACCCCTACGAAACATTTTCATGTTTCAGTGCATTGTTAAAGGAAAACTGTTTTCCCGATTAGATACTTACTCCAAGGGTATGTATTTACAAGGTTTCATTCTCATATCTGTATGGTTTTACAGATGATGAGTGGGAGTAAGTTATTGGGAATTAGGTGATCATCCTCATTATATCGGAATTCGTTGTAATTGGTGATATTTGAGGAAATCGCCGGGGTACAGTTTTCAACCTACGACGCACAGGTATTGAGTTGCTTAAACTCAGCGGACTTATACAGAGTATTGTATGTTGTCCAGTGTCCATCAGGACAAAAGGGTAGGTCCTCGTACTATGTTCTGTTTACTTATAACTTCTCTAGTTTTTAGACAAGTGTTTCGTAGAAATACAAGGTCTAAGTTTTTAGAAGTTGTGGGTATAAGAATAAAGTAGAGAACCAGGTGTCACAAGTATCGGGATTCTTCAAAGAGATCGAAGATGTAAATTCTTGTGATTGGTATTCAGATGATAGTGATGGTTTTGAGAAACGTGTTTCTCTTTCAGGTTACTCATAATTGGATGGATTCCAAAGTTGAGTAATGCTGATTAGCCTCTTTCCATTAAGTTGATATGCACTGGAGACAGTTGCATGATTTGAATCTGGTTCCAATTAAATTAGTGCCAAAGTTTCTATATTGGATATAGAATAGTTCGTACCTTAAAAGATATTAAGGTACGGGGAGTTGTCCAGCTTATGCTTAAAACCAGACTCTGGATAACTCAGGGCACGTTTCTGTAATGGCTGTTTGTGGGTTGACCCTGGCTATGACGAGGGTTGATATTCTACCATTTGGAAGATCAATAGTGATATTGTTCTTGACTCGCCACAGTTTTAGTAAAATGGATTTTTTTTCAGAAAACAGTTGTGGGAGTATGGTAGAACTGGAAGTGATCCAGAACCGCGAACGATTACGGAAAATTTAATAGGACCTATATATTCAATCAGGTTTGACATTCCAATAACCACTCCGCAGATATGATGGATAACCTCAGACACCCGAGAGGTACTCCGGTAGCCTCAAGGACAGTGACAGGGAGGATCTTGTTTACCCAGACTTGACACTACTGTTGTTCCAGGAAATGAGACCCGGTAGGAGGGTTGTCGTAGTCAGTGGGAGCTGCGGAAGCATAGTGGGCAAGATGCTTATATCTATTTATAGACTTGAGCAGTTATAGCGGAGATAGATCATCTGATTTTGATGTGACGGTCATGGGTTTGACTTCAATCAGGATAGGGGATGGATCTGTTAAGAAGGTAGTAGGGTGTGATGTCATGGTATCCGGATGACTTACACAGAGTAGGAAGTAAAATTCCTGTACTACGATCGGTTGTACTGTGCTCGTCACACAGTTGTTTCTCCAGACAGGATATGGATATAATATTTGACATTCTGGTTTCTAGATCTATGGTTTTAGATCTGGATTTGGGTAGTTTCCCAATGTGGGTACTTTGACAGTATTCTAATGGTTTTTAGAATAGATGACTCCTAGCATGGTGGTGTACCTACAGGTGATGGAGTCATCCTCTCTAAAGGTGTCTTACGGACTAAAGGGGAGAGGGATATGCATGATTGGCAGATCACTTGCTTAGGCAATTGAGTCAATCGTGAGATGTCAAGTACCACACCAGATGTTGTTTTTTGCACTAGATGCAATAAGTTTGTATTAATCCAATCCTGGAGAAACATAAGGAAGCAGTTTTAGAACATAAGTACATGTTCTACGGATTTGATAACGGCAGCCTCCTTCGGGAGACGATTATCATTCCAGGCTTCAAAGGTGACATGGTTGACAGAGTGATTGTCAGAGTTATAGTTTTCCCTCTGATGAGGAACAGTATTATGGACAGGTGGTCCAAGAGGATACTGTGGGAGGCATGGTGCCGATACTGATTAGGTTCAGTGATCGATACAGTCTAAGAAGTTTGGATTTGGAGTTCATTTATGAACTAGGTCCCATCAGATGTCCAGACATATTCTAAGACAGGTATTACTCAATTCGGGAGATGGCTTTCTCCGCGAACTTGAGATTTAGAGAGACATAGAAAGAAACATCTAGGCGGATCCACTCACTGAGGCTATTTCTCGAACACAATAGTTTTACAAACGGGCTTTGTGAAACTGATTAGTAGAGGAGTTGGATGTTCGGTTTCACACGGGCTGTGAGTAGTCGACATCGCAATAATTAGCCTTGAGTGCAGGTGGGAGATTGTTGGAGATAGTGCCCTCAGAGTCAATTATTGGATCGCAGGTACGTGATTGCAATGATTGCGGAGGACCTATACCGGTAGGACAGTCTTACTCAAGATGATAGTATGCTATCTGGTTTGCCTTTATCAGTCGTGTACATGTTCAGGTGACTGATTACATGTTACACTTTGATAGAGCCCTTAGGATCTTGCTTTACTACCAACAGTATGATGGCGATCATATACGTGAGAGTTGGGTAGTTTATATGCATATCCTTAATTGTGGTCCCTAGTCGTGGGAGTTTCGAGACAGGGCATCGATACTCCGGAGTAGACTAGTGTGTACAGTCGAGACCCTGACGTGGGGCAGTGGCCGGTCTCACAAGCCACTGGTGTCAGTTGGATCACCTAAGATTTATACAGGTGCTCATTGGGTTATGAGTACACCGGAAAGGACTCGCCGGGAATCTGCTAGTTAGTACTATATCTATCGTCAGATAGCAGTTTCCTGGTGACATGTGTACAGGTTAGTTCATCGACCTGAGGTCGTCATTTGTCTCATGTGAGTTCCCACTGTGCTTTGATTTCTACCCAACCACGGCTCAAAGGAGTCGTGCAAACAGGTAGTTTTTGGGTACAGTCCCGAGCCATATGGAGGTACGTGAGCGGATCGGCAGGGGATTCGTCTCTCCCGGTATTGGGGGCGAGGTCGTGCTGTGTCTAGGAGAGCCATTACACAAAGTCCATGGCCATGGCAAGAGATTTACTGGTAGGTACTCCAGTAGTATCTCAGGGTGTTATTGGGCTACACTCCGACACGACTTATACTGCTATTGGGGGTCTGACGTTACTAGCCCCCTAGGCAGATATGCGATACTCATAGACGAACGGACCGGACTGTATATACATTGTCACTGTTAGGCGCAGTAGGGTTTCCGGATGAGTTCGCTCATCGGCCTCCTTTGAGGTCAGTCCATGGGCAGCCGTTACGCATTGCTAGTGCCGCTGACGGTTTTTGGTTAAACCCACTGCCAGGGTACTAACGAGTCATTAGAGTTCCCCACAGACAGTTTCCCAAGTTCGGGCGAAACGTTGTAGAGGCCGTATGGTTTTATGGCAGGGTTCGAAAAATGCACGTGCGTTTACGCACGTGTTATTTTTCGGGCAGATGATACTGGTCGGCTTTGGTTTAAACCGGATCCTAGTATTATATTGAGTATATATAATATCTTTGTCTCAGTTGCATTTGTATTCGGTCGTAATACAAATGCGGGTATATTTATACAGTTACGGGGTTATCCTAAAAGTCGTTTCAGGATCACTTTTGGAAGTTGCCAGTTTCCGGTTTTCTATCGGCCGTCTTTTAACATTCGGTTAAAGACGGATTTATCTTTTCTTGGATGAGGGTGAGTCATGCTTCTAGAAGGTTCTAGAAGGTGATGACTTGGTTAAATGGTGTTGTGTTTTCTTTGGTTGCATTAATGAATGGATGACTAGGTTTAGTGAGTCATTCATTTCATTACTGAGTTTTGTTTTACTTAAGGATATTTGTTGTTGATATTTATCCTTATGCTCACCCCCTTTGCTCCTACACTCACCCTCCTCCTCCTTATATATGGCCGGCCCCTTCCCCCTCCTCTCTCTCACTCTCACTTGAAAAAGATGGTTGAAAAAAGATATGATAAAGTTTGGGGTGTATGGAATTTCACAGCTCATTTCATTCCATCACCCGATTCCCACGGCAACTTCATTAACCGTTCGTCCATGGTTTTGGATGAAGCGAGACAAAGTATTCCACTCATTCTCTACATCATTCTTGGTCGTCTCTTTTAGCAAACTTGACGACCGAATTGCCTCAAGTCAGAGGTGTAAGTCCATGCTACCTCTCCCGGTACTTTCGGGAATGCGGAATTTGGTAAAAAACGATTTTTATCGAGGTGGTAACATGGACCTATAACCCGGATCTTGGTTAAACATCTATCTAACAACCTAACTACGAGTTTCTAGCTACTCGGTTAGGGGGTTATACCTTGCTTGTCTTGAACTCCTTCGTCTTCAAGCTCCGATGGTGGTCCGGATTGGCTTCTTCCCGTCGTTTCCGTACGCCGAAGATAGATCCACCTGAAAGCTCCAACCTTTGGCTCCTTCTTCGTTCTTTGAAGAAACTAGTTCACTCGGTTTGCTAAACCTTGTGAACTAGAGTGAGTAGCGAAGAGTTTGTATGGGATTTTATCTATGGTTCTTGATTCTCAACTCATGAGACAAGAGAACCATAGAGTCAAGAGAGGGAGCAAGAGGAAGAGGGTGAGAGCAAAACATGAGAGCTCAAGAACAAGAGAGAGAATGAGCAAGAAAGAATGAGCAACTCATTTGTCTCTCACCCTCTCATAATCCAAAGTCATGATAACTCATCATACGAAAAAAGTCTTAAGTGATGGTTGAAGCAACCATAACCATATCATTTCATGCACTCATTTTACACAAATGAGCAAGCAAGCAAAAGTCTTTGCCATGAAATGATGGCTATGGTTATCATGATGGTCAACTAGTCAAGCCTAGTCAACCGGTCAACAAAGTCAACAAGTCAACAAAAGTCAACAAGTCAACAAAGTCAACGAGAGTCAACAACCATGTCACCATAATACATAATTAATATAATAGTTAATCACATATCATATTCTCATTAGGGTTGAGCAAAAAGTCAAATAGTCAACGGTCAACTGTCAACAAGCCTAATGAGAATCCGCTGCCTCTGCCTCCCTGTCAACTGTGCATACACACCCGCATCCGCGTTCCGAGGAACACGAATGCAAACTGGATAAATCCAATCCCAAAAGGTACACTAGGATCTGGCTTAAACCAAAGCCCGCTAGTGTAAACTGTCCGGACACTGTATGTGCACAAGTGCACGGATGTGACCGAACCCTGTCGCAAAACCATGTGACCTGTCGCAATACCATGCGACCTCTACTCTTTTGCCTAAAGGCGAAAAGCTTTCTGTGTGGGACTCTAATGACTCGACACTACGCTGGCAGTGGGTTTAACCACAGACCACAAGCGGCACTAGCTGTGCGTAACGGTCCCCAGGTAATGCCGACAAGAAGACCGACGAGGCGAAACCCATCTGAACTCCTACTGAGCCTGAGTGTGACATTCTCCGTACAGTCCGGTCTGTTCGTCTGATACATCGCATGGCGGGCCTAGGGGGCGGTAAACGTCAGTCCCCCAATAGCGGTACAAGTCGTGCCGGAGCGAAGCCCAAAACACCCTGAGATAACACTGGAAGCCTACCAGTATATCTCGTTTGCCCTGGTCAGGGACTACTCGTGTAATGGCTCTCCTAGACACAGCGCGATGTCAACCCCCAATACCGGGAGAGACGAATCCTGTCTAACCGTCACTGCCTCTAAGTGCTTCGGGACTCCACCCAACTACTACCTGTTTGCACGACTCCTTTGATCCGTGGTAGGGTAGTGATCAAAGTACAGTGGGAACACACTCGAGGCGAAGTGACAGTGTCAAGTCAGCGGACTAAGCTGTACTCATGTCACCTGGGAACTGATAACTGACGATAGGCATAATACCAACTAGTCAGTTCCCGACGAGTCCTGTCCAGTGTACCCGTAACCTAACGAGCACCCGCATACTACTTCAAGTACGACGTACTGACGGCTGTGGGACAGACCGTCTCCTACACTGGGATGAGAAGCGCATGCGCTGGTCTACTCCGGAGTATCGATGCCCTGTCTCGATAGTCCTACGACCAGGGACCTGCATAAGGATGTGCTTATAGATTACCCAGCCCCACTAGTGTGACGGCCATCACATCGCTGGTAATCAAGAAAAGATCCTAAGGGCTCCACTAATGTGTATAGGCGATATACAAAAATAAACACATGTACACATTGAAGTAGAAACAAACCATGTAGCATACTACTATTTTAAGCAAGATTGTATTTACAAGGTGAATATCCCAAGCTTCCATTAAGTAATATACAAACTAGTATGATACGGTAATGGCCTCTAGGGCATATACACTAACAATCTCCCACTTGCACTAAGGCCATGTACTGGCGTATCGAAGACCTATCATCTCGATCAGCCGCTCGAACTGAGTCTGGGGCAGGGCCTTGGTGAATGGATCTGCAGTGTTATCTTCTGAAGCGACTCTCCGAACCTCGATCTCCTGGCGATCCACGATCTCCCTGATCAGGTGATACCGCCTTAAGATGTGCCTGGATCTCTGATGGGACCTGGGTTCCTTCGCTAAAGCTATAGCCCGTTGTTGTCGCAATACAGAGGTATTGGATCAACAATGGACGGAACCACCTGAAGTTCTTCCAAGAACTTCCTCATCCAGACAGCTTCTTTTGCGGCATCAGATGCAGCGATGTATTCCGCTTCCATCGTCGAGTCTGCAACGGTTTCCTGTTTGGAACTCTTCCAACACACCGCCCCTCCATTGAGGGTGAAGACAAAGCCCGACATGGACTTGGAATCATCCTTGTCACTCTGGAAGCTGGAGTCAGCAAAGGCCTCGATCTGGAGGTCTTTTCCGCCATACACCATGAACATCTCCTTAGTCCTTCTCAGGTACTTAAGAATGTTCTTTACCGCTATCCAGTGTTTCTCCCCAGGGTTTGACTGATACCGGCTTACCACACTCAATGCATAAGCTACATCCGGTCTGGTACACAACATCGCATACATTATAGAGCCTACCGCAGAAGCGTAGGGTATAATAGACATGCGATCCCTCTCCAAATCAGTCTTGGGAGACATCTCTTTAGAGAGGGTGATCCCGTGACAAGCCGGTTGGTTACCGTGCTAGGAATCTTCCATACTGAATCTTTTCAGTACGGTGTCGATGTACCTGGACTGTGAAAGTCCTAATATCCTCTTGGATCTATCACGATGGATCCGGATCCCCAGGATGTATGAGGCATCACCCAGGTCTTTCATGGAGAACCTGTGTGACAAGAACCCCTTGACAGATTGTAGCATAGGAATGTCATTTCCTATTAAGAGAATGTCATCCACGTATAAAACGAGGAATACTACAGTTCTCGCTACAAATCTACTATAGATGCATGGTTCATCTGGATTTTTGATAAAGCCAAATTCTTTGACCGTCTCATCAAAGCAGATGTTCCAACTCCGCGATGCCTGCTTTAGTCCATAGATGGACTTAAGCAACTTGCACACCTTTCCGCTGCTCCCACTCTGAATGAAACCCTCTGGCTGGTCCATATAGACACACTCCTCTAAATTTCCATTTAGAAAAGCTGTCTTTACGTCCATCTGCCAAATCTCATAATCGTGGAAGGTAGCAATGGCAAGAAGGATCCGAATGGATTTCAGCATGGGTATTGGAGAAAAGGCTTCGTCATAGTCCAAGCCAGGTATTTGACGAAAACCCTTTGCTACCAGCCTAGCTTTATAGGTCTCAACCTGCCCATCTACACCAATCTTCCTTTTGAAAATCCACTTGCATCCTACGGGTTTTACCCCGTCTGGAGCAATGTCCAACGTCCATACCTTGTTGGTGTACATGGACTCCATTTCGGTCCGCATTGCATCGAGCCATTTCACCGAGTCAACGCTCTGAACGGCCTGCTGGAAGCTAGTAGGCTCATCATAATCTATGATGCAATACTCTCTATCCCCGTCTATAAGAAAACCGTAGTATCTCTCGGGCGGATGAGACTGCCTGCTACTTCTGCGGAGCGGCGTAGGAATGTCCTGTTCTTTTGAACCTTCTGGTTCCACTAAGCTTTCAGTAATAGTCTGTGGTTCTGGAACTTCTTCCAGTTCTATTGTGCTCCCACTTATCTGGGTTTCCAAAACTCAGTTTCCAAGAAGCGGGCATGCTGAGAAACAAAAACCTTTTGTTCCTCAGCAGAATAGAAAAGATACCCCCTGGAGTTCCTTGGGTATCCCACAAACTTACACTGTACTGAACGCGCCTCAAGCTTGTCCGCATGCTGCTTTTTTACAAAAGCTGGACATCCCCATACCTTAAGATACTTAAGACAGGGTTTCTTCCCAGTCCACATCTGATATGGGGTGGTAGGCACAGTCTTGGTGGGATCCTTGTTCAAGAGATACGCAGCTGCTTCTAGTGCATATCCTCAGAATGATCGCGGTAACTCAGCGTTACTCATCATGGACCGAACCATATCCAATAGGGTTCGGTTCCGTCTCTCCGATACACCGTTATGTTGCGGGGTGTATGGAGGAGTAAGCTGAGAGAGAATTCCGTTCTCTTTTAAATAGTCCAGGAAGACGGCACTTAAGTATTCTCCACCTCGATCCGATCTTAGAATCTTAATACTTTTGCCGGTCTGTTTTTCTACTTCATTCTTATACTCCTGGAATTTTCCAAAGGCTTCGGACTTATGTTTCATTAAGAAGACATAACCATACCTTGAGAAGTCATCCGTAAAAGTAATGAAGTAAGAATATCTGCTTCGTGCATGTGTAGACATTGGACCGCACACGTCACTGTGTACGAGTCCCAAGAGCTCGCTCGCTCTTACTCCATGTCCAGTAAACGGAGTCTTTGTCATCTTTCCTTTGAGACAGGATTGACAAGTGGCATACGATTGATATTCGAACGCATTCAAATACCCTTCTGTATGTAACTTCGTCAACCTTCTCTCATTGATGTGACCCAGTCTACAATGCCACAAGAAAGTCTGATTCATTTCCGGAGACTTTCTTTTGTGTGTATTCTGGACACTGAAAATCTGTGGTTGGTTCAATACGTATATACCATTACTCAATGTACCTGACCCAATCAAAACTTGATTAAGGTGAATGTTTACAACATTACTTACAAACGCAAATTCATAACCTTCTTTAGAAACTAAAGATACAGAAATGATATTACAAGTTGCGTTGGGTACAAAAAAGCAATTACGCAAAACCAAAACATGTCCATCTGACATTCCCAGGTGATAGTCCCCCACGGCTTTAGCATCCATGCTAGCTCCGTTCGCAACTCTGAGGGTCATGTCACCTGCCTTCAAAACACTACGGTTTCTCAACGCCTGCAAAGAATTACAGATATGAGATCCTGATCCGGTATCCAATACCCAGAAAGTAGAGTTTATTGAAAGACAGTTTTCAATAACATACACACCTGAAGCTGAAGCTGCAACCTGCTTCAATTCCTGGGTTCTGGCCTTCCAGGCCCTGCAATCATTCTTCCAGTGACCTTTCTTATGACAATAGAAGCATTCTTCCTTATCCACAAGCTTCCCCGCTATCTTTGTTTCTTTGGCTTTTCCCTTCGTATCCACTTTACTAACACCGTCCCTTGGTTTGGCGGGGGCTATCTTCTTCTTTCCCTTGGCTTTCGCCTTGGACCTAGAAGAAGATGATCCTCCTACAAACAAAGTGGATATTTCCCTACCTTTCTGTAGGGTGCCCTCTGCCCTCCTCAGCATGTTGAGGAGCTCTGAAAGTTCAACCTCTTTTTCTTGTAAGTTGAAGTTCAGTATGAACTGGGCGTAAGTGGAAGGAAGGGACTGGAGAACTATGTCCGTATAGAGTTCACTCTCCAATGTGGTCCCTAGGTCCGCGAGCTCCTCAATGTAGCCGATCATCTTTAGCACGTGCTCGGCTACTGATGATCCGACGGCCATCTTTGCCGAAAATAACTTTTTCGACGCTTCGTATCTTGCGATACGAGATTGCTCTCCATACAGGTCTTTTGTATGGAGAAATATGGATTCAAGGTCCATATTCTGGTGCCTCCTCTGATGTTCGTTGTCCATCGAGGCAAGTACGAGGCACTTGGCCTTCGCGCTATCAATCTCCCAAGTCTTGTGGATCTCCTTATCCGCGACGCTGGAAGTGGGACCAGGGACAGGGGGAGCTTTGGTGGTAAGAAGATACCCCAGCTTGTCGTAAGTGATTGCCATTTTGACATTCCTGAGCCAATCTTTATAGTTTGGCCCTGTCAGTATGTTTTTATCTAGAAGTAACTTAAGTCCAGTCATGTCGATGGGTCGCTGCAATTAGGAGAGAGAAGAAGAAACACTCAGCATGATGATCTTGCAAGTTTAGAGTGGTTTTTAGTTTGTCTAAACAAGATGGCTCCCACTGTTTCTCGAATCCCTTCTCAAACCATAAAGGAAGAATTAGTCGGGATCAATCCCACCGCACAATACTTGCTTAACCGTTCAGCCAGGCCGGTGTCGGTACTTCGAGGGAGGTTTTCCAACGCTTTCGCGAAGTTCCTTAATTAAAGAACCTCTTTTCCCTGGGGGCGTAGCCCCGCTAACACCTTTCTAGGCACCTACTAGGTTTATAGCATTGATCGTTTAGTGAGAAATTTCCCGAGGTGTAGCATATACTCACAGTAGGATCGGGATCCAAATATCATCGCGTGACGAAACTGAAGGAATCCTACCAGAATCATCACACTCCAAATGGTATGCAAATCTAGCAAGTTTCAGTACTTATGAAACTCCCGATGTGGATTTTTTCCCCATGCTCTTATGACCTTGACGAAGGTCAACAAATCATAAGTCACATGTCAAGTTCTTCCCGTCATTATCCAGGTTAATTTGAATCCACCCGTATATACCCTTGACGAAGGTCAACAAGGTAATGCGAATGTCCCAAACCAACGCATCTATCTATGCTACATATGAATACCCAACAGCTACAAATCACTATGCCTTGACGAAGGTCAACAAACACAGCTTGAATACTATTGAATATTCATACGAAACGACGGAGGGCTACGAATGGTTTTGGCGAAACCGTGAACGTAGTGAACTTGATATAGTCGATGGAACGAGATAGCTTTTAAAAAGAGTGGCTCAAGCTCCGCATTTAAAAGTTGGTTTTGAAAAGAACCGAGTGGTTTTTCGAAAGTGTTCCAACGACTTTAACTTGGTTTATTATCTTGCATTAGTTCTTTTAATTCGTGATATTCTTGCATTAGTTCTTTTAATGCGTCCCATCATTTAATCCTACCATTGCAGAAAACAACCAAAATATGACGTACGCTTATGCCAGTCGCATTCGCCACTGGGCCCCGTCATTACCCATTAGGTTACTTAACTAACGATAGAGCGGGGGCTGGGCTAGTGCGTCTGTAAAACATAAGCAACGCCTAAATAATATCATATATAGATATACTGCAATGATAAACATTTCAGATCACAGATGAATACATTGGATATACTAGGAATCTGTAATTCGTACGAGCCTGTAACGAAAGACAGATTACACGGTCGCGGTGAATAGCCAATACCCCACCCAAGACCCCTACGGGTGCGGCAAACTACCCGCCAAGTACCCGAAGCGTAGCAACCTCCCTCATCTCCATGAGTAGGCCACTCGACACTTCGGCATACCCGTTAGTTTGTGCACCCCCTCCATGGGTATATCCTAGGAGCAAAAACAGTAAAAAGAAATTATACAATGACGGCTACAACCCCGACCCGGTTGTGCGGCCATACAAATAATTATTACATCAATTTACAAATTTACATGAATTGAAAGAAAAGAAAACTCTCGTCTCACAACCCCCGGCTATTCACCCGCGACAATCCAACATATTCATATACACATTCCAGCAACATTACAGATCACAGATTTGTATAACCCCCACTAATCGACATATAGCGATTAGTAGACGTTCAATACAAATATCACATTACACAAAAACACGTTAGCTTAAGTCTTTTAGAAGTTCGATCAAAAATACGGATTTTCGGGACCCCAAAAATAAAATTTTCGTTCTGGAAAATCTGGGCAGAAAATATATATTCCAAAAATCCCAAAATACCCCCAGAATAACACTGCACCAAAGATTGACCTCGGCCGAGTCAACTCGGCCGCGGATCCGCGGCGGGAGCGTGCTCCCGCCGCGTTTCCGCGGCGCTTTGACTCGATCGGGGGACCATCTTTGGTGGTTATTCACACAAAAGCCTGAGCCGATTTTAGGTGTTAAAATAATCAACTTTTGAACAGTAAAAAATCGACAGAAAGTTCGAATTTCAGGGTTCGTTTTCGGGACTTTTTCTTTGATCGATCTTCTAGTTACTTGCTAACATGTTAGATAGAGTTTAACTAGGCTCTGATACCACTGTAAGTCCATGCTATCTCTCCCGGTACTTTCGGGAATGCGGAATTTGGTAAAAAACGATTTTTATCGAGATGGTAACATGGACCTATAACCCGGATCTTGGTTAAACATCTATCTAACAACCTAACTACGAGTTTCTAGCTACTCGGTTAGGGGGTTATACCTTGCTTGTCTTGAACTCCTTCGTCTTCAAGCTCAGATGGTGGTCCGGATTGGCTTCTTCCCGTCGTCTCCGTACGCCGAAGATAGATCCACCTGAAAGCTCCAACCTTTGGCTCCTTCTTCGTTCTTTGAAGAAACTAGTTCACTCGGTTTGCTAAACCTTGTGAACTAGAGTGAGTAGAGAAGAGTTTGTATGGGATTTTATCTATGGTTCTTGATTCTCAACTCATGAGACAAGAGAACCATAGAGTCAAGAGAGGGAGCAAGAGGAAGAGGGTGAGAGGAAAACAAGAGAGCTCAAGAACAAGAGAGAGAATGAGCAAGAAAGAATGAGCAACTCTTTTGTCTCTCACCTTCTCATAATCCAAAGTCTTGATAACTCATCATACCAAAAAAGTCTTATGTGATGGTTGAAGCAACCATAACCATATCATTTCATGCACTCATTTTACACAAATGAGCAAGCAAGCAAAAGTCTTTGCCATGAAATGATGGCTATGGTTATCATGATGGTCAACTAGTCAAGCCTAGTCAACCGGTCAACAAAGTCAACAAGTCAACAAAAGTCAACAAGTCAACAAGTGTCAACAACCATGTCACCATAATACTTAATTAATATAATAGTTAATCACATATCATATTCTCATTAGGGTTGAGCAAAAAGTCAAATAGTCAACGGTCAACTGTCAACAACCCTAATGAGAATCCGCTGCCTCTGCCTCCCTGTCAACTGTGCATACACACCCGCGTCCGCGTTCCGAGGAACACGAATGCAAACTGGATAAATCCAATCCCAAAAGTTACACTTGGATCTGGCTTAAACCAAAGCCCGCTAGTGTAAACTGTCCGGACACTGTATGTGCACAAGTGCACGGATGTGACCGAACCCTGTCGCAAAACCATGCGACTTGTCGCAATACCATGCGACCTCTACTCTTTTGCCTAAAGGCGAAAAGCTTTCTGTGTGGGACTCTAAAGACTCGACACTACGCTGGCAGTAGGTTTAACCACAGACCGCAAGCGGCACTAGCTGTGCGTAACGGTCCCCAGGTAATGCCGACAAGAAGACCGACGAGGCGAAACCCATCTGAACTCCTACTGAGCCAGAGTGTGACATTCTCCGTATAGTCCGGTATGTTCGTCTGATACATCGCATGGAGGGCCTAGGGGGCGGTAAACGTCAGTCCCCCAATAGCGGTACAAGTCGTGCCGGAGCGAAGCCCAAAACACCCTGAGATAACACTGGAAGCCTACCAGTATATCTCGTTTGCCCTGGCCAGGGACTACTCGTGTAATGGCTCTCCTAGACACAGCGCGATGTCAACCCCTAATACCGGGAGAGACGAATCCTGTCTAACCGTCACTGCCTCCAAGTGCTTCGGGACTACACCCAACTACTACCTGTTTGCACGACTCCTTTGAGCCGTGGTAGGGTAGTGATCAAAGTACAGTGGGAACACACTCGGGGCGAAGTGACAGTGTCAAGTCAGCGGACTAAGCTGTACTCATGTCACCTGGGAACTGATAACTGACGATAGGCATAATACCAACTAGTCAGTTCCCGACGAGTCCTGTCCAGTGTACCCGTAACCTAACGAGCACCCGCATACTATCTCAAGTACGACGTACTGACGGCTGTGGGACAGACCGTCTCCCACACTGGGATGAGAAGCGCATGCGCTGGTCTACTCTGGAGTATCGATGCCCTGTCTCGATAGTCCAGCGACCAGGGACCTACATAAGGATGTGCTTATAGATTACCCAGCCCCACTAGTGTGACGGCCATCACATCGTTGGTAATCAAGCAAAGATCCTAAGGGCTCCACTAATGTGTATAGGCGATATACAAAAATAAACACATGTACACATTGAAGTAGAAACAAACCATGTAGCATACTACTATTTTGAGCAAGATTGTATTTACAAGGTGAATATCCCAAGCTTCCATTAAGTAATATACAAACTAGTATGATACAGTAATGGCCTCTAAGGCAAATAAATTAACAAGAGGCGGGAGCCCGTTTAAAGAATCGTTGACGTGGTGCTACCTGGACGAGCAGATCGGAGATCGACGAGATCGGAGCAGCCGCAACGGAGCGTGGGATGATGGTTAAAGAACGAAGGACTCGGATCGTTCGGTATAACCTTTCTACACTCTTTACAGTTTGTTAGTTTAGCAATAATGGCAGATCCGGGTTAAAGTATACGATAGCGCCAGTTAAAAGTTTTTCGTTCCGCATTTGGCGTCTGTAGACGGCCGGGGCGCTACCGTAGACTTACAGGACGCACTGAAATATCATATCACGGGTAACCGGGTTTTTAAAACAATTAGATAACCTCTTTGAAACACCCACGGTTCCCAAAACCAGAAATATCATGGAAACAGCATATCTCAATGCGTATAATCAGAAAGCAGCATGTATGCGACATATAGCAGAAAGGTAAGCATATCAATATGTCATGCAAGGGTCATATCCTGAATGCAACAGTACTACAGTGTAGTGACATGGCAATTATCGATGATGAAGTGTGTGAGCCGGCAAACAAGTGTACGTGGAACATACACATCATCGATAATTGTGCTGGTGTCCTAGCAGCATGACTGAAATATATCAACAATATAAGCGATGCAATGCAAACAACATGAATGTGCAGAATCGAGTAATCAACGCAACAGTAGAGAACCTGCCTCAATAGATATATCATGCAACCTCGCTTTTTGAAATAAGTCGAATCAGGGCTTTTGGTAAAATAAGGGCTACGGTGTTTTAAGAAAAGATGAGCCTTTTGAAAATATCCGTATAAACCCTTTTGCCTATCTTTAAAATATCCCTGATTCGTTAGTTTTGAAATAGGTATGACTCGTGTCTAGTCTAACGCCTACTATGCGAACTACGAACCCACAATCAAGTCAATAGAGGGGGGTATGGAAACCACCCAAATCTGAGTCGATATCACACTATCTCATCACATGACAGGTATCACTACCATCATATCACATCTCCAATACGAACTCTGTCATGTCGCCAAATCTCACGGCCTCAATCGAATCTCATCGACTCATCTCAATCCCACGTATCATCCTCAAATCTCGTATATGAACACATAGTCCCATACCCATGTGTAGATATACACACCATCATATGCGCACAGATATATGAAAGAATGTATGCAAGTATGTGTGTATGTGTGAGTGTGGGTGCAACCACTACTCTAGGGTTTCACACTATACTCAACCAATACATCCTTATCACCAATAATCCATTATTACCATCAATAATCCTAAACAACACATAATAAATATATGTGTGTATACGTATTCGTATACATCACCACGGACTGCGGGGGTGCTATACGCCATCCACCCGACTTCTCCCCGTAGATATAAAAATCTACTCACCTTGCTTTTCATATATCGGTGCCGATGTCGCCATCTTCATCTTCTTTGCCTCAACATCTCGTAGGGTACCTACAAGTATATCACAACGCTAAAGCACATGAAAATCACATCGGAAACCAAAATAGCACACGCTACCCGCATAGGTAAAAACCTATCGACTCGCATGTAAACACGATCAATATCCACTTGTCGTTGACGTCCAAACGCCACCCGACAGGAATGAATAACCAAATACCAAAATCCATACTAAAACAAGTCGTAAATCATACACCAACTCAAGCAAATCAACCCAGATTTCACCCTAGATGGAATCAGTCAAAACTAGACATACCCAGGGTCAAGAATAGAGGAAATGGGGCCATGCACAAAAATTGAGGCAATTCCCTCCTGCTCTGGCCGCAAATTGCGGCCAGAAGGGATTAATTGGCGGCCTCACTGTTGAGTTGGGGGCTAGGGTTTGGTGTGGTGGTTCTATGGTGCCTGCACATCTCACTGTCAACTCAATTTTATTTTTGGGGTCTCGGGGTGATAGCAGATTCCACAAAACACTTCCAGATTTACAGTTTTTCCCGATATCGATTCCGTAATTCCGTAATTCTGGTTTCAAGTTCAGGTTTTGGTTCAAATTAGCATCACACAAGGGATTCTAAGGTCACCACAATCCTCAATTCCATCTTTGATTTCAGTTTTACCCTAAACCCTAACTAGAAATCTCTAAAGTCCACAAACAACATATTATCGATATGAAACTAGAATAGATGTACAAGAAAATGAAATACTACTCTAATAGGTGCAGAAATTACCTCCTTTGGCAACTCAAGAAAATTCTTGAGTTGCTCAAAGTCCTCCAAATCCAATCTTGCTAGGTTCAATGTGTAGCTAGTGAGCTTGGGAGTAAGTTTTGTGAAGTGGGAATGGGGTTTTGGCTTTGTTTTCATGGTGGATCTAGGGTTTTAGTGAAGAGGGTGAGAGAGGGATGGCAGCAGCAGCAGCAACAAGGGGAGGAAGAGGAGAGAGAATGAGAAGGGGAAAATGATGGGGTATGGTTCAAAAAGGTAATGGTTGACTTGGTCCCTTTCTCTCTCTCATCATACTACTTTTTCCTTTTCTTTTCTTTTCCTTCTCACTCCAATAGTAAACCCAAAAGAACAACCATGGCAAAAGAAATGTAACACAAGTGTAACAAGTGTGGAAAATGATATGTGCACATTTTTGCACAAAAATGCTAAAAATCCAATTAGCGATTCTTAATCGCGATTAGCACTAAATTAGCATATAACTAATCTTAAAAACTTTAAAATGGCATAATTCCATAAAATACCTAATTTTAGAATTTTCCATAATTTTTCCCCATTTATTTGTATTTAATTATACGAGAATATTAAAATATTCATTAAAATAATATTAAATTATAAAAATTCCCAAAAATCATATTTTATTATTTTGAAAACGTTACAGTTGGGTGCAGTCCCGAAGCACTTGGAGCCAGTGGCGGTTAGACAGGATTCATCTCTCCTGATATTGGGAGTTGATATCGCGCTGTGTTTGGAGAGCCATTACGCAAAGTCCCTGGCCAGGGCAAGCGAGATTTACTGGTAGGTTTTCCAGTAGTTTCTCTCGCGGTATAATGGGCTTCACTTCGACACGACTTATACCGCTTTTAGGGGACTGACGCTTGCCGCCCCTAGGCCTGATATGCGATAGTCCTAGACGAACAGACCGAATTGTACGGAGATTGTCACATCAGGCTCAGTAGGAGTTCGGATGGGTTTCCTCATCGGCCTTCTTATCGACCTCTACTTGGGGACCGTTACGTACAGCTTGTGCCGCTTGTGGTATGTGGTTAAACCCACTGCCAGCGTAGTAGTCGAGTCTTTATTGTCCCACATAGAGAGTTTCCCTGCTCCGGGCGAAACGATATAGAGGTCGTATGGTTTTACGACAGGGTTCGGACACGCACGTGCATTTATGCACGTACGATGTTCGGACAGTTTTTACTATCCGGCTTTGGTTTAAGCCAAATTCTAGTATCGGATTATTGGATTTATATAGTCAAAAGTATTTCCGTATTTTCACGGATAGGAGGGGCGTTCTCGTAAATTGGCGAGAAGCTTCTAGAAGGATGATGACTTGGAGGTTAACGTGGCATTTGCATTTATTGATTTAGTGACTCATTTGTGTGATTCATCCATGGAGTAAATGATGCATTTAATGGCTAATGACTCATGAGACGAATCACACAAAGTGAATAAATGAAACATGGTTGATAAAGCATTTGATTTATTCATTTAATGAATCATTATGCTTCATATATTCAAGATGAGATATTATTTCATTTGATTCTCACTCTCATCTTCTCTCTCCTCAAGCTCTCTCTCTTCAAACCCAAACCCTAACCTCTCATGTGTTGAGATCAAGGGTTAGCAAGACTTATTAATCCCTAATCCTACTTTATATTACCTAGGTTGCTTTGATTAGCACTTTGAGTAACCTAGTTACCTCAAGTTAGAGGTCAAGCTTGGAGTAGTAGCTTTCGGGTGGATCATCTATTACAAAGAGGAGGCCGACGAGGAGGTGGTTAACGAGAAGTAGAAGGACTTGGTTCATTAGGTATAGTCTTCTTTCATAGTAGCTAATCCCTCCTATGATATTGTTAGTTAGAGTTTGGAAAACATCCGTAAGTTAGTCGATGTTTCTTTTAAACAAAATGATTGTTTTACCTATTCCGCCTCCCCGCAAATCGTGGGGTGTCTAACGTCGACTTATAGTGGTATCAGAGACTCGCTAAACCATAACTAACTTGTTAGCAAAGTCGTTAGAAATTCGATCGCAAAACGAACCGAAAAAACATCAAATTGACCAAGTTTCTGTCGATTTTAAAACGGGGTCTAAAAATTTTTCATGGACCCTTAAAATTACAAGCAGGGAATTATAAGAATACTGGAGAAATTTGGGTTCCTGAATCGGCCAAACAGCCGCGGAACCGCGGCCGATCCATGCGATCCGCCGCGGATCCGTGGCCGAGTTGAAGCCGATTGACCCCAAATTTTTTCCAGTAACTCTTCTGTGTTAATTTTGTTCTTTCTGGAATGTTTTGTTTCTGCTCAAGTCTCAGGTGCACAGAGAAGTTTGTGGAGTAGAATCAATTGTGTTTGCTCGATCGAAATTCTACGATGTTTGGCTAATTAGATTATATCTGTGATTTGTATAATGTGTTCGTAAACCTCCCCTAACTGCTAGTATGTCGGTTGGCAGGGGGTTGCACATTTCTGTAATGATTTTACTGTTTGTGTTTATGAACTTGATTGGATCGTTGTTATGATTAGCCGGGGTTTGAGATGGGTTTTTATATTCATTCATTCATTGTAAATTGTAATATGATGTAATATTCTTTTGCTGGGCACATCCAGGTTGCGGTTGTAGCCACCGTTGTATTATTTCATTTAGTGTTTTTGCTCCTAGGATAGACCCAAGGTGGCGTGCACAAACTACCGGGTACTTTGAAGTGTTTAGTGGCATACTCACGTTGTTGAGGGAGACCGCTTCACTTCGGGTACTTGGCGGGTAGTTTGCCGTACCCGTAGGGGTCAAGGGTAGGGTAATGGCTATTCATCACAGCTGTGTAATCTTTCTTTCGTTGCAGGCTCAAAGGAAACACGGATTCCTTGTATATCCAATAAAGTTCATCTGTGATCTGGAATGCCTATTATTGCGTCTGACGAATGTACAATATCTATATATGATAGCTATTTAGACGTCACTTTTGTTTTACACCCGCGCTAGCCCAGCCCCCGCTCTGTCGTTAGTTAAGTAACTTAACGGGTGATGACGGGACCCAGTGGCGAATGTGGATGGCATAAGAGGATGTTGTATTTTCGTTGTTTTCTGCAATGATAGGTTAATTGATGTGACGCATTATAATAATGCAAAGAAAGTAAACCAAAGTTGAATGGTTGGAACAGTTTAAAAGAAACCACTCGGTTATTTTAAAACAGAGGATATTTTTTAATTGCGGAGCATTAACCATTCCTTTTAAAAGCTATCAGGTTTCTTTGATCATATCAACTTCACTACGTTCACGGTTTCGCCAAAACCATTCGTAGCCCTCCGTCATTTCATTTGGGTATTCAAGCTATGTATTTTGACCTAACGCCAAGGCATAGTGTTTGGTATCTGCTGGGTATTCATTTGTTGCATAGATAGATGAGTTAGTTTGGGACAGTCGTATTATCATTTGGCCTACGTCAGGGGTATGTACGGATGGGTTCAAATTAACAAGATAATGATGGGTAGAACTTGACATGCAACTTATAACATTTTGACCTAACGCCAAGGTCATAAGAGCATGGGGCAAAAATTTATTTCGGGAATTTCTAAAGAAACTGAAATGTGCAAAGAGATGCAACCATTTGGAGTGTGATGAATGTTGGTAGGATTCCTTCAGCATTATCACACGATGATATTTGGATCCCGATCCTACTGTGAGTATATGCTACTCATCAGGAGATTCGTCACTTAACGGTCAATGCTATAAACCAAGTAGGTGCCGAGAAAGGTGTCAGTGGGGCTGCGCCCCCAGAGAAAAGAGGTTATTTAATTAAGGAACTTCGCGAAAGCGTTGGAATACCTCCCTCGAAATACCGACACCGGCCTGGCTGAACGGTTAAGCAAGTATTGTACGGTGAGAATAGTCCTGGCTAGTTCTTCCTTTTTGGTTTGAGGAGAGATTCGAGAAACAGTGGGAGCCATCCAGTTTAGATAAGCTAAAAACCACTCTAAACTTGCAAGAGCATCATGCTAAAGTGTTCTCTCTCTCTCTCTCTCTCCTAATTGCAGCGACCTAAAACATGACAGGCCTTAAGTCACTATTAGAGAAAAATATATTGACCGGGGCAAACTATAAAGATTGGCTGCGGAATGTCAAAATGGCTTTGACTTATGACAAATTGGGGTATGTCCTTACTGCTAAGGCACCTGCTGTCCCTGGTCCAAAATCCAGTAATGTGGATAAGGAAATCCGCAAGACCTGGGAGTTAGATTGCGCTAGGGCCAAGTGCATCGTGCTTGCCTCGATGATTAATGAACATCAGAGGAGGCACGAGGATATGGATCTTGATGCCATATTTCTCCATACAAAGGAACTTTATGGAGAGCAATCTCGTATAACAAGATACGAGACCTCGAAGAACTTATTTCAATCGAGGATGGTCGTCGGATCATCTGTTGGAGAACATGTCCTTAAGATGATTGGCTATATAGAAGAGCTTACGGATCTCGGGACGACTTTGGAGAACGAGCTCTATATAGACATGGTTCTTCAGTCCCTTCCTTCCACCTACGCCCAGTTTATTCTGAATTTCAACATTCAAGGAAAAGAAGTTGATCTTCCAGAACTCCTTAACATGTTGAGGAGTGCAGAGGGCACCTTGCAGAAGGCAAGGGAAACACCCTCTATGTTTGTTCGCGGTGCTTCTTCTTCTAGGTCTAAGGCTAGGGCCAAAGGAAGGAAGAATAAGGCCGCCACCAAACCTAGAGGAGGTGTTAGTAAGGTGGGAGTCAAGGGAAAGAAAAAGATTGCGGTTCCAGTTGTAGCAAAGGATGAGTGCTTCCACTGTCATAGTAAAGGACACTGGAAGAAAGATTGCATAGCTTGGAATGCCAAGAACCAGGAACCAAAGCAAGCTGTGGCTTCGACTTCAGGTGTGTTTGTAATTGAAAAATGTCTGTCAATCAACTCTACTTCCTGGGTATTGGATACCGGATCAGGATCTCATATATTCAATTCATTGCTGGCACTGAGAGACCGTAGAGAGCTGAAGAATGGTGATATGACCCTCCAGGTTGCTAACGGAGCTAGCGTGGGTGTTGTGTCCGCAGGGGATTATCACCTAGGATTGACGAGTGGACATATTTTGGTTTTGCATAACTATTTTTGTGTACCCAGTTTAACGTGTAATATCATATCGGTTTCGTTGTTATCAAAAGAAGGTTATGATTGTTGGAGATAGTGCCCTCATAGTCAATTATTGGATCACAGGTACGTGATTGCAATGATTGCGGAGGACCTATACCGGTAGGACAGTCTTACTCAAGATGATAGTATGCTATCTGGTTTGCCTTTATCAGTCGTATACATGTTCAGGTGACTGATTACATGTTACACTTTGATAGAGCCCATAGGATCTTGCTTTACCACCAACAGTATGATGGCGATCATATACGTGAGAGTTGGGTGGTTTATACGCATATCCTTAATTGTGGTCCCTAGTCGTGGGAGTTTCGAGACAGGGCATCGATACTCCGGAGTAGACTAGTGTGTACAGTCGAGACCCCGATGAGGGGCGGTGGCCGGTCTCACAAGCCACTGGTGTCAGTTGGATCACCTAAGATGTATACAGGTGCTCATTGGGTTATGAGTACACCGGACAGGACTCGCCGGGAACCTGCTAGTTGGTATTATACATATCGTCAGATAGCAGTTCCCTGGTGACATGTGTACAGGTTAGTTCATCGACCTGAGGTCGTCATTTGTCTCGTGTGAGTTCCCACTGTGCTTTGATTTCTACCCTACCACGGCTTAAAGGAGTCGTGCAAACAGGTAGCTTTTGGGTATAGTCCCGAGCCATATAGAGGCACGTGAGCGGATCGGCAGGGGATTCGTCTCTCCCGGTATTGGGGGCGAGATCGTGCTGTGTCTAGGAGAGCCATTACACAAAGTCCATGGCCATGGCAGGAGATTTACTGGTAGGTACTCCAGTAGTATCTCAGGGTGTTATTGGGCTTCACTCCGACACGACTTATACTGCTATTGGGGGTCTGACGTTACTAGCCCCCTAGGCAGATATACGATACTCATAGACGAACGGACCGGACTGTATATACATTGTCACTGTTAGGCTCAGTAGGGTTTCTGGATGAGTTCGCTCATCAGCCTCCCTTGAGGTCAGTCCATGGGCAGCTGTTACGCATTGCTAGTGCCGCTGACGGTTTGTGGTTAAACCTACTGCCAGGGTACTGACGAGTCATTAGAGTCCCCCACAGACAGTTTCCCAAGTTCGGGCGAAACGTTGTAGAGGTCGTATGGTTTTATGGCAGGGTTCGGAAAATGCACGTGCGTTTACGCACGTGATATTTTTCGGGCAGATGATACTGGTCGGCTTTGGTTTAAGCCGGATCCGAGTATTATATTGAGTAGGTATAATATCTTTGTCTCAGTTGCATTTGTATTCGGTCGTAATACAAATGCGGGTATATTTATACAGTTTCGGGGTTATCCTGAAAGTCGTTTCAGGATCACTTTTGGAAGTTGCCAGTTTCCAGTTTTCTATCAGCCGTCTTTTAACATTCGGTTAAAGACGGATTTATCTTTTCTTGGATGAGAGTGAGTCATGCTTCTAAAAGCTTCTAGAAGGTTCTAGATGAGATGACTAGGATTAATTGGTGTTGAGTTTTCATTGGATGCTTTTAATGGTTCATTAATGCATGATGACAAGGTTTGTGAGTCATGCTTTAGCTTTAATGAATCTTGTTTAGCTAAGGATATTTTGTGAGATATTTAGTCTTATGGTTACTCTCCCCTCTTCCTACACTCACCCCCCTTCTCCATATATATGGCCGGCCCCCTCTCCTCCTCCACTCTCTCTCACTTGAGTTTTCATTTTTGTAGAAAAGATTATGATAGATTTTGGGGTGTATGGAATTCACAGCTTATTTCATTCCATCACCCGATTCCCTCGGCAACTTCATTAACCGATCATCCACGGACTTGGACGAAGTGAGACAAAGTCATCTACTCATTCTCTACATCATTCTTGGTCGTCTCTTTTAGCGAACTTGACGATCGAGTTGCCTCAAGTCAGAGGCGGGAGCCCGTTTAAAGAATCGTCGACGTGGTGCCACCTCGACGAGGAGATCGGAGATCGACGAGATCGGAGCAGCCGCAACGGAGCGTGGGATGATGGTTAAAGAACGAAGGACTCGGATCGTTCGGTATAACCTTTCTACACTCTTTACAGTTTGTTAGTTTAGCAATAATGGCAGATCCGGGTTAAAGTATATGATAGCGCCAGTTTAAAAGTTTTTGTTCCGCATTTAGCGTCTGTAGACGGCCGGGGCACTAGCGTAGACTTACAGTGGTATCAGAGCCTCACCATTTTGCTATACTAACTTGTGCTAACGCGTTTAAAATATCGATCGAAACGAAAATCAAAAATCGCATTTTTCCAACTTGACAGTTTCTGTTGATTTTAAATGGTGTCCTAAAAATATTCCACACATCTCAGAAAACTGTGCAGGGTTTTTTAACAACACGTGCAAAATTTGAGCACGTGATCTCAGCAAAGCGCTGCGGATTAGCGGCCAAACCAATGGTTTAGCCGCGCATCCGCGGCCATATGATGGGATCAGTGCACCAAATTTTGTATGTGTCTTCTCTGTTGGATTTTGGGGTTTTTGGTATATGTCTTTTGGGCCCAGGTTTTGTTACTGTTCACCAGTAAGTCGTGGGGCCCACTTCTTGATATTTGGTCGATCGAAATTTAAACATGTTAGTTTACAGTGCTTACATTATATCTCCGGCCGGGAATGTCATTTGATCGGTAAACCGCGTCTGATTGCTATAGTTCTTTTAGACGGGTTTGCGAACGTGACATTCGCGTTGATGTTCTGTGTTGTGCTGTGATGTTGCGGATTTGTCGTGGTGGATAGCAGTGTGCAATGGTAGTACAGTTTGTGTTTATTTGTACATTTGATATTGCGAGGCGAGCGTTTAACTTGTGGACTGCCGTCACTGCCTGTTGTATAATATTCTTTTGGGGCACGACCAGGTTGCGGTCGATGTACCTATTGTACTATTTTTTATTACTGTACTAGGTTTTGCCCTGAGACGGAGTGCACAGATAGCCGGGTTCTGGAGGGGCAACAGGTCCGCATCCCATGGCTTTGAGAGGCAGAGGGGCCCCACTCTAGAATTGGCAGACTATTCGCCGCACTCGTAGGGGGTACAGGTTGACCCAAGGAGGGGTGCCCATGATTACCGGATTCCGTGGAGTGCTGGGTGGTCCATTCACTATGCTGTAGGGGGCTGCCTCGCTTCAGGTTTTGGCGGGTAACTTGCCGCACCCGTAGGGGTCTAGGTTTCATTGCACAGGCTATCCACACGACAGGGGAACGTCGAGTTTCAGCAGCGGCTCTGTGAAACCCGAAGATCCCAGATTATCTGTATTGTTCTGTGATGCTTATTACTTTTCTGTAATGTTGCATACTATCACGCCTGGAGCGATTATTGTATATTGGTTTATATACTATTAGATGTTGTATATGTTTTACACCCGCGCTAGTCCAGTCCCCGCTCTGTCGTTAGTTAAGTAACCTAACGGGTGATGACGGGACCCAGTGACGAATGCGGATGGCATATACGTACATTTTATTTTCGTTCTTTTCTGGTGTGATTAATTGATGGGACTGCGTTGATTCTGATCAATGCAAAGGAAAAAAAACCTGTTTGCAGTTGTTGGAACAAATTTAAAAAGTGTTGTTACAAAGACGTTTCCTTTTGTTATGCATAGCGGTATTCAGAGGAATATCCTGCACCTCATTCGACGGGGCAAGGGCCGATATCCCTTCACCGGGACTGACCCCTTGGGCAGAAGTTTGCGTCAGAGTAATAACTTCACTATAGTCGATTACAAGTTTCTTTGCATAGCGGTATTCAGTGGAATATCCTGCACCTCATTCCACGAGGAAAGAGCCGAGATCCCTTTACCGGGAGTGACCTCTTTAGCAAAAGGTTTTCGCCACTATATTTTAAAAAGCTATCAGGTTCCTTCAGCGATATCAAGTTCACTACGTTAAAGGTTTTTTCGCCAAAAACCAGCCGTAGCCCTCCGTCACTTCTTTTGGGTATTCATTAGTATTCAAGCTATGTATTTTGACCTAACGCCAAGGCATAGTGTTTGGTAGCTGCTGGGTATTCAATTGTTGCATAGATAGATGAGTTGGTTTGGGACAGCCGTTCTGCCATTTTGACCTAACGCCAAGGGCATGTGCGGGTGGGTTCAAATTAACAAGATAGTGATGGGTAGAACTTGGCATGTGACTTATGACATTTTGACCTAACGCCAAGGTTATAAGAGCATGGGGCAAAAACTATATCGGGAGTTTCTAAAGAAACTGAAACTTGCCAAGTATGCGCATACCATCTGGAGTATGAGTAACGTGGATGCATTCCATCACGTTATCATGAGATGAGAGTTGGATCCCGATTCCCACTGATGAGTTGGTTTACTCTTCGGGTGATCCCGATTGATTCTTCTTTAGGTTTGGAGGAGAATTTAACAGGACAGTGGGAGGTTTCCGGATTAGATAAAGTGATGACCATTCTGATCTAGGTTAAGTGCACGCAGAGTGTTTCTTTTCTCTCTCTCTTTGGCAGCGACCTTTGACCGACCCTAGACTATGACTCAGTGACCAGGTTGACCGAACCTTCTTAAAATACTGGCTTTTGGATTGTCTGAGTTGCATAAGTCATTGCCACTCCTTCTTTTACCCTTTGCATTTCTCAGAACACCCGTATTACTACGGATATCCACTTCCATTGGATAGATCCATCGTATGGTTATATACGAACTTGAAGGGACTTCTTCGAGGATGGATCCAGGTTCAGGAGGAATAGAATTGGTTTATTCAGTTGTCTTTTATTATCACCTTCTCTCAGGTTGCGAGAGCTCCTTGGTTTAGGAGAGTACACCTATTACGCTTATTGGATAGTCTTATTCCAAACCATAGGCTGGTGCAGAAAGGTAGGGAATGAAGAAAACCAATTAGCCTAAGTAGGGTGTGCAGAAGGTAATATGTAAAGACAAAATAAAGGGATTAGAAAGAGGGCAAAGTAAATTGCGACTGATATCATTCACGACCAAAACCGCGTACTTCATCGCCACTTCTATTCCACCTTTAAAAGAATAAGGTGTTATTCAGCTGTCTTTTATCATCACCTTCTCTCAAGATACGAGTACTCCTTGGTTTAGGAGGGTACACCTATTATGCTTACTGGATAGTCTTCTTCCAAACCGTAGGCTGGTGCCGAACGGTAGGGAAGGAAGAAAATCATTTAGCCTAACGATGGTGTACAGAATGTAACGACTAAAGACAAATAAAGGGATTTGGAGAGACGACATTAAAATATACGGTTGAAGTCATGAATTGGATTATGGAAGAGGCATTGCTATGAATACCAGGATACCCCTACGAAACATTTTAATGTTTCAGTGCATTGTTAAAGGAAAACTGTTTTCCCGATTAAACACTTACTCCAAGGGTATGTATTTACCGGGTTTCATTCTCATATCTGTATGGTTTTATAGATGATGAGTGGGAGTAAGATATTGGGAATTAGGTGATCATCCTCATTATATCGGAATTCGTTGAAATTGGTGATATTTGAGGAAATCGCCAGGGTACAGTTTTCCACTTACAACGCACCGGTTTTGAGTTGTTTAACTCAGCGGACTTATACAGAGTATTGTATGTTGTCCAAGTGTCCATCAGGACAAAGGGGTTGGTCCTCGTACTATGTTCTGTTTACTTATAACTTCTCTAGTATTTAGACGAGTGTTTCGTAGAAATACAAGGTCTAAGTTTTGAGAAGTTGTGGGTATAAGAATAAAGTAGAGAACCAGGTATCACAAGTATCGGGATTCTTCAAAGAGATCGAAGATGTAGATTCTTGTGATTGGTATTCAGATGATTGTGATTGTTTTGAGAAACGTGTTTCTCTTTCAGGTTACTCATAATTGGATGGATTCCTAAGTTGAGTAATGCTGATTAGCCTTTTTTCCATTAAAGTGATATGCACTGGAGACAGTTGCATGATTTGAATCTGGTTCCAATTAAATAAGTGCCAAAGTTTCTGTATTGGATATAGAATGGATCGTACCTTAAAAGATATTAAGGTACGGGGAGTTGCCCAGCTTATGCTTAAAACCAGACTCTGGATAACTCAGGGTACGTTTCTGTAGTGGTAGTTTGTGGGTTGACCCTGGCTATGACGAGGTTGATATTATACCATTTGGAAGATCAATAGTGATATTGTTCTTGACTCGCCACAGTTTTGGTAAAATGGATCTTTTTCATAAAACAGTAGTGGGAGTATGGTAGAACTGGAAGTGATTCCAGAACCGCGAACGATTACGAAAAATTTAATAGGACCTATATATTCAATCAGGTTTGACATTCCAATAGCCACTCCGCAGGTATGGTAGGTAACCTCAGACGCCCGAGAGGTACTTCGGTAGCCTCAGAGACGGTGACAGGGAGGTTCTTATCTACCCAGACTTGACACTACTGTTGTTCCAGGTTATGAGACCCGGTAGGAGGGTTGTCGTAGTCAGTGGGAGCAACGGAAGCATGGTGGGCAAGTAGCTTATGTCTATTTATAGACTAGAGCAGTTATAGCGGAGATAGATCATCTATTTTTTGATGTGACAGTCATGGGTTTGACTTCAATCAAAATAGGGGATGGATCTGTTAAGAAGGTAGTAGGGTGTGATGTCATGGTATTTGGATGACATACACAGAGTAGGAAGTAAAATTCCTATACTACGATCGGTATTACTATGGTCGTCACACAGTTGTTTCTCCAGACAGGATATGGATATAATATTTGACATTCTGGTTTCTAGATCTATGGTTTTAAATCTGGATTTGGGTAGTTTCCCAATGTAGGTACTTTGACAGTATTCTAATGGTTTTTGGAATAGTTGACTCCTAGCATGGTGGTGTACCTGCAGGTGATGGAGTCACCCTCTCTAAAGGTGTCTTACAGACTAAAGGAGAGAGGGATGTGCATGATTGGCAGATCACTTGCTTAGGCAATTGAGTCAATCATGAGATGTCAAGTACCACACCAAATGTTAGTTTTGCACTAGATGCAATAAGTTTGTATTAATCCAATCCTGGAGAAATATAAGGAAGCAGTTTTAGAACATAAGTACATGTTCTACGGATTTGATGACGGCAGCCTCCTTCGGGAGACGGTTATCATTCCAAGCTTCAAAGGTGACATGGTTGACAGAGTGATTGTCAGAGTTATAGTTTTTCCCTCTGACGAAGAGGGACAGTATTATGGACAGGAGGTCCAAGAGGATACTGTGGGTGGCTTGGTGCCGGATACTGATTAGGTTCAGTGATCGATACAGTCTAAGAAGTTTGGATTTGGTGTTCATTTATGAACTGGGTCCCATCAGATATCCAGACAAATTCTAAGACAGGTGTTACTCGATTCGGGAGATGGCTTTCTCCGCGAATTTGAGATTAAGAGAGATATAGAAAGAAACTTCTAGGCGGATCCACTCACTAAGGCTATTTCTTGAACACAATAGTTTTACAAACGGGCTTTGTGAAACTGATTAGTAGAGGAGTTGGATGTTCGGTTTCACACGGGCTGTGAGTAGTCGACATCGCAATAATTAGCCTTGAGTGCAAGTGGGAGATTGTTGGAGATAGTGCCCTTATAGTCAATTATTGGATCACAGGTACGCGATTGCAATGATTGCGGACGACCTATACCGGTAGGACAGTCTTACTCAAGATGATAGTATGCTATCTGGTATGCCTTTATCAGTCGTGTACATGTTCAGGTGACTGATTACATGTTACACTTTGATAGAGCCCTTAGGATCTTGCTTTACCACCAACAGTATGATGGCGATCATATACGTGAGAGTTGGGTGGTTTATACGCATATCCTTAATTGTGGTCCCTAGTCGTGGGAGTTTCGAGACAGGGCATCGATACTCCTGAGTAGACTAGTGTGTACAGTCGAGACCCCGACGAGGGGCGGTGGCCGGTCTCACAAGCCACTGGTGTCAGTTGGATCACCTAAGATGTATACAGGTGCTCATTGGGTTATGAGTACACCGGACAGGACTCGCCGGGCACCTGCTAGTTGGTATTATACATATCGTCAGATAGCAGTTCCCTGGTGACATGTGTACAGGTTAGTTCATCGACCTGAGGTCGTCATTTGTCTCGTGTGAGTTCCCACTGTGCTTTGATTTCTACCCTACCACGGCTCAAAGGAGTCGTGCAAACAGGTAGCTTTTGGGTACAGTCCCGAGCCATATGGAGGCACGTGAGCGGATCGACAGGGGATTCGTCTCTACCGGTATTGGGGGCGAGATCGTGCTGTGTCTAGGAGAGCCATTACACAAAGTCCATGGCCATGGCAGGAGATTTACTGGTAGGTACTCCAGTAGTATCTCAGGGTGTTATTAGGCTTCACTCCGACACGACTTATACTGCTATTGGGGGTCTGACGTTACTAGCCCCCTAGGCAGATATGCGATACTCATAGACGAACGGACCGGACTGTATATACATTGTCACTGTTAGGCTCAGTAGGGTTTCTGGATGAGTTCGCTCATCAGCCTCCCTTGAGGTCAGTCCATGAGCAGCCGTTACGCATTGCTAGTGCCGCTGACGGTTTGTGGTTAAACCCACTGCCTGGGTACTGACGAGTCATTAGAGCCCCCCACAGACAGTTTCCCAAGTTCGGGCGAAACGTTGTAGAGGCCGTATGGTTTTATGGCAGGGTTCGGAAAATGCACGGGCGTTTACGCACGTGTTATTTTTCGGGCAGATGATACTGGTCGGCTTTGGTTTAAGCCGGATCCGAGTATTATATTGAGTAGGTATAATATCTTTGTCTCGGTTGCATTTGTATTCGGTCGTAATACAAATGCGGGTATATTTATACAGTTTCGGGGTTATCCTGAAAGTCGTTTCAGGATCACATTTGGAAGTTGCCAGTTTCCAGTTTTCTATCAGCCGTCTTTTAACATTCGGTTAAAGACGGATTTATCTTTTCTTGTATGATAGTGAGTCATGCTTCTAGAAGCTTCTAGAAGGTTCTAGATGAGATGACTAGGATTAATTGGTGTTGAGTATTCATTGGATGCTTTTAATGGTTCATTAATGCATGATGACTAGGTTTGTGAGTCATGCTTTAGCTTTAATGAATCTTGTTTAGCTAAGGATATTTTGTGAGATATTTAGTCTTATGGTTACTCTCCCCTCCTCCTACACTCACCCCCCTTCTCCATATATATGGCCGGCCCCCTCTCCTCCTCCACTCTCTCTCACTTGAGTTTTCATTTTTGTAGAAAAGATTATGATAGATTTTGGGGTGTATGGAATTCACAGCTCATTTCATTCCATCACCTGATTCCCTCGGCAACTTCATTAACCGATCGTCCACGGACTTGGACGAAGTGAGACAAAGTCATCTACTCATTCTCTACATCATTCTTGGTCGTCTCTTTTAGCGAACTTGACGATCGAGTTGCCTCAAGTCAGAGGCGGGAGCCCGTTTAAAGAATCGTCGACGTGGTGCCACCTCGACGAGGAGATCGGAGATCGACGAGATCGGAGCAGCCGCAACGGAGCGTGGGATGATGGTTAAAGAACGAAGGACTCGGATCGTTCGGTATAACCTTTCTACACTCTTTACAGTTTGTTAGTTTAGCAATAATGGCAGATCCGGGTTAAAGTATACGATAGCGCCAGTTTAAATGTTTTTGTTCCGCATTTGGCGTCTGTAGACGGCCGGGGCGCTAGCGTAGACTTACAATGATTTCACGTTTGTAAGCGATGTTGTTAACATCCACCTTAATCATGGTTTGATTGGGTCCGGTACACTAGATAACGGTATATATGTATTAAACCAATTACGGATTTTCAATGTCCAGAACACACTAAAAAGAAAGTCTCCAGATTTAAATAAGGCTTTCTTATGGCATTGTAGACTGGGTCACATCAATGAGACAAGGTTAACTAAGTTACATAAAGAAGGATATTTGGATTCGTTCGAATATCAAACTTATGCAACTTGTCAATCATGTCTCAAAGGAAAGATGACAAAAACACCATTCACTGGACATGGAGTAAGAGCGACCGAGCTCTTAGGACTCAAACACAGCGATGTATGTGGTCCAATGTCTACACATGCAAGAGGTAGTTTTTCCTATTTCATTACTTTTATGGATGATTACCCGAGGTATGGATTCATTTTCTGATGAAACATAAATCCGAGGCTTTTGAGAAATTCCAAGAGTATAAGAATGAAGTAGAAAACCAAACCGGCAAAAGTATCAAGACACAGAGATCTGATTGAGGTGGTGAATACTTAAGTGCCGAGTTCCTAGGTTACCTAAAAGAGAAAGGAATTCTCTCTCAGCTTACTCCTCCATACACTCCACAACATAACGGTGTATCGAAGAGTCGGAATCGAACCCTATTGGATATGGTACGTTCCATGATGAGTAATGCTGAGTTACCGCGATCTTTCTGGGGTTATGCGCTAGAATCAGCAGAATATCTTTTGAACAGAGCTCCTACCAAGACTCTGCCTACCACGCCATATCAGATATGGAGTGGGAAGAAACCCTATCTTCGGTATCTAAAGATATGGGGATGTCCAGCTTTTGTTAAAAAGCAACATGCGGACAAATTCGAGGCACGATCAGTACTGTGTAAGTTTGTGGGATATCCAAAGAACTCCAGGGGGTATTCCTTCTATTACGCAGAGGAACAAAAGGTTTTTGTTTCTCGTAATGCCCATTTTCTAGAACATCGGTTTTTAGAAAAGGAGACAAGTGTGAGCGCAATAGAACTGGAAGAAATTCCAGAACCACAAACTACTACTGAAAGTTGGGTAGAACCAGTAGTTCAAGAAGAACAGGACATTCCCGCACCCCTCCACTGGAGTAGTAGGACGTCTCATCCGCCTGAGAGATACTACGGTTTTCTCATAGATGGGGATGGAGAGGATTGCGTCATTGATGATGATGAACCTACTAGCTTCCAGCAGGACATCCAGAGCGGGGACTCGGTACGATGGCTGTTAGTGTATATGCCATAGAGGCCATTACTGTATCATACTAGTTTGTATATTACTTAATGGAAGCTTGGGATATTCACCTTGTATAAACAATCTTGCTCAATATATTAGTATGCTACTTGGTTTGTTTCTACTTCAATGTGTACTTGTGTTTATTTCAGTATATCACTTATACGCATTAGTGGAGCCCTTAGGATCTTTGCTTGATTACCAGCGTTGTGATGGCAGTCACACTAGTGGGGGCTGGGTAATCTATAAGCACATCCTTATACAGGTCCCTAGTCGCAGGACTATCGAGACAGGGCATCGATACTCCGGAGTAGACTAGCATATGCGCTTCTCATCCCAGTGTGGGAGATGGTCTGTCCCACAGCCATCAGTACGTCGTACTGGAGATAGTATACGGGTGCTCGTTGGGTTACGAGTACACTGGACAGGACTCGTCGGGAACTGAAAGGTTGGTATTATACCTATCGTCAGTTATCAGTTCCCAGATGACATGAGTACAGCTTAGTCCGCTGACTTGATACTGGCACTTCGCCTCGAGTGTGTTCCCACTGCACTTTGATCACTACCCTACCACGGCTCAAAGGAGTCGTGCAAACAGGTGGTGGTTGGGTGCAGTCCCGAAGCTCTTGGAGGCAGTGACGGTTAGACAGGATTCATCTCTCCCGGTATTGGGGGTTGACATCGCGCTGTGTCTAGGAGAGCCATTACATGAGTAGTCCCTGGCCAGGGCAAGCGAGATATACTGGTAGGTTTCCAGTGTTATCTCAGGGTGTTTTGGGATTCACTACGACACGACTTGTACCGCTATTAGGGGACTGACGTTTTACCGCCCCCTAGGCCCGACATGCGATGTATTAGACGAACAGACCGGACTGTATGGAGACTGTCACATTCAGACTCAGTAGGAGTTCAGATGGGGTTTCACCTCGTCAGCCTTCTTGTCGGCATCTACCTGGGGACCGTTACGCACAGCTAGTGCCGCTTGCGGTCTGTGGTTAAACCCACTGCCAGCGTAGTGTCGAGTCTTTAGAGTCCCACACAGAGGGTATTCGCCTCTGGGCAAAACAGAGTAGAGGTCGCATGGTTTTGCGACAGGGTTCGTTCTCATCCGCGTACTTGTGCACGTTTGGAGTCCGGACGGATATTACTGGCTGGCTCTGGTTTGAGTCAGATACTGGTATATGTTTTGGGGTTGCTTTTATCTCTCAGTATTCATGTTCTTCGGAACAAGAATGCAGGTGTGTATGTACAGTTATTTGAGGAGGAGGAAGAGGACTTTCATTAGGGTTTCGGAACTGGTGCGTATGCACAGTTGACAGTCGTCTTTTTCCAAACCCTAATGGATTTATGTTATATCAATTAATAATATATAATAAAATGAAATTGTGTCTTGGTTGGTTTTTTTGTTGACTTGTTGACCATGGTTGACTTGTTGACCATGGTTGATGTTTTGACCATCATCATTACAAAAGAAAGATGCTCTTTGATTCTAGCAAATTCATTTAATGTTTGAAATGATAATGGTCATTCCTAAACCTTCCATCAACCTTTTCATTTTCATCATTATTATTAATTTGATAATTCTTTTGCTTTTTGTTATGGTTGCAAAAAGAAAAGAGCTCATTCTATCATTTAGCTTCTCTCTCCTCACTTCATCTTCTTCTTCCTCTAGCAAAAGGAGAACTCTTCTCATGTGTTGAGAATCCCTCTCCTTAAAAGAAAAGCACCCTTTAGACACTCTCTACTCACTCTAGGATCAAAGGTTTAGCAAGCCGAAGATTCTAGTTCTCTCCAAGTTCGAGAAAGAGCCCGAAGGTTGAACCCTCAGATGGATCCATCTTCGACGGAAGAAGACGATGAGAAGAGAACTATCAACCTCTACTAGGTTTCAAGAAGAAGGAGTTCAAGTTAGGTATAACCACTTTGCCGAGTAGTTAACTCTCCTTTGCATGTTTGCTAGTTTAGTTTAGAAAAGATCCCGACTTTGTTAGTCCATGTTGCCCCATGCGCTAAAAATTTGATCTTTATACCGTTTTCGCCTCCCCGTAAGAACCGGGGGTCGCAAAGTGGACTTACAGTGGTATCAGAGCCTAACTAAACTTAAACTAGCTTGTTTGTGAAGTGTAACGAAGTTCGGAACCGAAAAATCCAAAAACCAAACTTTTACAAAACCCTAGTTTATGTTAAAAAAATTTCTGGTCAATACAAGTTTTGTTATACACCTAAATTCGGCTCAGGGTTTTGTGTGAGCAGCCAAGAAAAACGATCCCCTGATTCATTCAAACCGCCGCGGTTCCGCGGCATGAGGTAGGCATTTGCCGCGGAACCGCCGCCGTTTGGAGTCCTCTCGTGATCGGGTTTTGTGCAGTGTTCTCCTGGTAGGGTTTTGGGATTTTTAAGATATATTATATGTGCCCAGATTTTCCAGAATAGAAATTTGTTTTTGGGGGCCTATAATTCCGTATTTTTTCCGAACTTCACTACACTTGGACTATATTGGTTATATCTGTGATGTTTGATTGTATTGAATGTCGGCTAATCGCTATAAGTCGATTAGTCGGGGTTATACATCTCTGTGATCTGTGTTTGATATCGGAATGTGTATATGAATGTGTTGGACTGTCGCGGGTGAATAGCCGGGGTGGATGTGAGATGAGCTTTTATTTTTCTTTCATTCATTGTAAATGTAAATTGATGTAATATTATTATTTGTTTGGCCGCACAACCGGGTCGGGGTTGTTGCCGTCATTGTATAATTCTTTTTACTGTTTTTGCTCCTAGGATAGACCCATGGAGGGGTGCACAAACTGCTGAGTACTTGGCGGGTAGTTTGCCGCACCCGTAGGGGTCTTGGGTGGGGTATTGGCTATTCACCGCGATCGTGTAATCCGCTTTTCGTTGCAGGCTCGAACGGATTGCGGATTCCTAGTATATCCAATGTATTCATCTGTGATCTGTAATGTCTATCATTGCTATATTTATAACTATTTAGGCATTGCTTATGTTTTACAGCCGCGCTAGCCCTGCCCCCGCTCTGTCGTTAGTTAAGTAACCTAACGGGTGATGACGGGGCCCCGTAGCGAATGCGAATGGCATAAGCGTACGTCATATTTTGGTTGTTTTCTGCAATGGTAGGATTTAAATGATGGGACGCATTAAAAGAACTAATGCAAGAATATCACGCATTAAAAGAACTAATGCAAGATAATAAACCAAGCTAAAGTCGTTGGAACACTTTCGAAAAACCACTCGGTTCTTTTCAAAACTAACTTTTAAATGCGGAGATTGAGCCACTCCTTCTAAAAGCTATCTCGTTCCATCGACTATATCAAGTTCACTACATTCACGGTTTCGCCAAAACCATCCGTAGCCCTCCGTCGTTTCATATGAATATTCAACTGTATTCAAGCTGTGTTTGTTGGCCTTAGTCAAGACACAGTGTTTGGTAGCTGGTGGGTATTCATATGTTGCATAGATAGAATGCGTTGGTTTGGGACAGTCGTATTGCCTTGTTGGCCATAGTCAAGGGTAGATACGGGTGGGTTCAAATTAACCTGGATAACGACGGGTAGAACTTGACATGTGACTTATGATTTGTTGGCCTTAGTCAAGGTCGTAAGAGCATGGGGCAAAAATCCACATCGGGAGTTTCATAAGTACTGAAACTTGCTAGATTTGCATACCATTTGGAGTGTGGTGATTCTGGTAGGATTCCTTCAGTTTCGTCACGCGATGATATTTGGATCCCGATCCTACTGTGAGTATATGCTACTCCTCGGGAAATTTTTCACTAAACGATCAATGCTATAAACCTAGTAGGTGTCTAGAAAGGTGTTAACGGGGCTACGCCCCCAGGGAAAAGAGGTTATTTAAATAATGAACTTCGCGAAAGCGTTGGAAAACCTCCCTCGAAGTACCGACACTGGCCTGGCTGAACGGTTAAGCAAGTATTGTGCGGTGGGATTGATCCCGACTAATTCTTCCTTTATGGTTTGAGGAGGGATTCGAGAGACAGTGGGAGCCATCCTGTTTAGACAAATTAAAAACCACTCTAAACTTGCAAGAGCATCGTGCTAAAGTGTTTCTTCTCTCTCTCCTAATTGCAGCGACCAATCGACATGACTGGACTTAAGTTACTTCTAGATAAAAATATATTGACAGGGCCAAACTACAAAGATTGGCTCAGGAATGTCAAGATGGCAATCACTTACGACAAGCTGGGGTATCTTCTTACCACCAAAGCTCCCACCGTCCCAGGTCCCACCTCCAGCGTCGCGGATAAGGAAATCCGTAAGACTTGGGAGATTGATTGCGAGAAGGCCAGGTGCCTCGTACTTGCCTCTATGGACAACGAACATCAGAGGAGGCACGAGAATATGGATTTGGAATCCATATTTCTTCATACAAAAGAACTGTATGGAGAGCTGTCTCGTATCGCAAGATACGAAGTGTCGAAGAAGTTGTTTTCGGCAAAGTTGGCCGTCGGATCATCGGTAGCGGACCACGTGCTTAAGATGATTGGCTACATTGAGGAGCTCGCGGAACTTGGGACCATGTTGGAAAGTGAACTCTATACGGATTTAATTCTCCAGTCCCTTCCATCCACTTACGCCCAGTTTATACTGAACTTCAACTTACAAGAAAAGGAAGTTGAACTTTCAGAACTCCTCAACATGCTGAGGAGCGCAGAGGGCACCCTACAGAAAGGTAGGGAAACACCCGCTTTGTTTGTAGGAGGATCTTCTTCCTCTAGGTCCAAGGCATAAGCCAAGGGAAAGAGGAAGAAAGCCCCCGCCAAACCAAGAGGCGGTGTTAGTAAAGTGGGTACGAAGGGAAAGGAAAAGGCAACAATGATTGCGGGGAAGCTTGTGGGAAAGGAGGAATGCTTCTATTGTCATAAGAGTGGACACTGGAAGAAAGATTGCAGGGCTTGGAAGGCCAGGACACAGGAACTGAAGCAGGTTGCGGCTTCAGCTTCAGGTGTGTATGTTATTGAAAACTGTCTTTCTATAAACTCTACATCCTGGGTATTGGATACCGGATCAGGATCTCATATCTGTAATTCTTTGCAGGCGTTAAGAAACCGTAGGTTTGTGAAGGCATGTGACATGACCTTCAGAGTTGCAAACGGAGCTAGCATGGATGCTAAAGCCGTGGGGGACTATCACCTGGGAATGACAGATGGGCATGTTTTGGTTCTGCGTAATTGCTTTTTTGTACCCAACGCAACTTGTAATATCATTTCTGTATCTTTGGTTTCTAAAGAAGGTTATGAATTTGCGTTTGTAAGTAATGTTGTAAACATTCACCTTAATCAAGTTCTGATTGGGTCAGGTACACTGAGCAATGGTATACGTATTAAACCAACCACAGATTTTCAATGTCCAGAATACACACAAAAGAAAGTCTCCAGATATTAATCAGGCTTTCTTATGGCATTGTAGACTGGGTCACATCAATGAGACACGGTTGACTAAGTTTCATAAAGAAGGATACTTGGATCCGTTCGAGTATCAGTCTTATGCCACTTGTGAATCTTGTCTCATGGGAAAGATGACAAAGACTCCGTTCACTGGACACGGAGAAAGAGCGAGCGAGCTCTTGGGACTCGTATACAGCGACGTGTGCGGTCCAATGTCTACATTTGCGCGAAGCGGTTACTCTTACTTCATTACTTTTACGGATGATTTTTCAATGTACGGTTATGTCTTCTTAATGAAACATAAGTCCGAAGCCTTTGAAAAGTTCCAGGAATATAAGAATGAAGTAGAGAAACAGACCGGCAAAACTATCAAGATTCTAAGATCGGATCGAGGTGGAGAATACTTAAGTGCCGAGTTCCTGAATTATTTAAAAGAGAACGGAATTCTCTCTCAGCTCACTCCTCCATACACTCCGCAACACAACGGTGTATCGGAGAGACGGAACCGAACCCTATTGGATATGGTACGGTCCATGATGAGTAAGGCTGAGTTACCGCGATCTTTCTGGGGTTATGCACTGGAAACAGCTGCACATCTTTTGAACCAAGTTCCTACTAAAACAGTGCCTGCCACACCATATCAGATATGGAGTGGGAAGAAACCCTGTCTTAAATCCTTTAAGACATGGGGATGTCCGGCTTTTGTAAAAAAGCAGCATGCGGAAAAGCTCGAGGCACGCTCAGTACAGTGCAAGTTTGTGGGATACCCAAAGAACTCTAAGGGGTATCTTTTCTATTACGCAGAGGAGCAAAAAGTCCTTGTTTCTCGTCATGCCCGCTTCTTGGAAACTGAGTTTTTAGAAAATCAGATAAGTGGGAGGGTAGTAGAACTGGAAGAAATTCCAGAACCACAAACCATTACTAAAAGCTGAGAGGAACCAGAGGGTTTAAAAGAACAGGACATTCCTACGCCGCTCCGTAGGAATAGTAGGCAGTCTCATCCGCCCGAGAGATACTACGGTTTTCTCATAGACGGGGATAGAGAGGATTGCATCATAGATTATGATGAGCCTACTAGCTTCCAGCAGGCCGTTCAGAGCGTTGACTCGGTAAAATGGCTGGATGCAATGCGGACCGAAATGGAGTCCATGTACACCAACAAAGTATGGACGTTGGACATTGCTCCAGACGGGGTAAAACCCGTAGGATGCAAGTGGATCTTCAAAAGGAAGATTGGTGTAGATGGGCAGGTTGAGACCTATAAAGCTAGACTTGTAGCAAAGGGTTTCCGTCAAAGACCTGGCTTGGACTATGACGAAACCTTTTCTCCAGTGGCTATGCTGAAATCCATTCGGATCCTTCTTGCCATTGCTGCCTTCCACGATTATGAGATTTGGTAGATGGACGTAAAGACCGCTTTTCTAAATGGAAATTTGGAGGAGTGTGTCTATATGGATCAGCCAGAGGGTTTCATTCAGAGTGGGAGCAGTGGAAAGGTGTGCAAGTTGCTTAAGTCCATCTATGGACTAAAGCAGGCATCGCGGAGTTGGAACATCTGTTTTGATGAGACGGTCAAGGAATTTGACTTTATCAAAAATCCAGATGAACCATGCATCTATAGTAGATTTGTAGCGAGAACTGTAGTATTCCTCGTTTTATACGTGGATGACATTCTCTTAATAGGAAATGACATTCCTATGATATAATCTGTCAAGGGGTTCTTGTCGCACAGGTTCTCCATGAAAGACCTGGGTGATGCCTCATATATCCTGGGGATCCGGATCCATCGTGATAGATCCAAGAGGATATTAGGACTTTCTCAGTCCAGGTACATCGACACCATAGTGAAGAGATTCAGTATGGAAGATTCCAAGCGCGGTAACCTACCGGCTTGTCACGGGATCACCCTCTCTAAAGTGATGTCTCCCAAGACTGATTTGGAGAGGGATCGCATGTCTATTATACCCTACGCTTCTGCGGTAGGCTATATAATGTATGCGATGTTGTGTACCAGACCGGATGTAGCTTATGCACTGAGTGTGGTAAGCCGGTATCAGTCAAACCCCGGGGAGAAACACTGGATAGCGGTAAAGAACATTTTCAAGTACCTGAGAAGGACTAAGGAGATGTTCTTGGTGTATGGCGGAAAAGACCTCCAGATCGAAGCCTTTGCTGACTCCAGCTTCCAGAGTGACAAGGATGATTCCAAGTCCATGTCGGGTTTCGTCTTTACCCTCAATGGAGGGGCGGTGTGTTGGAAGAGCTCCAAACAGGAAACCGTTGCAGACTCGACTATGGAAGCGGAATACATTGCTGCATCTGATGCCGCAAAAGAAGCTGTCTGGATGAGGAAGTTTTTGAAAGAACTTCAGGTGGTTCCATCCATTGTTGACCCAATACCTCTGTATTGCGACAACAACGGGGCTATAGCTTTAGCGAAGGAACCCAGGTCCCATCAGAGATCCAGGCACATCTTAAGGCGGTATCACCTGATCAGGGAGATCGTGGATCGCAAGGAGATCGAGGTTCGGAGGGTTGCTTCAGAAGAAAACACTGCAGATCCATTCACCAAGGCCTTACCCCAGACTCAGTACGAGCGGTTGATCGAGATGATAGGTCTTCGATACGCCAGTACATGGCCTTAGTGCAAGTGGGAGATTGTTAGTGTATATACCCTAGAGGCCATTACTGTATCATACTAGTTTGTATATTACTTAATGAAAGCTTGGGATATTCACCTTGTATAAACAATCTTGCCCAATATAGTGGTATGCTACTTGGTTTGTTTCTACTTCAATGTGTACTTGTGTTTATTTCAGTATATCACTTATACGCATTAGTGGAGCCCTTAGGATCTTTGCTTGATTACCAGCGTTGTGATGGCAGTCACACTAGTGGGGGCTGGGTAATCTATAAGCACATCCTTATACAGGTCCCTAGTCGCAGGACTATCGAGACAGGATATCGATACTCCGGAGTAGACTAGCGTATGCGCTTCTCATCCCAGTATGGGAGATGGTCTGTCCCACAGCCATCAGTACGTCGTACTGGAGATAGTATACGGGTGCTCGTTGGGTTACGATTACACTGGACAGGACTCGTCGGGAACTGAAAGGTTGGTATTATACCTATCGTCAGTTATCAGTTCCCAGGTGACATGAGTACAGCTTAGTCCGCTGACTTGACACTGGCACTTCGCCTCGAGTGTGTTCCCACTGCACTTTGATCACTACCCTACCACGGCTCAAAGGAGTCGTGCAAACAGGTGGTAGTTGGGTGCAGTCCCGAAGCACTTGGAGGCAGTGACGGTTAGACAGGATTCGTCTCTCCCGGTATTGGGGGTTGACATCGCGCTGTGTCTAGGAGAGCCATTACACGAGTAGTCCCTGGCCAGGGCAAGCGAGATATACTGGTAGGTTTCCAGTGTTATCTCAGGGTGTTTTGGGCTTCACTCCGACACGACTTGTACCGCTATTAGGGGACTGACGTTTTACCGCCCCCTAGGCCCGACATGCGATGTATTAGACGAACAGACCGGACTGTACGGAGACTGTCACATTCAGACTCAGTAGGAGTTCTGATGGGGTTTCACCTCGTCAGCCTTCTTGTCGGCATCTACCTGGGGACCGTTACGCAATAGCTAGTGCCGCTTGCGGTCTGTGGTTAAACCCACTGCCAGTGTAGTGTCGAGTCTTTAGAGTCCCACACAGAGGGTATTCGCCTCTAGGCAAAACAGAGTAGAGGTCGCATGGTTTTGCGACAGGGTCCGTTCTCATCCGCGCACTTGTGCACGTTTGGAGTCCGGACGGATATTACTGGCTGGCTCTGGTTTGAGTCAGATACTGGTATATGTTTTGGGGTTGCTTTTATCTCTCAGTATTCATGTTCTTCGGAACAAGAATGCAGGTGTGTATGCACAGTTATTTAAGGAGGAGGAAGATGACTTTCATTAGGGTTTCGGAACGGCTCCGTATGCACAGTTGACAGTCGTCTTTTTCCAAACCCTAATGGATTTATGTTATATCAATTAATAATATATAATAAAATGAAATTGTGTCATGGTTGGTTTTTTTGTTGACTTGTTGACCATGGTTGACTTGTTGACCATGGTTGAAGTTTTGACCATTATCATTACAAAAGAAAGATGCTCTTTGATTCTAGCAAATTCATTTAATGTTTGAAATGATAATGGTCATTCCTAAACCTTCCATCAACCTTTTCATTTTCATTATTATTATTAATTTGATAATTCTTTTGCTTTTTGTTATGGTTGCAAAAAGAAAAGAGCTCATTCTATCATTTAGCTTCTCTCTCCTCACTTCATCTTCTTCTTCCTCTAGCAAAAGGAGAACCCTTCTCATGTGTTGAGAATCCCTCTCCTTAAAAGAAAAGCACCCTTTAGACACTCTCTACTCACTCTAGGATCAAAGGTTTAGCAAGCCGAAGATTCTAGTTCTCTCCAAGTTCGAGAAAGAGCCCGTAGGTTGAACCCTCAGGTGGATCCATCTTCGACGGAAGAAGGCGACGTGAAGAGAACCATCAACCTCTAGTAGGTTTCAAGAAGAAGGAGTTCAAGTTAGGTATAACCACTTTGCCGAGTAGTTAACTCTCCTTTGCATGTTTGCTAGTTTAGTTTAGAAAAGATCCCGACTTTGTTAGTCCATGTTGCCCCATGCGCTAAAAATTTGATTTTTATACTGTTTTCGCCTCCCCGTAAGAACCGGGGGTCGCAACGTGGACTTACAATGGCTAGATGCAATGCGGACCGAAATGGAGTCCATGTACACCAACAAAGTATGGACTTTGCTCCAGATGGGGTAAAACCCACAGGATGCAAATGGATCTTCAAGAAAAAAGATTGATGTAGATGGACAGGTGGAAACCTATAAGGCTAGACTTGTTGCAAAGGGTTTTCGTCAATGACCTGGTTTGGACTATGACGAAACTTTTTCTCCAGTGGCTATGCTCAAATCCATTCGGGTCATTCTTGCTATTGCCGCCATCCATGATTATGAGATCTGGCAGATGGACGTAAAGACGGCTTTTCTAAATGGTAATTTAGAAGAGTGCGTCTATATGGATCACCAAGAAGGCTTCAATCAGAGTGGGAGCAGCTGGAAAGTGTGCAAGTTGCTTAAGTCCATTTATGGACTAAAGCAGGCATCGCTGAGTTAGAACATCTATTTTGATGAAACGGTCAAAGAATATGACTTTATCAAAAATCCAGATGAACCATGTATATATTGTAAAATTGTAGCACGAACTGTCGTATTCCGCGTCTTGTACGTGGATGACATTCTATTGATAGGGAATGATATTCCTATGCTACAATCTGTCAAAGGATTCTTGTCACACAGGTTCTCCATGAAAGACCTGGATGCCTCTTACATTCTGAGGATCCGGATCTATCGTGATAGATCCAAAAGGATGTTGGGACTTTCGCAGTCCAGGTATATCAACACTGTACTGAAAAGATTCAGTATGGAAGATTCTAAACGCGGTAATTTACCGGCTTGTCACGGAATCACCCTATCCAAAGAGATGTCTCCCAAGACTGATTTGAAAAGGGATCGCATGTCTATTATACCCTACGCTTCTGCGGTAGACTCAATAATGTATGCCATGTTGTGCACCAGACCAGATGTATCTTACGTACTGAGCGTGGTAAGCAGGTATCAGTCAGACCCACGGGAGAAGCACTGGATAGCAGTAAAGAACATTCTCAAGTACTTGAGAAGAACTAAGGAGATGTTCTTGGTTTACGGCGGAAAAGACCTCAAGATAGAGGCCTTTGCTGATTCCAGCTTCCAGAGTGATAAGGATGATTCCAAGTCCATGTCAGGTTATGTCTTTACCCTCAATGGAGGGGCGGTGTGGTGGAAGAGTTCCAAGCAGGACACCGTTGCTGATTCGACGATGGAAGAGGAGTATATTGCTGTTTGCGATGCCGCAAAAGAAGAGGCCTGGATGAAGAAGTTCCTAACAGAACTTCAGGTGGTTATTACCATTGTTGATCCAATACCGCTGTATTCTGACAACAACAGAGCTATAGCTTTATCGAGTTTCTACAGAGGAGATCATAGATCGCCGGGAGATCGAGGTCCGGAGAGTTTCTACAGAGGAGAACACTGCTGATCCATTCATAAAGTCCTTACCTCAGATTCAGTTTAAGAGGCTACTCGAGATGATCGGACTTCGATATGCTAGTACATGGCCCTAGTGCAAGTGGGAGATTGTTAGTGTATATGCCCAAGGGGCCATTATTGTATCATACTGGCTTGTATATTACTTAATGGAAGCTTGGGATATTCACAGTTATATTAACAGTCTTGCTAAACATGGTAGTATGCTACTTGGTTTGTATCTATCTTAATATGTATGTACGTATTGATAGAGCCCTTAGGATCTTGCTTGACTACCATCGTTGTGATGGCTGTCACACTAGTGGGGGATGGGTAGTCTACAAGCACATCCTTTTTCAGGTCCCTAGTCGTAGGATTATCGAGACATGGCAACGATACTCCGGAGTAGACTAGTGTGTACGCTTCTCATCCCAGTTGGGGAGATGGTATGTCCCACAGCCATTAGTACGTCGTACTGGAGATAGTATACAAGTGCTCGTTGGGTTACGGGTACACCGGACAGGACTCACAGGGAACTGTTGGTTGGTATTATATCCGTCGTCAGTTAACAGTTCTTAGGTAACATGAGTACAACATAGTCCGCAGACTTGACACTGCTGCTTCGCCTCTAGTGTGTTCCCACTGTTCTTAGATTGCTACACTACCACGGCTCAATGGAGTTGTGCAAACAGGTAGCAGTTGGGTGCTGTCCCGAAGCACTTGGAGGCAGTGGCGGTTAGACAGGATTCGTCTCTCCCATTATTAGGAGTTGATATCGTGCTGTGTCTGGAGAGCTATTACGCAAAGTCCCTGGCCAGGGCAAGCGAGATTTACCGGTAGGTTTTCTAGCAGTTTCTCAAGGTGTAATGGGCTTCGCTCCGACACGACTTATACCGCTTTTAGGGGACTGATGCTTGCCGCCCCCTAGGCCCGATATTCAATAGTCCTAGATGAACATGTTAGTGTATATGCCCTAGAGGCCATTACTGTATCATACTAGTTTGTATATTACTTAATGGAAGCTTGGGATATTCACAGTTGTATATACAATCTTGCTCAAAATAGTAGTATGCTACTTGGTTTGTTTCTACTTCAATGTGTACATGTGTTTATTTTAGTATATCATCTATACACATTAGTGGAGCCCTTAGGATCTTTGCTTGATTACCAGCGTTGTGATGGCAGTCACACTAGTGAGGGCGGGGTAATCTATAAGCACATCCTTATGCAGGTCCCTAGTCGCAGGACTATCGAGACATGGCATCGATACTCCGGAGTAGACTAGCGCATGCGCTTCTCATCCCAGTGTGGGAGACGGTCTGTCCCACATCCGTCAGTACGTCGTACTGGAGATAGTATGCGGGTGCTCGTTGGGTTACAAGTACACTGGACATGACTCGTCGGGAACTGACTGGTTGGTATTATACCTATCGTCAGTCATCAGTTCCCACGTGACATGAGTACAGCTTAGTCCGCTGACTTGACACTGTCACTTCGCCTCGAGTGTGTTCCCACTGTACTTTGATTACTACCCTACCACGGCTCAAAGGAGTCGTGCAAACAGGTAGTTTTTGGGTGCAGTCCCGAAGCACTTGGAGGCAGTGACGGTTAGACAGGATTCGTCTCTCCCGGTATTGGGGGTTGACATCGCGCTGTGTCTACGAGAGCCATTACACGAGTAGTCCCTGGCCAGGGCAAGCGAGATATACTGGTAGGCTTTCAGTGTTATCTCAGGGTGTTCTGGGCTTCACTCCGACACGACTTGTACCGCTATTAGGGGACTAACGTTTACCGCCCCTAGGCCCGCCATGCGATGTATCAGACGTGTTAGTTATATGTATGCCCTAGAGGCCATTACTGTATATACGATGTATATTGTAGTGGATGCTAGGACATATATAGGGAGGACTTTCTTGCTCGACATGATAGTATGCTATCTGGTTGTACTTTATCTTAACATGTACTATGATTGTCTCTATATTACATGTTGATAAAGCCCTTAGGAAATGTACTCGACTACTGGGACTATGATGAGATCATACTAGTGGGGCCACGGTAGTCGACGAGTACATCCTATAACTGTTCCTAGTCGAGGGTGTATCGAGACAGGGCATCGATGCACCAGAGTAGACTAGCGTATACGCATCTTGACCCATATGATGGGCGATGGATGATCCCATATCCATCGGTGTTTGACATCAAGGATGGTGTATGGGTGCTCAGTGGAGACTGGGTACACTGGACGGACTCGCCGAGAACTCCCAGATGGTATTATACCATACGTCAGATGGCAGTTCTCCGGTGACACTGGTACAGAGTAGTCTGTTGACCCGAGATCGTCACTGAGTCTTGTGTGATTCCCACTGTGCTTTGATTTCCATCTTACCACGTCCAAGAGGGCGTGCAAAAAGGTGGCTTTTGGGTACAGTCCCGAATCACATGGAGGCAATGAGCGATAGGAGGGGATTCGTCTCTCCCGGTATAGGGAGTTGATGTTGTGCTGTGTTCGATTGGCTATAACCGGAAATCCCTGGCCATGGTTGCTGAGATTTACTGGTAAGTGTTATCTGTAGTTTCTCGAACTGTTATAGACCTCATATCGACACGACTTATCGAGCTACTGGGGTCTGACGTTTACCACCCCTAGGCGAGATATGCGACATATCAGACGACGAGACCGGACTGTACGGGAGTGTTACTGTTTGGATTCACAGGAGAAGTTACAGGCTTGCTTGTTGATCTTCTGAGCGCTCAATACCTGGGTAGCTGTTACGTTTAGCTGACCGCTTGCAGCTTGTGGGTGATTGATATGATCATCACCTACTGCCGGCGTTTTGACGATTCTTTAGAGTCCTACACAGAGGTTTCTTGACTCAGGCAAAACGGAGTAGGGGCACATATGTGATATGTGCGGGACCGAGGATAATGCGGTATGTGATATCGTATTGTATTCTCGCGATATTTGATATCAGCCCGGTCATCGGATCAAGAGTTGATTCGATGAATCGGTACGGATAAATATTAGTCGGTTATATGCGATATAGCCGGATTGTCGGATCAAGTGTTGATTCGATAATTTAATGTATAATAATATATTTGATATATTAAATTACATTAACTAATATTTGCTCACTAAAAGATTCTTTTTCTCACTCGGGTAATACATTGATATATATGCGATATATGTTAATTGTATTATTTTATTTTGTTACGATAAATATTATATATGTGATATATAATATTGTAACATGATATGATAAATAATGCAACTTATTTTGTGGAGTTTAAACATGATTAGGGTTTGGATTAGGGTTAAACTTTCTAGATGTTTCTAGAAGGTTTTGTTTTGTTTTGTGAAAGATATTTGTAAGTGACTCAAGCTTTAACCCAACCCAAACCCTAACCCTAGTCTATTCTCTACAATGGTTAAGTGAACCATGGTTGCATAATTCTATCATTTCATTTCCTTTCCTATTCATCAAAAAAGGATTATGATTATTCATCTTCTTCATCCTTGATTTCTTTCATGGAAAATCTTGCTTGATTTTTCAAAAGTGATGAATAATTATGAGAAAAAGAAAAATAAAGAGATCAAAAATCCTACTTCATCATCCTCATCTTCCCTTGCCATTTAGATGAGGGTGTTCACATCATTTCATGAGTGTTAGCTTGTGTTAAAGAAACTTCAAGGTAGATCATCTTAGTATCGAAGATCGGAAGCAAAGGTTGCGTCTTTCTCTTCGTGGAACCTCTCGAGAGTCCAGATCCCGATGATCGCAGCGAAGGGACCACAACACGGAGCAAATGAAGTGAAGGACCGGATCAACAAAGGTTGTAATCCCTCTCACTTAGTGTTAAATTGTTTAGCATGCTTGTTTTCGCCTAATCTTTAGTTTAAAGTTCCGTATTCGGCTTGTTCGGCACGGCTAAATTTTTAATCGGGCATGGTTGATGCCTCGTAGACCCTTGTGCGCGTGCCTAGCAACCCTACAGTGGTATCAGAGCCAAGCTAGAGCTTTAGGCGAAGTCTAGACAAAGTTTAAAGTCCGATCGAACCCGGAAAACCCGATAAAACCCACTTTCTGGAAATTTTTTCAAAACTATGATTTTTCCATATTAAATATATCCAAAAATTATAGCAGGTAATTACAAGAATTACTGTGAAGCACGTGAGCGCAATTCGACCAAAGAGCCGCGGAACCGCGGTCCCACCCCAGCTTGTGCGGCGGTTCCGCGGCCACATGGTCGATTCTTGGCACGTGCGTTTCACAGTAACTCCTATTTTTTAATGTTGTATTTTCTGGGAATGTTTAATATTTATTCAACTGTTGAATTATCTGGGTTGTATTGGGGACTTAAAGATTCGATCAAATATTTTAACTTTGTTTAGTTTTGTCCGGATAATTTTTAGAAACAGTTAAAAAGTTCGAACGGATATCAATAACTCAATTTTTCCCCTGTCGGAAAATTTTTCAAAAGTTGGATTTTTTTTCTCGTGTTTAAGAATGTTCTAAGTCATGCAAGTAATTCGGTGGACCCTCTAGAAGACAACAAACCTTAACTCGATTATGTGACCGTCTTTAACTGCCTTTTGAACCTTAGGGTTTGGGGCAGTACGGCGTGCCACATGTGAGGCGTTGGCTTGACCCTTCTACGGCTGGACCTTTGGTACTGTGGCATGTGATGGACGTTTTTAAACTGATTTCAAGTGTTGAGATATATTGGGAAATCTTGGGTGTTTGATTATTCGATCGGAAAGTTTAACTTTGTCTATTTATCTGGAATGTGATACAATAATTGGAATCCACAGGTAGTTATGAGATAACTAATTTGAATATTATAAACATAGCAGTTTAGTCTCAGATGATCGGTTGCCACGGAATTTTGATGCGATCAAAAGTCCGTCGCAATCACGTAGTGTACGCGGATACTCGCCGGGTAAACTTAATAGACAGCTACGCCCCAAAGCCCCGACCAAGTGACTGTAGGAGAACCCTGTCGCCGAAAGCATCCGTTCGGGTGCTCGCGGCAGCGGTGTTCCGCCTTAGTGCACTCGTCGACGGCATCTTGTGGTGCGGCCGTCTACTAAAGTTTGCGACGAGCATTCGATCAGGACGTCGGGAATCTTGTTGAATTGTCCGACTTGACATTGAAAAGAGTTTTCGATAAATAGACTAAAATGCGGGGTTTATAATTGTTAGGCATGTGATGTCTAAGGAATTCATTTGGTTAGGCATGCGATGTCTAAGGAGGTTGCAGATTCCAACTGTTGTAGTTTTACACTTTCTTTTCTGTGACCGTAAGCGTAGTATGTGGTGTATCGCCGGCTTCGTTGCTATACATCAACGACAATCGGGATACGCATACTTGCTTACGTTGATGATATGAGATATTATGTGTTGCTGTGATATGTTGTATTGGATCGTCGCGTTTGAATAGCCGGGGGTTTTATGTGAGATGAGAGTTTTTCTTTTTCATTCATGTAAAATTCATTTGTATGTAATATTCTTTTATTGGGGCACTTCCAGGTAGCGGAAGATGTCACCGTTGTATATTATTTACTTTTCCGCATTAGGTAGACCCAAGGAGGGGAGCACAAGTAACCGGGTTCTATGGTCCAGTGGGAGACCATCTCGAGGAGTCGGGACCGGGTCTCCTAACCCTAGAATTGGCAGTGTTACTTGCCGCTCTCGTAGGGGTCTAGGGATGTGGGTTTGGCTATTCATCGCGACCGTGGAATCCGTGTTTTATACAGGCTCGTATTGAAAACACGGACGTCCTAGTATATCCAATATTTCATACATGTTCTTCTGCTGCAATGTTCTGTGATGAGATCATATTACTGCCTGAGACGAATGTTTATATTATATATATATGAGATATATGTTATATTGCAGATTTCGTTTCAAATGTGATCCTTGCGAAGCATAATAAAATAGGACTTCATTAATGAGATTAATGAAACTAAAAGAAACCTTAGATGTTGTAGAAACTTGTTTATAAAAACTGGTAGCTACAGTTCTTGCTTTGCATAGCGGTGTTCCTTGTAGAACATCCAGCACCTTATTCGATAAGGAAAGGACCGCGATCCCTTCACCGGGAGTGACTCCTTTAGCAATAACTGGCAGATGCTACAAACTCGGTCTGTCTTTTGATTGCTTCTATAGTTCTTGCTTTGCACAGCGGTATTTGTGAAATATCCTGCACCTTATTCGATGAGGAAAGGGCCGACGATCCCTTCACCGGGAGTGACCCCTTTAGTAATACTAGAAAAGCCTCAAAAACACTCCATTTAAAATCACTTGATTCTACAACGATATCAAGTTCATTACGCAATAGGTTTTCTTAAAAACCTGTCGTAACCCTCCGTCATTTTAGGAAGTAGAGTACTTAGTATTCGTGTTGTGTTTGTTGACCATAGTTAAGGCACAGTGTACGGTAGCTAAGTGATGTCTTCCTATATAGCATATGATGCGATTAGTTAGGACAGTCATATGACTTTGTTGACCTTAGTTAAGGGTCATGTGGGTGGGTCTAATTAATCAAGAAATGACGAGTAGAACTTGACTAGTGCTTATGATTTGTTGACCATAGTTAAGGTCATAAGTCACTAGGGGCAAAATATTATTGGGGATTTCAAGTGTTGAAATTTGCAATGAGATTGCATACCTTCTATGAGATAGTTGGATCCCAATACCCGCTGCGAGTAAAAGTTACTCCTGGGAGAGTTTTACACATTACAATTAGCCGATCAAGTAGGTGTCTAGAAAGGTGTTAACGGGGTTACGCCTCTGGGAAAACGAGGTTTACTGTAATTAGGTTCATGCGAAAGCACGGGGGACCTCCCTCAAAGTACCGACACTGGCCTGGCTGAAAGATTGGCGAACTTGTAGCGTGTAATTAATCCTGGCTAATCTTTCCTTTTAGGGTTTGAAGGAAGATTTGATTAAAACAGTGGGAGACATCCTGATTAAATATATTATATAACCAATCTAATCTTGCAAAGGCATACGCTGAGTGTTTTCTTCTCTCTCTCTCCAGGTAGCGACCATATCACGCCTTAATCAAGATAATAAAACGGATATATTGACCGAACCCGCTTGTTATACTGAGCTGGGGAACGTTGGACCCGCTCCAACTTATAATAGTTATAAGACAGAGCATGAAATTGGGGAATACCAGATTTCCCGTGCCGCCCAAACGAAGAAAGTGCATGTTGATGCATCATCTTCGGGTGTGTTCATTACACAGAACTGTTTCTCAGTATCCTTTACGTCCTGGGTATGTGATACCGGATCAGGATCCCGTATATGTAATCTGTTACATGGGCCATAGATAGGTATAGAACTGAGAACGGGTGATAAGTTTCATGAGACAGAAAACGGTGCAAGTGTTGCAGCCAAGTCTGTTGGTCACTGTTACCCTGTATTACCAGAATACATTGATTCTGAACAAATGCTATTAGATGCCGAACCTGATATACAAAATCGTATCAGTCTCTTTATTAGTAAAGAAAGGATATAATTTTGTATAGTATGGATAATGTTTTGAACATTTCCTATATCAAGAGTTGATCGGTTCAGGCATGTTATCTAAAAGCATTGACGTTCTAAATCAAACTACAGTTCTTAGTATATAGAACACACACAAGAGGAAGAGTTCAGAAATGTACGAATCCTTCGTGAGGCATTGTAGACTAGGTCATATCAATGCGACCCGGCTAGCTAAGTGTAACACCTTAGAATGTGTTTTGTAGCTAATTATATTTTAATATATGGTTTTTAATAAAAAGTTTACCAAATTGGGTTTTAAATATTTTATCCTATTTAGTGTGTATTTTATTGGAATTTTTTTGGGTACACACACACTTGTGCATGATAACTAGGGTTGTTTTTGTGGTTTAACCATCTCTTAATCTAGTATTAGGTTTTGTTTAAATGTTTTGTGTTTGATAGTTGCATGGTTGTAATTAGTAGTGTTGGTTTTAAAATGAAAAAGGAATTTTAAAATGAATTTAAAGAAAAAGGGATTTCTTTATGTGGTTGACTTTGAGAGAGAGTGAGCATGGGCATCATGGCTTTGCCCATGCCTCATTATGAGAGAGAGAGTAAGAAGGGGTCCTTGGGTGTGCCCATTTCTCCATTTCCTTTTCTTTCTCTCATTTCCCTCACACTCTCTCACACACACACACACTCACTGCAGAGAGAGAGAGAGAAGCAGCAGCAGCAAGCCTTGGCAGCAGCAGCAACAGAGTGAGAGAGAGAGGCAGCAGCAGCAACAGAGTGAGAGAGAGAGAGGCAGCAGCAGCAACAGAGTGAGAGAGAGAGAGAGGCAGCAGCAGCAGCTGGGGTCAGCAGCAACATCATCATCATTATCATCATCATCAACACAATAACAACAACAACAACAACAACTAGAGCAGCAACAATAGCAGCAACAACAGAAGCAGCATTAGCAGGCAGCAGCAACAGCAACAGGGACCCCAGTGCTCGCAGGAGCTCTTCTCCACACCTTCACCTGCCTTCTAGGGTTCTGTGGGTATATTTCCTTAACCCCATTGCATGGTTTGCTTAGTTGTGTATCGATTGATTCGATTAGTGCTAAATTAGCTAAATTAGTGCTAGTTTATGGTGTTTAAGTGGAATTGTGGTAAATTGTTGAATTGGTTAGCTACCTTATGTTAGTTTAGTGTTAGTAAGGCCACTTCAATTGAGAATCCCCAGATTACACTAAAATACCATAAGATTTCTAATTTGTGCAAAATTGGTGTTTTTATGCGATATTTGTGATATCTGGAACCTGCTATGATCCGAGATTGTTACTGGTAAATTAAACATAGTTGTAGTGTTGTGCTAGAGGACCTGGAGCACCACCTAGGAGATGGACCCCAGACCACCGGCTAGGGCCGGCGACGGCTGAAGGAGGGGCCGGCGACGCCGGCCAAGTAGAGGAGTTAGGGTTTGGGTTTTCCTGTGTAGGTGTCTGCTATGGTTTAGGCTCCTCTGGTCTTGTTTGTTTACTTAGTTTTCACAGTAGGCAAAATCTGGGATCATATGTCGGTTTTTGATGTTCGTGGTGTTTGCGCGATACGCGCGATACGTGAGTGGGTTCTGTGATCCAGCGTATCGCGGCGTGTCGCGATGGTTTTAGACGCGTACACACACGATTCAGCGTATCGTGCACACGCGCGCTTAGTTCGTGACGCGAGTTTCTCGTTTTGTTTCGATATCGCGTTTCGCGAGATATCTTGGCTTATATGTGATTTCCATGTTATATTTTCTGGTTTGCAGGCAGGAGCTACGGACACGGCTACAGGGGGAGCAGGTGATAGGATTCACCCAGCGTGGAGTTTAGGTGAGTAGATATAACATCTACAGGGGAATCGCCCGCATGGCGTTATGCGTCTGCGCTAGGATTCAATTACTTGTCGCACATTCTACGTCATTGTAGAATTGCGCCTTACTGCATTTCCTTAGATATTGTTATACTATGACTAGTAGCCGTAGGACACTACACACATTATTGACGGTCCATGTTGCACGAGCACGGATTGCATGCTACACACACACCGTCAATAATTGCCATGTCACACACTACCCCTTATAGCTACTATTGCTTGCCACACATGACATCTAGCCTATCGGTATACCTATAGCGTATCATACCTTTAGTGATAGGTATATTTTCACTTGCGATACAGCTACACGTATACCTCCTACATATTTTACCTATACCGGGAGGGATTTCCTACATATGTTACTTATACCCAGGGGGGTATACGACATCAGTTCCTATAGGTAGATACCTATACCTTGCTACACCTGTATGTTAGACACATATTCAGTTGTTGTCACATATTTACATTTACTGATGTTACTTAGCTGTACCTTATTTTGTTTTTCGCATACATCTGGTTCAGCTATATACATGTGTTTACCTGCTCGCATTCAGATATATTGCATACATTTATTCTTGAATTCATGTATTGTTTATCTGGATTCTATATGATGTTTTCAGGATTTGGGAACCGCGGGAGTTCATGAAATTATGCATACATGTAACAACCCGGTTTCCTTGATATGATATTTGAGCGTCCCCCATGAGTTTTATCGGTGCTGATTATCTACTCCATACGAGGTGTGGTTGCCGTATGAGAGTACATGGTGGGGCCCGGTATGGTTCCCCTCGGCAAGAAGATCGACGGGTTTGCCGATTGAGCCTGGAGGCGGGCGAGTACCTACCGGTGATTGTTTGGACCTGGCAGTAGTCCGGAGGCTACTGGCCAGAGTAGAGAGATGGATGCGGGATGACCTGTACTGTCGGGGCCGAGGGCCGACACTGCAGACGGAGCCCCATATACGAGGATTTCTGTGTCGATGCTTGGCACACGGTTTCATGATATTTCTTTAGCCCCCTTTTTGTATATATAACAGGGGATTTAGCCGTTGTTATATATACCCTTACACCAATATTAGTGGAATGGGACGCTAATATATGTGTATTGCCCCCATCATATTTATTTCTGTACATATATATACCTTTAGGATGTTAGATTCTTACTTGAGATTGGACTTGGGATACTAGGTGATTCATTGGGATTGGACATTAGATATACCTATGTGATTGGTGATTGTACATTCGGGATATGGGAGATTACTCGATATTGTACATTGAGGAGATGTGAGACTTATATGATGTGAGTGCCCTATGTGGGGGCTGATTTGAGGACTTGGGATTGGAGTATCTTGATGGATTGTGATCCTACCACGACGTCAGGTTTCCGTGGGGAATGACATATTCCACCCTATACCTCACCCTTACCTACCTTATGCACAGATTCATATATTGGTAGTACTTGTAGTGTACCCTTATGATAGTTGCATATTTTCTTTCTCATATCTCTATTGCATAGTTATTGCATACTTTTATCATGTCATCATTGCTTCACATATTGATTGTACCTTCTAGTGTACTCTCTTATTTCAGCATTGCATGACATATTACTACTGTAATCGCATATCTTAGATTCATGCTGTACGTGCATTCCTGCGATTGCCTGCATATGTTTTATACTATTCACGAGTTGGCAACTCACCCCCGTTGTGCCACAGGTGTTTTAGGTTGTTCCCCAGAGTAGTCGAGGCGGGCTATTTCTCTATTCAGCTATCCAGCTGTCACCTTTTGCTTCAAATACCGCATCAGCTCACAGTACCTTTTTGCTTAGGTGGGTTAGATGGTTATCTTTGTTTCTTATTGTATATTCGTTGTATTTTGTACTCTCCATCAGCTATTGTATTATTGACTTAGAGACTTGGTGAGGACGATATGTGTATTAGTGTGGATTTGAGGTCTTTTATATTTACAGCTTCTTTCTCTACTGTTACTATTTTCTGTTGTATTCATCTTTGCTGGGTTTTACAAAAAGGGGTGTTGCTAAAGTTTTAAAGAAAGAAAGAAAGTAAGACTTTTAAAGAATTTGGGTTGCGATTTCAAATGTTTCAAAACTTATATTATCTTTTCCGTTTTTTTTATGGTTTAGATTCCTGGGTTTGGCTTTCTTTTACTACGTTGCGTCTTTAGGCGTTGCGTAGTATTAGGGCCGTCACGGGACATTTTTGGGTCGTGACAAAGTTGGTATCAAAGCGTTAGCTTTTACCTTTCGGAGTGTAGGATGACCTTAGTATGATGGAGTAGGTAGCTTAAGCAGAGTAACGCAGTGTGTGTATGTCTGCAGCATACTCACAGCGCGGTACCTTGCATTAAGTGACCTAAGTACAAATTGCTTGACATTCCTTCCTTGATGATTCATATCTTTGGGATTCGATTTCCTCATTCTTATCGAGTCTCATCTTATATCTATTTATAGCCTTGCCGCCGATGACTATGGAGACTCAGAGCGATGCAGCGAGGGCCGAGGTCAGAGTTAGCTCGGGTGAGACGAGTACTGACCAGGATGGCACTCTAGTTGCATAGGTGCAGACGGATCAGCCTACCACCTATACCATGGATAGACTTTTGGTAGAGATGCAGGAGTTCCGCCAGACGATGAGTTCTTTGGTTGATGTCGTTCGGGAGCTACGACAGGAGGTTGCCACCCCTGTTACTCAGCTGTCCCTTACGATCAGCGTGCAGCAGTCCGTCACCTACATAGCACCAGTTGTTGCGGCTCCAGTTGACGAGGCACATGTTCCAGGATAGTGTTGGACTCGTACCAGTGTACCAGCCCAGAGGCAGAGGTTTGGTCATCGAGAAAGATTTCATGGCCGTCGCGGGAGTAGCAGAGGCATGGGACGAGGACAGTCGTTCAGCTCTCATCCCCAGGACGGTCAGCAGTCAGCACGTGGATGTTTTCGATGCGGAAGCCTTCAGCACTTCGTCAGGGATTGTTCCTCAGCGCGGCGTCAGGATCGTATTCAGAGAGGCCGTGGACGTGGAAGATTCGCTCAGAGGGCTCAGTTTACCAGAGGAGTTCATCCAGCTGCGAGTAGAGTGCAGACACAGGAGTTTGCTTCTACTCATCGGGACGCGCAGACGTCCAATGTGGAGTTTTCAGGTACCCTTGAGTTTTATGTTCTCTTGGTGTATTTGTTTGTTTCTTGCTTGTACTGTGGTTGGGTAGATTAGTAGTAGTTGTTTTAACTTCTGTCAGCGATCCTTTTATTGCGCGACACGTATTTCAGTTTTGTGCCAATCGGATAGGAGATAGAGTTTCGTCCGTCGTTTTGATCCTTCTCGAGATGTTGGATTTGACGTTCTCTGGGGCACGGATTGGTTAACTACGTGTTAGGCGACTGTGGATTACTGTGTGGAAACAAGTTAGGTTTTGTTTTCCCCGGCAAGTCAGTTCTTGTTGTGCAGGTGGATAGTTGTGCCGCCTCTCACAGCTTGAATTCAGCATTTTTCGCTAGTCGGCTTCTGAAGAGATGTCGTCGATTCTTGACGTTCCTTCGTGATACCGGAGCCACCGTGGGATTGTTGGACCGGGTTCTTTTCGTGCGAGAGTTTTTCCGACGTTGTTCCAGATGAGCCGGCGAAGCTGAGGGAGCTTAAGGATCAGCTGCAGAGTCTTGGTTTGGGGAGTTTTGTGCGTCTGAGTGTTTCGCTTTTGGAAACTCCTATTTCTGTTCGTCAGGAGAAATACGGCAGTTGAGGTTGTGTATCGACGGATCGTCAATTGAACCGGCTTACGGTGCGGATAGGTATCCTTCATCTCGCCGTGACGATTTCTTCGATCAGCTCCAGAGTGCGAGACATTTTCTAAGTGTGTTTGGGATCAGGTCATCATTATTGCGGATTCGGAGTGACGGCATTCCGAAGATTGCCTTGTGCGTGCTACGGGCTTTGTGTGTTTTGTGAGTCATTGGATTCACTGTCGCCCTAGCAGCACTCGTAGATACGATGAACCGGATTTCTGCAGGCCGTTCCTCGACCAGTTTTGTTGTGTTATTTACGACACTCTGGTCTACTTAATGTGTCTTGAGGGACATGAGTAGCACTTGAGGATTTGTTATGCAGATACTGGGAGAGTACCAGCAGTTGCTAAATTCTCAGAGTGTTCCTTCAGGCTTGTTTGTGTTGACTCCTAGGTCTTGTAGTCACGGGAGACGGTTCCGTATGGTTCCGAGGGAGATCGTGGCCGTACGGCTTAGGCCCAGACTTGTGTGCAGGGCGGGGATCCGCAGATTGTTAGGCTTAGCAGGTTTTTGCCGCCGTTTCATGCAGGATTGCTAGAGTAATGCTGCACCGTCGACCGAATGGACCGGAAGGGAGGTTTCATTTCTTTGGACTGAGGCATGTGTACGGAGTTTTCAGCAGTTGAAGATTCAGTTAACAGCTGCATCAGTTCTTTCTTTGCTTTTGGTTCGGGCGACCTTGTTGTTTAACTGTAATGTTTCTTGAGTGGACTCGAGTGTGTACTGAGGTGACACTATAGAGATATCGCTTTTGCTTTCCCTACATTTGGAGGAAGTACGAGGAGGATATTCCACTCATGATCTGGAGATGGCCGCTGTGGTTTTGCGTTGGATATTTGGAGACACTACTTGCTTGAGAGTCGTGTCAGATTTTCCACGGACCACTAGAGCTTAATGTACATCTTCCTGCAGCAGATTTGGAATGTTGTGATGATCTTCTGCAGATTTACAGTTCTTGTGTGATCGTCGAGTATAGCTTAGTTCGTCTCTACGGAGGGGACAGCTTGCTCATGTCCGTGCCCGACCACTTTCCTTAAATCGTTTTCGCGAGACACTGCCGGTCGAAGCTCGTACGTCAGAGATACTTGAGCATATTCGGCTGGGTAATGATTCGGAGACCTGGATTGTGACAATGATGTGCTAAGTTAGGGACGCGTTGTGTACTTGCCGTTACCAGGTAGAGGCGTGTAATCCTAGAGCATGCACATCTGTCAACTCTCCTTATGCATTCAAGTTCCACAAGCTTTGGCGTGACTTGTGAGATAGTTACGAGTGGGCAGGAATGTAAGGAGAAGTTTCAGGTTTCGTTTCAAGTGTCTGTCTTGTTGTGTGCTTTGGGTCGAGAATCTGAGGCCGGCTGGAGAATTTCAATCTTTTACCGTTCCGAAGAAGGAATGGGAGCAGATCTCCACAAATTTCGTTATGGGTTCTACCCAAGTTTAGTCAGGGTATGACTCCTTTTGGATTCTTGTTATCCGGTTCTACTCAATGTGCTCATTTGTGTTTGTTAAGTTGTGTGTTTGTTTTGTTTGGTCGTCAGCAGCTTGGGATCGTCACTCGCCATCGTTTGGGTTCTCTTTCGATAGCTATTATCAGGAGACACTCCAATTGGCCACCCTTAGGCTTAGGGGTTAGGTCGTGTCGATCGCCAGCCTGTTGTTTTCTGACTCTGCGTAAGTAGGACTTTGGACCCCAGCTAGTCTAGAGATTTCGGAGACGGTCCAGTTGTGTTCAGGTCAGGATGAGAACTGTCCATTGCAAACAGATGTCTTATGCGACTGTGTTGGTCGCAGGCTTGAGTGCGCAGTGGCACATCATGTATTCCTACGGACCTTCCGATGAATGAAGTGTTGGATTTTGGGAAGCTTATCCCAGGATTTAGGTCCTTCTGAGATCCTATAAGCGAGTTAGTTTTGTTGCCTTCAATTTGGCACTTCCGCCCAGATTATTGGATTTTCACCCCGTATTCCTTGTGATGATACTTCACAATTACCTTCTTGACCTTTCTCACATGTTTGCACCAGACCTTTTAGCTGGACGCGATCTTTCGTTCACCCGCAGCCATGTGTGTTAATGGCTCGACAGGTGGAGAAACGTCGGTCAAAGGTCTTGCCATCTGTGAAGGGTTTTCTCGGGCGTAGCCGTGTAGTGAGATAGTCACTTGGGAGGCTGCAAGCGAGAATTGAGGATTTTAATCTTCTTTTGAAGGTACGCGTAACAGTATAAGTTTTAAATTCGGGGACGAATTTCTTTTAAGGGGGGAGATTGTAACACCTTAGAATGTGTTTTGTAGCTAATTATATTTTAATATATGGTTTTTAATAAAAAGTTTACCAAATTGGGTTTTAAATATTTTATCCTATTTAGTGTGTATTTTATTGGAATTTTGTTGGGCACACACACACTTGTGCATGATAACTAGGGTTGTTTTCGTGGTTTAACCATCTCTTAATCTAGTATTAGGTTTTGTTTAAATGTTTTGTGTTTAATAGTTGCATGGTTGTAATTAGTAGTGTTGGTTTTAAAATGAAAAGGGAATTTTAAAATGAATTTAAAGAAAAAGGGATTTCTTTATGTGGTTGACTTTGAGAGAGAGTGAGCATGGGCATCATGGCTTTGCCCATGCCTCATTATGAGAGAGAGAGTAAGAAGGGGTCCTTGGGTGTGCCCATTTCTCCATTTCCTTTTCTTTCTCTCATTTCCCTCACACTCTCTCACACACACACACACTCACTGCAGAGAGAGAGAGAGAGAAGCAGCAGCAGCAAGCCTTGGCAGCAGCAGCAACAGAGTGAGAGAGAGAGAGGCAGCAGCAACAACAGAGTGAGAGAGAGAGAGGCAGCAGCAGCAACAGAGTGAGAGAGAGAGAGAGGCAGCAGCAGCAGCTGGGGGCAGCAGCAACATCATCATCATTATCATCATCATCAACACAATAACAACAACAACAACAACAACTAGAGCAGCAACAATAGCAGCAACAACAGAAGCAGCATTAGCAGGCAGCAGCAACAGCAACAGGGACCCCAGTGCTCGCAGGAGCTCTTCTCCACACCTTCACCTGCCTTCTAGGGTTCTGTGGGTATATTTCCTTAACCCCATTGCATGGTTTGCTTAGTTGTGCATCGATTGATTCGATTAGTGCTAAATTAGCTAAATTAGTGCTAGTTTATGGTGTTTAAGTGGAATTGTGGTAAATTGTTGAATTGGTTAGCTACCTTAGGTTAGTTTAGTGTTAGTAAGGCCACTTCAATTGAGAATCCCCAGATTACACTAAAATACCATAAGATTTCTAATTTGTGCAAAATTGGTGTTTTTATGCGATATTTGTGATATCTGGAACCTGCTATGATCCGAGATTGTTACTGGTAAATTAAACATAGTTGTAGTGTTGTGCTAGAGGACCTGGAGCACCACCTAGGAGATGGACCCCAGACTACCGGCTAGGGCCGGCGACGGCTGAAGGAGGGGCCGGCGACGCCGGCCAAGTAGAGGAGTTAGGGTTTGGGTTTTCCTGTGTAGGTGTCTGCTATGGTTTAGGCTCCTCTGGTCTTGTTTGTTTACTTAGTTTTCACAGTAGGCAAAATCTGGGATCATATGTCGGTTTTTGATGTTCGTGGTGTTTGCGCGATACGCGCGATACGTGAGTGGGTTCTGTGATCCAGCGTATCGCGGCGTGTCGCGATGGTTTTAGACGCGTACACACACGATTCAGCGTATTGTGCACACGCGCGCTTAGTTCGCGACGCGAGTTTCTCGTTTCGTTTCGATATCGCGTTTCGCGAGATATCTTGGCTTATATGTGATTTCCATGTTATATTTTCAGGTTTGTAGGCAGGAGCTACGGACACGGCTACAGGGGGAGCAGGTGATAGGATTCACCCATCGTGGAGTTTAGGTGAGTAGATATAACATCTACAGGGGAATCGCCCGCATGGCGTTATGCGCCTGGGCTAGGATTCAATTACTTGTCGCACATTCTACGTCATTGTAGAATTGCGCCTTACTGCATTTCCTTAGATATTGTTATACTGTGACTAGTAGCCGTAGGACACTGCACACATTATTGACGGTCCATGTTGCACGAGCATGGATTGCATGCTACACACACACCGTCAATAATTGCCATGTCACACACTACCCCTTATAGCTACTATTGCTTGCCACACATGACATCTAGCCTATCGGTATACCTATAGCGTATCATACCTTTAGTGATAGGTATATTTTCACTTGCGATACAGCTACACGTATACCTCCTACATATTTTACCTATACCGGGAGGGATTTCCTACATATGTTACTTATACCCAGGGGGGTATACGACATCAGTTCCTATAGGTAGATACCTATACCTTGCTACACCTGTATGTTAGACACATATTCAGTTGTTGTCGCATATTTACATTTACTGATGTTACTTAGCTGTACCTTATTTTGTTTTTCGCATACATCTGGTTCAGCTATATACATGTGTTTACCTGCTCGCATTCAGATATATTGCATACATTTATTCTTGGATTCATGCATTGTTTATCTGGATTCTATATGATGTTTTCGGGATTTGGGAACCGCGGGAGTTCATGAAATTATGCATACATGTAACAACCCGGTTTCCTTGATATGATATTTGAGCGTCCCCCATGAGTTTTATCGGTGCTGATTATCTACTCCATACGAGGTGTGGTTGCCGTATGAGAGTACATGGTGGGGCCCGGTATGGTTCCCCTCGGCAAGAAGATCGACGGGTTTGCCGATTGAGCCTGGAGGCGGGCGAGTACCTACCGGTGATTGTTTGGACCTAGCAGTAGTCCGGAGGCTACTGGCCAGAGTAGAGAGATGGATGCGGGATGACCTGTACTGTCGGGGCCGAGGGCCGACACTGCAGACGGAGCCCCATATACGAGGATTTCTGTGTCGATGCTTGGCACACGGTTTCATGATATTTCTTTAAACCCCTTTTTGTATATATAACAGGGGATTTAGCCGTTGTTATATATACCCTTACACCAATATTAGTGGAATGGGACGCTAATATATGTGTATTGCCACCATCATATTTATTTCTGTACATATATATACCTTTAGGATGTTAGATTCTTACTTGAGATTGGACTTGGGATACTAGGTGATTCATTGGGATTGGACATTGGATATACCTATGTGATTGGTGATTGTACATTCGGGATATGGAAGATTACTCGATATTGTATATTGAGGAGATGTGAGACTTATATGATGTGAGTGCCCTATATGGGGGCTGATTTGAGGACTTGGGATTGGAGTATCTTGATGGATTGTGATCCTACCACGACGTCAGGTTTCCGTGGGGAATGACATATTCCACCCTATACCTCACCCTTACCTACCTTATGCACAGATTCATATATTGGTAGTACTTGTAGTGTACTCTTATGATAGTTGCATATTTTCTTTCTCATATCTCTATTGCATAGTTATTGCATACTTTTATCATGTCATCATTGCTTCACATATTGATTGTACCTGCTAGTGTACTCTCTTATTTCAGCATTGCATGACATATTACTACTGTAATCGCATATCTTAGATTCATGCTGTATGTGCATTCCTGCGATTACCTGCATATGTTTTATATTATTCACGAGTTGGCAACTCACCCCCGTTGTGCCACATGTGTTGCAGGTTGTTCCCCAGAGTAGTCGAAGCGGGCTATTTCTCTATTCAGCTATCCAGCTGTCACCTTTTGCTTCAGATACCGCATCAGCTCACAGTACCTTTTTGCTTAGGTGGGTTAGATGGTTATCTTTGTTTCTTATTGTATATTCGTTGTATTTTGTACTCTCCATCAGCTATTGTATTATTGACTTAGAGACTTGGTGAGGACGATATGTGTATTAGTGTGGATTTGAGGTCTTTTATATTTACAGCTTCTTTCTCTACTGTTACTATTTTCTGTTGTATTCATCTTTGCTGGGTTTTACAAAAAGGGGTGTTGCTAAAGTTTTAAAGAAAGAAAGAAAGTAAGACTTTTAAAGAATTTGGGTTGCGATTTCAAATGTTTCAAAACTTATATTATCTTTTCCGTTTTTTTTATGGTTTAGATTCCTGGGTTTGGCTTTCTTTTACTACGTTGCGTCTTTAGGCGTTGCGTAGTATTAGGGCCGTCACGGGCCATTTTTGGGTCGTGACACTAAGTTACATTTAGATGCATATTTAAATCTGTTTGAATTTACATCTTGTGAAACTTGCCGGTCATGTCATAAAGATAAGATGACCATAGCTCTGTTTGTTGGAAACAGAGAAAGAGTAAATGAACTCGTTGGATTGATACATGCTGATGTATGAAAGTCTCCTGTCTACACATGCCAAGACCGATTCTTTGTACTTCATTACATTCTCTGATGATCTCTCAAGATTCAGACATATGTTTCTGTTGAAACACAGGTCCGAACCTTTTGAGATATTCACAGAATATAAGTTAGAAGTAAAGAACCAAAATACGGGTATAAGTATTATGTCCTTTGATGAGATCAAGGAGGAGAATACTTGAGCACGGAATTCCTGGACTATTCTAAAGGAGAATGAGATTCTCTCTCAGCATTACTCCTCCGTATACACCACAGCACGTCGGTGTATCGGGGCGGAGCAATAGCACCCTATGTGATATGGTGTGCTCTATGATGAGTACTACTGAGTTGCCTATTTCCTTTTGGGAGTTATGCACTTGAGAAGCTGCATACCTATTGAATAGGGTTCAAATCAAATCAGTTGCCTACCACTTCATATATGATATGGAAAAGGAAGAGCCCATATCTTAAGCTTGTTAAGATTTGGGGTTGTCCGGCCTATGTCTTAAAGCAAAATCCGGACAAGCTCGAGGCAAGGTCTGTTATGTAGATCTGGAAATGTTCCAGCTATACAAAATGCAGCTGAAGATTTGGTAGAACCAAAGGATTCAATAGTTTCCAACGAACCTCAGCCTCTCCGCCGATCTAGTAGGGTTCCTCACCCACCTGAGAGATACTTCGGTTTCTCTATGACAATAGGAGCGAGGATTGCATCATGAGATGATGACCCAACTAGTTTCGAGCTGGCCATCAGGAGTGGGACTCTGTAAGAATGGCTGGATGCTTAGTGATCTGAGATGGAATCCTTATACACCGACAAAGTATGGACTTTGGTTGCTTTATCTGAAGGGTTAAATCCCCATCAGGAGCAAGTATATCTTGAGAAGATTACTTGGTGTACATGGAAAAGTTGAGACTTTCAAAGCTAGACTTGTTAAAGGTTTGCATCATAGACCAGGTATGGATTATGTTGAAACCTTTTCTAAGCATCAATGCTTAAGTCCATCCAGATCCTACTTGCCACGGCTACATACCATGACTACGATATCTGGTGGTTGGGTGTCATGACTGCTTTTCTAAATGATGTTTTAGAAAAGAACGTCTATAAGTACACAGCCAGAGGGCTTCGTAGACAGTGGGAGCAGCGGAAACATGTGCAAGATGCTTTATAGGATAAAGCAGGCATCGCGGAGTTGGAACATCTGTTTTGATATGGTGGTCAAAGAGTTTGACTTCATCAAAATGGTAGATGAACCTTGTATATACGAAAAGGTAGTAGAAAGTATGGTGGTGATCCTCGTAGAGTACGTGGATGACATACTCTTGATAGGGAAGGAGTTTCCTATGCTGCGCTCGGTCAATCTCCGCTTATCACAAGGGTTCTCCATATAGGATCAAAGTGATACATCCTAAATCCAGGGTTTTGGATCTATGAGATAGATCTAATTGGATGTTAGGATACTCACTAGTTGTAGTGAGATGGTATCAATCAATCCTGAGGAGAATCACTGGAAAGGTTCCAGAGTGATAAGGACGACCGAATGTCAGTTGCAGGCATTGTCTATACCCTCAGTGGAGAGACGGTATGTTGGAAGAGTTCCAAGCTAGATACCGTGACATACTAGACGATTAAAGGCAAGATACATCGTTACCAAGGATGCTACCAAAGAGGCAGTCTGGATATATATAAGTTCATAAGATGAACTCCGTTCCTACCATTGTGAGACAATGGAGTTGTGGCTTATTCCAAGGAACGCCCGTCCCATCAGAAATCCAGAAATAATTCTTCGGCAGTATCACCTGATCATGGAGATAGTTGATCTCGAGGGAGATCGTGGTTAGGAGAGTAGAAATAGAGGACAACAGCGCGGATCCACTCACAAAGGCCTTTTTCCCAGTAGAGACTTTTATGGGATGGTTGAGTATGAGATACTTCAACCGCAGCTAATTGTTGGGTATGCGATACCATAACAGATGGCCCTAGTGCAAGTGGGAGATTGTTAGTTATATGTATGCCCTAGAGGCCATTACTGTACATACGATGTATATTGTAGTGGATGCTAGGACATATATAGGGCGGACTTTCTTGCTCGACATGATAGTATGCTATCTGGTTGTACTTTATCTTAACATGTACTATGATTGTCTCTATATTACATGTCGATAAAGCCCTTAGGAAATGTACTCGACTACTGGGACTATGATGAGATCATACTAGTGGGGCCACGGTAGTCGACGAGTACATCCTATAACTGTTCCTAGTCGAGGGTGTATCGAGACAGGGCATCGATGCACCAGAGTAGACTAGCGTATATGCATCTTGACCCATATGATGGGCGATGGATGATCCCATATCCATCGGTGTTTGACATCAAGGATGGTGTATGGGTGCTCAGTGGAGACTGGGTACACTGGACGGACTCGCCGAGAACTCCCAGATGGTATTATACAATACGTCAGATGGCAGTTCTCCGGTGACACTGGTACAGAGTAGTCTGTTGACCCGAGATCGTCATAGAGTCTTGTGTGATTCCCACTGTGCTTTGATTTCCATCATACCACGTCCAAGAGGGCGTGCAAAAAGGTGGCTTTTGGGTACAGTCCCGAATCACATGGAGGCAATGAGCGATAGGAGGGGATTCGTCTCTCCCGGTATAGGGAGTTGATGTTGTGCTGTGTTCGATTGGCTATAACCGGAAATCCCTGGCCAGGGTTGCTGAGACTTACTGGTAAGTGTTATCAGTAGTTTCTCGAACTATTATAGACCTCATATCGACACGACTTATCGAGCTACTGGGGTCTGACGTTTACCACCCCTAGGCGAGATATGCGACATATCAGACGACGAGACCGGACTGTACGGGAGTGTTATTGTTTGGATTCTTAGGAGAAGTTACAGGCTTGCTTGTTGATCTTCTGAGCGCTCAATACCTGGGTAGCTGTTACATTTAGCGGACCGCTTGCAGCTTGTGGGTGATTGATATGATCATCACCTACTGCCCGCGTATTGACGATTCTTTAGAGTCCTACACAGAGGTTTCTTGACTCAGGCAAAACGGAGTAGGGGCACATATGTGATATGTGCGGGACCAAGGATAATGCGGTATGTGATATCGTATTGTATTCTAGCGATATTTGATATCAGCCGGGTCATCGGATCAAGAGTTGATTCGATGAATCGGTACGGATAAATATTAGTCGGTTATATGCGATATAGCCGGATTATCGGATCAAGTGTTGATTCGATAATTTAATGTATAATAATATATTTGATATATTAAATTACATTAACTAATATTTGCTCACTAAAAGATTCTTTTTCTCACTCGGGTAATACATTGATATATATGCGATATATGTTAATTGTATTATTTTATTTTGTTACGATAAATATTATATATGTGATATATAATATTGTAACATGATATGATAAATAATGCAACTTATTTTGTGGAGTTTAAACATGATTAGGGTTTGGATTAGGGTTAAACTTTCTAGATGTTTCTAGAAGGTTTTGTTTTGTTTTGTGAAAGCTATTTGTAAGTGACTCATGCTTTAACCCAACCCAAACCCTAACCCTAGTCTATTCTCTACAATGGTTAAGTGAACCATGGTTGCATAATTCTATCATATCATTTCCTTTCCTATTCATCAAAAAAGGATTATGATTATTCATCTTCTTCATCCTTGATTTCTTTCATGGAAAATCTTGCTTGATTTTTCAAAAGTGATGAATAATTATGAGAAAAAGAAAAATAAAGAGAGCAAAAATCCTACTTCATCATCCTCATCTTCCCTTGCCATTTAGATGAGGGTGTTCACATCATTTCATGAGTGTTAGCTTGTGTTAAAGAAACTTCAAGGTAGATCATCTTAGTATCGAAGATCGGAAGCAAAGGTTGCGTCTTTCTCTTCGTGGAACCTCTCGAGAGTCCAGATCCCGATGATCGCAGCGAAGGGACCACAACACGGAGCAAATGAAGTGAAGGACCGGATCAACAAAGGTTGTAATCCCTCTCACTTAGTGTTAAATTGTTTAGCATGCTTGTTTTCGCCTAATCTTTAGTTTAAAGTTCCGTATTCGGGATGTTCGGCACGGCTAAATTTTTAATCGGGCATGGTTGATGCCTCGTAGACCCTTGTGCGCGTGCCTAGCAACCTTACAAGGCGAACAGACCGGACTGTACGGAGACTGTCACAATCAGGCTCAGTAGGAGTTCAGATGGGTTTCACCTCGTCAGTCTTCTTGTCGGCATCTACCTGGGGACCGTTACGCACAGCTAGTGCCGCTTGCGGTCTGTGGTTAAACCCACTGCCAGCGCAGTGTCGAGTCTTTAGAGTCCCATATAGAAAGCTATTCGCCTTTAGGCAAAAGAGTAGAGGTCGCATGGTTTTGCGACAGGGTTCGGTCACATCCGTGCACTTGTGCACGTATAGTGTCCGGACAGTTAACACTAGCGGGCTTTTGTTTAAGCCAGATCCTAGTGTATGTTTTGGGATTGGTTTTTTCTAGTATGTATTCGTGTTCCGCGGAACGCGGATGCGGGTGTGTATGCACAGTTGACGGAGAGACAGAGGCAGAGGATTCTCATTAGGGTTGTTGACTGTTGACTGTTGACTATTGACTTTTTGCTAAACCCTAATGAGAATATGATATATGATTAACATTAATATTAATTAAGTATTATAGCGACATGGTTGTTGAGGGGTTGACTTTGTTGACTTGTTGACTTTGTTGACCGGTTGACTAGGTTGGACTAGTTGACCATCATCATGACAATAGCTATCATTTCATGTCAAACACTTTTGCTTGCTTGTTTATCTTGTGCAAAATGAGTGCAAGAAATGATATGGCTATTGTAGCTTAAACCATCACTAATACTTGATTGCTATTATTGGTTATGATGGCTTTGGATTATGAGAGCCAAGAGAGAAAAGTCTTGCTCATTCTTTCATTTCTTTTCTCTCTCTTGGCTTGAGCTCTCACCTACTTCCTCTTGCTCTCCCTTTCTCTCTAGTCTATGGTTCATTTGTCTCATGAGTTGAGAAGCAAGAACCATAGAGAAAAATCCCAACACACTCTCCTCTACTCACTCTAGTTCATAAGGTGTAGCAAACCGAGTGAATTAGTTTCTTCAAAGTTCGAAGAAGAAGCCAAAGGTAGAAGCTTTCGGGTGGATCGTTCTTCGGCGCAAGGAGGCGACGGGGTAAAGCCGATCCGTACAACCATCAAGTGTAGAAGACAAAGGAGTTCAAGAAAGCAAGGTATAACCCCCTAACCGAGTAGTTAACTACTCCTAGTTAGGTTGTTAGGTAGATAGTTTAACAAAGATCCGGTTTGAGTCCATGTTGCCGCTTCTAGAAAAAAAAATTTCATCAAATTCCGCATGCCCGTAAGTACCGGGAGAGGCAGCATGGACTTACAGTGGTATCGGAGCCTAGTTAAACTCTATCTAACATGTTAGCAAAGTAACTAGAAGATCGATCAAAGAAAAAGTCGCGAAACGAACCCGATATGTCAAGTTTCTGCCGATTTTTTTTCTATTCAAAAATTGATAAATTTCATCTTAAAAATCGGCTCAGGCATTTTATTAAAAACCCCCAAAATTTGGTCCCACGAACCGGTCAAAGCGCCGCGAAAACGCGGCGGGAGCACGCTCGCGCCGCGGTTCCGCGGCCGAGTTGTTTCGGCCGAGGTCCAAATTTTGTGCAGTGTATTTCTGGGGTTGTTTTCGGATTTTTGGAATATGTCTTTTCAGCCCAGATTTTCCAGAAAGAAAATTTTGTGTTTGGGGCCTAAAAATCCGTATTTTTGATCGAACTTCTAAAGACTTAAGCTGACGAGTTTTTATCTGTGATGTGATATTTGTATTGAACGTCTGCTAATCGCTATATGTCGATTAGTGGGGGTTATAAAAATCTGTGATCTGTAATGTTATTGGTTTGTGTATATGAATTCATTGGATTGTCGCGGGTGAATAGCCGGGGGTTGTGAGACGAGAGTTTTCTTTTCTTTCAATTCATGTAAATTTGTAAATTGATGTAATAATTATTTATATGGCCGCACAACCGAGTCGGGGTTGTAACCGTCATTGTATAATTTCTTTTTACTGTTTTTGCTCCTAGGATAGACCCATGGAGGGGGTGCACAAACTACTGGGTATCCCGAAGTGCCGAGTGGCCTACTCACGGAGTTGAGGGAGGTTGCTTCGCTTCGGGTACTTGGCGGGTAGTTTGCCGCACCCGTAGGGGGTCTTGGGTGGGGTATTGGCTATTCACCGCGACCGTGTAATCTGCCTTTCGTTACAGGCTCGTACGAATTGCGGGTTCCTAGTATATCCAATGTATTCATCTGTGATCTGAAATGGCTATCATTGCAATATATATCTATATATGATATTATTTAGGCGTTGCTTATGTTTTACAGCCGTGCTAGCCCAGCCCCCGCTCTGTCGTTAGTTAAGTAACCTAACGGGTAATGACGGGGCCCCGTGGCGAATGCGAATGGCATAAGCGTACGTCATATTTTGGTTGTTTTCGGCAATGGTAGGATTAAATGATGGGACGCATTAAAAGAACTAATGCAAGAATAACACGCATTAAAAGAACTAATGCATGAAAATAAACCAAGTAAAAGTCGTTGGAACACTTTCGAAAAACCACTCGGTTCTTTTCAAAACCAACTTTTAAATGCGGAGTTTGAGCCACTCCTTTTAAAAGTTATCTCGTTCCATCGATTATATCAAGTTCACTACGTTCACGGTTTCGCCAAAACCATTCGTAGCCCTCCGTCGTTTCACATGAATAGTCAATAGTATTCAAGCTATATATGTTGGCCAAAGTCAAGGCATAGTGATTGGTAGCTATTGGGTATTCATGTGTAGCATAGATAGATGCGTTGGTTTGGGACAGTCGTACTGCCATTTTGGCCAAAGTCAGGGGTAGGTACGGGTGGGTCCAAATTAACCTGGAGAATGACGGGTAGAACTTGACATGTGACTTATGATATTTTGGCCAAAGTCAAGGTCATAAGAGCATGGGGCAAAAATCCACATCGGGAGTTTCAAAAGAACTGAAACTTGCTAGTGTTGCATACCATTTGGAGTGTGATGATTCCGGTAGGATTCCTACAGTTTCGTCACGCGATGATATTTGGATCCCGATCCTACTGTGAGTATATACTACTCCTCGGGAAATTTCTCACTTATTGATCAATGCTATAAACCAAGTAGGTGTCTAGAAAGGTGCTAGCGGGGCTACGCCCCCAGGGAAAAGAGGTTCTTAAATTAAGGAACTTCGCGAAAGTGTTGGAAAACCTCCCTCGAAGTACCGACACTAGCCTGGCTGAACGGTTAAGCAAGAATTGTACGGTGAGATTGATCCTGACTAATTCTTCTTTTTTGGTTTGAGGAGGGATTCGAGAGACAGTAGGAGCCATCCTGTTTAGACAAACTAAAAACCACTCTAAACTTGCAAGAGCATTATGCTGAGTGATTCTTCTCTCTCTCCTAATTGCAGCGACCAATCGACATGACTGGACTTAAGTTACTTCTAGATAAAAACATACTGACAGGGCCAAACTACAAAGATTGGCTCAGGAATGTCAAAATGGAAATCACTTACGACAAGCTGGGGTATCTTCTTACCACCAAAGCTCCCCCTGTCCCAGGTCCCACCTCCAGCGTCGCGGATAAGGAAATCCATAAGACTTGGGAGATCGATTGCGCGAAGGGCAGGTGCCTCGTGCTCGCCTCTATGGACAACGAACATCAGAGGAGGCACGAGAATATGGACCTCGAATCCATATTTCTCCATACAAAAGAACTGTACGGAGAGCAGTCTCGTATCGCACGATACAAAGTGTCGAAGAAGTTATTTTCGGCAAGGTTGGCCGTCGGATCATCGGTAGCGGAACACGTGCTTAAGATGATTGGCTACATAGAAGAGCTCGCGGACCTTGGGACCACGTTGGAGAATGAGCTCTATACGGACTTGATTCTCCAGTCCCTTTCTTCCACTTACGCCCAGTTTATCCTGAACTTCAACTTACAAGAAAAAGAAGTTGAACTTTCAGAACTCCTCAACATGCTGAGGAGTGTAGAGGGCACCCTACAGAAAGGTAGGGAAACATCCACTTTGTTTGTAGGAGGATCTTCATCTTCTAGGTCCAAGGCGAAAGCCAAGGGACAGAAGAAGAAAGTCTCCGCCAAACCAAGGGGCGGTGTTACTAAAGTGGATACGAAGGGAAAAGTAAAAGCAACAAAGGTAGCGCGAAAGCTTGTGGATAAAGAAGAATGCTTCTATTGTCATAAGAAGGGACACTGGAAGAATGATTGCAGGGCTTGGAAGTCCAGAACACAGGATCTGAAGCAGGTTGCGGCATCAGCTTCAGGTGTGTATGTTATTGATAACTGTCTTTCAATAAACTCTACTTCCTGGGTATTAGATACCGGATCAGGATCTCATATCTGTAATTCTTTGCCGGCGTTGAGAAACCATAGGTTTTTGAAGGCAAGTGACATGACCCTCAAAGTTGCAAACGGAGCTAGCATGGATGCTAAGGCCGTGGGGGACTATCACCTGGGAATGTCAGATGGACATGTTTTGGTTTTGTGTAATTGCTTTTTTGTACCCAACGCAACTTGTAATATCATTTCTGTATCTTTGACTTCTAAAGAAGGTTATGAATTTGCGTTTGTAAGTAATGTTGTAAACATTCACCTTAATCAAGTTCTGATTGGGTCAGGTACATTAAGCAATGGTATATACGTATTAAACCAACCACAGATTTTCAATGTCCAGAATACACACAAAAGAAAGTCTCCAGAAATCAATCAGACTTTCTTATAACATTGTAGACTGGGTCACATCAATGAGAGAAGGTTGACGAAGTTACATACAGAAGTATATTTGAATTCGTTCGAATATCAATCGTATGACACCTGTCAATCCTGTCTCAAAGGAAAGATGACAAAGACTCCGTTCACTGGACACGGAGTAAGAGCGAGCGAGCTCTTGGGACTCGTACACAGCGACGTGTGCGGTCCAATGTCTACACATGCGTGAAGCGGTTATTCTTACTTCATTACTTTTACGGATGACTTTTCAAGGTACGGTTATGTCTTTTTAATGAAACATAAGTCCGAAGCATTTGGAAAATTCCAGGAATATAAGAATGAAGTAGAAAAACAAACCGGCAAAAGTATCAAGATTCTAAGATCGGATCGAGGTGGTGAATACTTGAGTGCCGAGTTCCTGGACTATTTTAAAGAGAACGGAATTCTCTCTCAGCTTACTCCTCCATACACTCCGCAACATAACGGTGCATCGGAGAGACGGAACCGAACCCTATTGGATATGGTACGGTCCATGATGAGTAACGCTGAGTTACCGCGATCATTCTGGGGATATGCACTAGAATCAGCTGCATACCTCTTGAACCGAGTTCTAACTAAGACTGTGCCTACTACACCATATAAGATGTGGTGTGGGAAGAGACCCTATCTTAATCACATTAAGACATGGGGAAGTACAGCTTTTGCCAAAAAGCAGCATGCGGACAAGCTCGAGGCATGCTCAGTACAGTGCAAGTTCGTGGGATATCCAAAGAACTCCAAGGGATATTTCTTCTATTGCGAAGAGGAACAAAAGGTTTTTGTTTCTCGTCATGCCCATTTTCTAGAACACCAGTTCTTAGAAAAGGAAATAAGTGGGAGCGCAGTAGAACTGGAAGAATTTCCAGAACCACGAGCTATTACTGAAAGCTTAGTAGAACCAGAGGGTTCGAAAGATCAGGACATTCCTATGCCGCTCCGCAGGAGTAGTAGGCAGTCTCATCCGCCCGAGAGATAATACGGTTTTCTCATAGACGGGGATAGAGAGGATTGCATCATTGATTATGATGAACCTACTAGCTTCCAGCAGGCCGTTCAGAGCGTTGACTCGGTACAATGGCTGGATGCAATGCGGACCGAAATGGAGTCCATGTACACCAACAAAGTATGGACGTTGGACATTGCTCCAGATGGGGTAAAACCCGTAGGATGCAAGTGGATATTCAAAAAGAAGATTGGTGTAGATGGACAGGTTGAGTCCTATAAAGCTAGACTTGTTGCAAAGGGTTTCCGTCAAAGACCTGGCTTGGACTATGACGGAACCTTTTCTCCAGTGGCTATGCTGAAATCCATTCGGATCCTTCTTGCCATTGCTGCCTTCCACGATTATGAGATCTGGCAAATGGACGTAAAGACCGCTTTTCTAAATGAAAATTTAGAGGAGTGTGTCTATATGGGCCAACCAGAGGATTTCATTCAGAATGGGAGCAGCGGAAAGGTGTGCAAGTTTCTTAAGTCCATTTATGGACTAAAGCAGGCATCGCGGAGTTGGAACATCTGTTTTGATGAGACGGTCAAGGAATTTGGCTTTATCAAAAATCCAGATGAACCATGCATCTATAGTTGGAACATCTATCGTTTTGTACGTGGATGACATTCTTCTGATAGGAATGACATTCCTATGCTACAATCTGTCAAGGGGTTCTTGTCACACAGGTTCTCCATGAAAGACCTGGGTGATGCCTCATACATCCTGGGGATCCGGATCCATCGTGATAGATCCAAGAGGATATTAGGACTTTCACAGTCCAGGTACATTGACACCATACTGAAAAGATTCAGTATGGAAGATCCCAAGCGCGGTAACCTACCGGCTTGTCACGGGATCACCCTCTCTAAAGAGATGTCTCCCAAGACTGATTTGGAGAGGGATCGCAAGTCTATTATACCCTACGCTTCTGCGGTAGGCTCTATAATGTATGCGATGTTGTGTACCAGACCGGATGTAGCTTATGCACTAAGTGTGGTAAGCCGGTATCAGTCAAACCCTAGGGAGAAACACTGGATAGCGGTAAAGAACATTCTCAAGTACCTGAGAAGGACTAAGGAGACGTTCTTGGTGTATGGCGGAAAAGACCTCCAGATCGAGGCCTTTGCTGACTTCAGCTTCCACAGTGACAAGGATTATTCCAAGTCCATGTCGGGTTTTGTCTTTACCCTCAATGGAGGGGCGATGTGTTGGAAGAGTTCCAAACAGGAAACCGTTGCAGACTCGAAGATGGAAGCGGAATACATCGCTGCATCTGATGCCGCAAAAGAAGCCGTCTGGATGAGGAAGTTCTTGAAAGAACTTCAGGTGGTTCCGTCCATTGTTGATCCAATACCTCTGTATTGCGACAACAACGGGGCTATATCCTTAGAGAAGGAACCCAGGTCCCATCAGAAATCCAGACACATCTTGAGGCGGTATCACCTAATCAGGGAGATCGTGGATCGCCAGGAGATCGAGGTTCGGAGGATTGCTTCAGAAGATAACACTTCATATCCATTCACCAAGGCCTTGCCCCAGACTCAGTTCGAGCGGCTGATCGAGATGATATGTCTTCAATACGCCAGTACATGGCCTTAGTGCAAGTGGGAGATTGTTAGTGTATATGCCCTAGAGGCCATTACTGTATCATACTAGTTTGTATATTACTTAATGGAAGCTTGGGATATTCACAGTTGTATATACAATCTTGCTCAAAATAGTAGTATGCTACTTTGTTTGTTTCTACTTCAATGTGTACATGTGTTTATTTTAGTATATCACCTATACACATTAGTGGAGCCCTTAGGATCTTTCTTGATTACCAGCGTTGTGATGGCAGTCACACTAGTGGGGGCTGGGTAATCTATAAGCACATCCTTATGCAGGTCCCTAGTCGCAGGACTATCGAGACAGGGCATCGATACTCCGGAGTAGACTAGCGCATGCGCTTCTCATCCTAGTGTGGCAGACGGTCTGTCCCACAGCCGTCAGTACGTCGTACTGGAGATAGTATGCGGGTGCTCGTTGGGTTACGAGTACACTGGACAAGACTCGTCGGGAACTGACTGGTTGGTATTATACCTATCGTCAGTTATCAGTTCCCAGGTGACATGAGTACAGCTTAGTCCGCTGACTTTACACTGTCACTTCTCCTCGAGTGTGTTCCCACTGTACTTTGATTACTACCCTACCATGGCTCAAAGGAGTCGTGCAAACAGGTAGTTTTTGGGTGCAGTCCCGAAGCACTTGGAGGCAGTAACGGTTATACACGATTCGTCTCTCCCGGTATTGGGGGTTGACATCGCGCTGTGTCTACGAGAGCCATTACACGAGTAGTCCCTGGCCAGGGCAAGCGAGATATACTGGTAGGCTTCCAGTGTTATCTCAGGGTGTTCTGGGCTTCACTCCGACACGACTTGTACCTCTATTAGGGGACTGACGTTTACCGCCCCCTAGGCCCGCCATGCAATGTATCAGACGAACAGACCGGACTGTACGGAGACTGTCACATTCAGGCTCAGTAGGAGTTCAGATGGGTTTCACCTCGTCAGTCTTTTTGTCGGCATCTACCTGGGGACCGTTACGCACCGCTAGTGCCGCTTGCGGTCTGTGGTTAAACCCACTGCCAGCGTAGTGTCGAGTCTTTAGAGTCCCACACAGAAAGCTATTCTCCTTTAGGCAAAAGAGTAGAGGTCGCATGGTTTTGCGACAGGTCGCATGGTTTTGCGCTACGGTTCGGTCATATCCGTGCACTTGTGCACGTACAGTGTCCGGACAATTAACACAAGCGGGCTTTGGTTTAAGCCAGATCCTAGTGTATGTTTTGGGATTGGTTTTTTCTAGTATGTATTCGTGTTCCTCGGAACGCGGATGCGGGTGTGTATGCACAATTGACGGAGAGACAGAGGCAGAGGATTCTCATTAGGGTTGTTGACTGTTGACTGTTGACTATTGACTTTTTGCTCAACCCTAATGAAAATATGATATATGATTAACATTAATATTAATTAAGTATTATAGTGGCATGGTTTTTGAGGGGTTGACTAGGTTGGACTTGTTGACCATCATCATGACAATAGCTATCATTTCATGTCAAACACTTTTGCTTGCTTGTTTATCCGGTGCAAAATGAGTGTATGAAATGATATGTCTATTGTAGCTTAAACCATCACTAATACTTGATTGCCATTATTGGTTATGATGGCTTTGGATTATGAGAGCCAAGAGAGAAAAGTCTTGCTCATTCTTTCATTTCTTTTCTCTCTCTTGGCTTGAGCTCTCACCCTCTTCCTCTTGCTCTCCCTTTCTCTCTAGTCTATGGTTCATTTGTCTTATGAGTTGAGAAGCAAGAACCATAGAGAAAAATCCCAACACACTCTCCTCTACTCACTCTAGTTCACAAGGTTTAGCAAACCGAGTGAACTAGTTTCTTCAAAGTTCGAAGAAGAAGCCAAAGGTAGAAGCTTTCGGGTGGATCGATCTTCGGCGCAAGGAGACGACGGGGTAAAGCCGATCCGTACAACCATCAAGTGTAGATGACGAAGGAGTTCAAGAAAGCAAGGTATAACCCCCTTACCGAGTAGTTAACTACTCCCAGTTTGGTTGTTAGGTAGATAGTTTAACAAAGATCCGGTTTGAGTCCATGTTGCCGCCTCTAAAAAAATGTTTTTTATCAAATTCCGCATGCCCGTAAGTACCGGGAGAGGCAGCATGGACTTACAGAACAGACCGGAATGTACGGAGATTGTCACATCAGGCTCAGTAGGAGTTCGGATGGGTTTCCTCATCGGCCTTCTTATCGACATCTACCTGGGGACCGTTACGTACAGCTAGTGTCGCTTGCGGTCTGTGGTTAAACCCACTGCCAGCATAGTAGTCGAGTCTTTAGAGTCCCACACAGAGAGTTTCCCTGCTCCGGGCGAAACGATATAAAGGTCGTATGGTTTTATGACAGGGTTCGGACACGCATGTGCATTTATGCACGTACGATGTTCGGACAGTTTTTACTAGCCAGCATTGGTTTAAGCCAGATTGTAGTATCGAATTATTGGATTTATACAGTCAACAGTATTTCCATATTTTCACAGATAGGAGGGGCGTTCTCGTAAATTGGCGAGAAGCTTCTAGAAGGATGATGACTTGGAGGTTAAGGGAATTTGCATTTATTGATTTAGTGACTCATTTGTGTGATTCATCCTTGGAGTTAATGATGCATTTAATGGCTAATGACTCATGAGATGAATCACACAAAGTGAATAAATTAAGCATGGTTGATAAATCATTTGATTTATTCATTTAATGAATCATTATGCTTCATATATTCAAGATGAGATATTATTTCATTTGATTCTCACTCTCACCTTCTCTCTCCTCAAGCTCTCTCTCTTCAAACCCTAACCCTAACCTCTCATATGTTGAGATCAAGGGTTATCAAGACTTATTAATCCCTAATCCTACTCTATATTTCCTAGGTTGTTTTGATTAGCACTTTGAGTAACCTAGTTACCTCAAGCTAGAGGTCTAGCTTGGAGTAGTAGCTTACGGGTGGATCTTCTATTACAAAGAGGAGGCCGACGAGGAGGTGGTTAACGAGAAGTAGAAGGACTTGGTTCATTTGGTATAATCTTCTTTCTTAATAGCTAATCCCTCCTATGATGTTGTTAGTTAGAGTTTGGCAAAGATCCGTAAGTTAGTCGATGTTTCTTTTAAACAAAATGATTGTTTTACCTATTCTGCCTCCCCGCAAATCGTGGGGTGTCTAACGTCGACTTATAAATAAGGATATAGTTTTGTATTGTTGGATAATGTTTTGAACATTTCCTATATCAAGAGTTGATCTGTTCAGACATGTTATCTAAAAGCATAGACGTTCTAAATCAAACTACAGTTCTTAACATACAGAACACACACTAGAGGAAGTGTTCAGAAATGAACGAATCCTTCTTGAGGCATTGTAGACTAGGTCATATCAATGCGACCCGACTAGCTGAAGTTACATAATGATGCATATTTAAATTAGTTTGGATTTACATCTTGTAAAACTTGTCAGTCATGTCACAAAGATAAGATAACCACAGCTCCGTTTATTGAAAACAGAGAAAGGGTTAGTGAACTCTTGGGATTGATACATGTTGATGTATGAAGGTCCCGTTTCTATACATGCCAGGACCGGTTCTTTGTACTTCATTACATTCACTGTTTATCTCTCATGATTCGAACATATGTTCCTGTTGAAACACAAGTCTAAACCTTTTGAGATATTCACAGAATATAAGTTAGAAGTAGAGAACCAAAATGGGTACAAGTATTATGTGCTTTGATGTGATCAGGGAGGAGAATACTTGAGCACGGGATTCCTGGACTATTCTAAAGGAGAACGAGATTCTCTCTCAGCATAACTCCTCCGTATACACCACAACACGTCGATGTATCAGGGCGGAGCAATCACACCCTATGTGATATGGTGTGCTCTATGATGAGTACTACTGGGTTTCCTATTTCCTTTTAGGTGTTATGCACTAGAGAAGCTGCTTACCTATTGAATAGGGTTCAAATCAAATCAGTTACCTGCCAATTCATATGTGATATGGAATGGGAGGAGCCCTTATCTTATGTTTGTTAAGATTTGGGGTTGTCCAGCCTATGTCTAAAAGCATAATCCGGACAAGCTCGAGGCAAGGTCAGTTTTGTGAAAGTTTGTTGGATATCCCAAGCATTCGCAAGGGAATATCTTCTCCCAAACCGAGGAACAAAAGATGTTTTGTTTCTCAACATGCCACCTTTGTGAAAGGGAATTTCTTGTGAAGAAATTATTGGTTATGAGGTAGAACTGGAAAGTGTTCCAGCTATACAAACTGCAGCTGATGATTTGGTAAAACCAAAGAATTCAATAGTTTCCAACGAACCTCATCCTCTCCGCCGATCTAGTAGGGTTCCTCATCCACCTGAGAGATACTTCGGTTTCTCTATGACAGTGGGAACGAGGATTGCATCATGAGATGATGACCCAACTAGTTTCGAGCAGGCCATCAGGAGTGGGACTCCGTAAGAATGGCTGGATGCTTAGCGATCTGAGATGGAATCCTTATACACCAACAAAGTATGGACTTTGGTTACATTATATGAAGGGTTAAATCCACATCAGGAGCAAGTATATCTTGAGAAGATTAATTGGTGTACATGGAAAAGTTTAGACTTTCAAAGCTATGCTTAAGTCCATCCAGATCCTACTTGCCACGGCTACATACCATGACTACGATATCTGGCAGTTGGGTGTCATGACTGCTTTTCTAAATATTGATTTGGAAGAGAGCGTCTATAAGTACACAACCAGAGGGCTTCGTAGACAGTGGGAACAATGGAAACATGAGAAAGATGTTTTATGTGATAAATCTGGCATCGCGGAGTTGGAACGTCTGTTTTGATATGGTAGTCAAAGAGTTTGACTTCATCAAAATGGTAGATGAACCTTGTATATACAAAAAGGTAGTAGAGAGTATGGTGGTGATCCTCGTAGAGTACTTGGATGACATACTCTTGATAGGGAAGGAGTTTCCTATGCTACGCTCGGTCAATCTCCGCTTATCACAAGGATTCTCCATATAGGATCAAGGTGATACCTCCTAAATCCTGGGTTTTGGATCTATAAGATAAATCTAATTGGAAGTTAGGATACTCACTAGTTATAGTAAGATGGTATCAATCGATCCTGGGAGAATCACTGGAAAGGTTCCAGGGTGATAAGGACTACTGAATGTCAGTCGCAGGCATTGTCTTTACACTTAGTGGAGGGACGGTATGTTGGAAGAGTTCCAAGCTAGATACCGTGACATACTAGACGATTAAAGGAAAGATACATCATTACCAAGGATGCTACCAAAGAGGCAGTCTGGATATATATAAGTTCATGAGATGAACTTCGTACCAACTATTGTGTGACACAGGTGTTATGGCTTTGGCCTGGGAACGCCCGTCCCATCAGAAATCCAGATATAATTCTTAGGCAGTATCACCTAATCATGGAGATGGTCGATCTCCAGGGAGATCGAGGTTAGGAGAGTAGACACAGAGGACAACAGCGCGGATCCACTCACAAAGGCCTTTTTCCCAGTAGAGACTTTTATGGGATGGTTGAGTATGAGATACTTCAACCATAGCTAATTGTTGGGTATGTGATACCACAACAGATGGCCCTAGTGCAAGTGGGAGATTGTTAGTTATATGTGTAAGTCGATGTAGTACACCCCAGTACTTGTGGGGAGGCGGATTTTACAAAAACGATCAAGTTTAAGGAACGAACATCGACTAACCGCTTAAATCGAAGCTAAACTCTAAATAACCGTATCCTATGAGTTTCTTTTCACAAGTGATTAGGGATTATACCTAATGAAACAGGTCCTTCTTCTTTACGTCCTCCTTTGTTCTCCTCGACCTTCTCTAGGTAGTAGACGATCCACCCGAGAGCGAAACTCCAAGCTAAACCTCTAACTTGAGGTAACTAATCAACTTTGATTGCTAATCAAAGATGAAAGGATGATAAAGAGTGAAGGTTATGGATTGTTTAGTCTAACTAATCCTTTGATCTCAACACATGAGGATTAAGGATTAGGGTTTGAAGATGAGAGCTTGAGGAGAGAGAATGTGAGATAAGATAATGAGAGAAGAGAGAGAGTGTATCATAATATTATGAAGCATTCTTATTTTAGAATAATCAATAAAGGAAATGAATAAGCATGCTTCATAAAATATCTTGTGATGATTCATAAGCATGAGTCATTAAGCAATAAATGTGCATTAATGAAGTGAATGAATCACCACCATGACTCACTCTCTTATCCAAAAGAAACCTCCTTAGTCACATCTTCTAGAAGCTTCTCGAGTAATTACGAGAACGCCCCTCCGATCCGTAAAAATACGGAAAAACTTTAGACTGTATAAATCCAATAACCGGATACCAGTAACTGGCTTAAACCAAAGCCGACTGGTAAAAACTGTCCGAAAGTCGTACGCGCGTAAACGCACGTATGCGTCCGAACCCTTTGTCGCAAAACCATGCAACCTCTATATCGTTTCGCCTGGAGTAGGAAACTCTCTGTGTGGGACTCTAGAGACTCGACTACTACGCTGGCAGTGGGTTTAACCACAGACCGCAAGCGGCACTAGCTGTACGTAACGGTCCCCAGGTAGTTGTCGATAAGAAGGCCGATGAGTAAACCCATCCGAACTCCTACTGAGTCTGATGTGACAATCTCCATACAGTCCGGTCCGTTCGTCCAAGACTATCGCATATCGGGCCTAGGGGGGCGGCAAGCGTCAGTCCCCTAATAGCGGTATAAGTCGTGTCGGAGTGAAGCCCATTACACCATGAGAAACTGCTGGAACCTACCAGCAAATCTCGCTTGCCCTGGCCAGGGACTTTGCGTAATGGCTCTCTGACACAGCACGATATCTACTCCCAATACCGGGAGGGACGAATCCTGTCTAACTGCCACTGCCTCCAAGTGCTCGGGACTGCACCCAACTGCTACCTGTTTGCACGACTCTTATGAGCCGTGGTAGGGTAGCAATCTAAGAACAGTGGGACACACTCGAGGCGAAGTAGCAGTGTCAAGTCTGCGGACTACGCTGTACTCATGTCACCTGGGAACTGTTTACTGACGACTGGTATCAAACCAACCAACAGTTCCCTGTGAGTCCTGTCCGGTGTACCCGTAACCTAACGAGCACCTGTATACTATCTCCAGTACGATGTACTGACGGCTGTGGGACAGACCATCTCCCCAACTGGGATGAGAAGCGTACACACTAGTCTACTCCGGAGTATCGATGCTCTGTCTCGATAATCCAACGACCAGGGACCTGAATAAGGATGTGCTTGTAGACTACCCAGCCCCCACTAGTGTGACTGCCATCACAACGCTGGTAGACAAGCAAGATCCTAAGAGATCTATCAATACGTATACTCACATATTAAGATAGAAAAACCAAGTAGCATACTACCATGTTTAGCAAGACTGTTATATACATGTGAATATCCCAAGCTTCCATTAAGTAATATACAAGCTAGTATGATACAGTAATGGCCTTCTAGGGCATAAACACTAACAATCTCCCACTTGCACTAGGGCCATGTACTGGCATATCGTAGACCAATGATCTCGAGTAGCCTCTCGAACTGAATCTGAGGAAGGGCCTTCGTGAATGGATCAGCAATGTTCTCTTCTGAAGCAACTCTCCGAACCTCGATCTCCTGACGATCAATGATCTCCCTGATCAGGTGATACCGCCTCAAGATGTGTCTGGACTTCTGATGGGACCTTGGTTCCTTCGCTAAAGCTATAGCTCCGTTGTTGTCGCAATACAGAGGTATTGGATCAACTATGGTAGGAACCACCTGAAGTTCTGTTAGGAACTTCTTCATCCAGACTGCTTCTTTTGCGGCATCGCAAGCAGCTATATACTCCGCTTCCATCATCGAGTCAGCAACGGTGTCCTGCTTGGAGCTCTTCCAGCACACCGCCCCTCCATTGAGGGTAAAGACATATCCCGACATGGACTTGGAATCGTCCTTATCACTCTGGAAGCCGGAATCAGCAAAGGCCTCCAACCTGAGGTCTTTTCCGCCGTAAACCAAGAACATCTCCTTAGTCCTCCTCAGGTACTTGAGAATGTTCTTTACTGCTATCCAGTGTTTCTCCCCTGGGTCTGACTGATACCGGCTTACCACGCTCAGTGCGTAAGCTACATCTGGTCTGGTACACAACATCGCATACATTATAGAGCCTACCGCAGAAGCGTAGGGTATAATAGACATGCGTTCCCTTTCCAAATCAGTTTTGGGAGACATTTCTTTGGAGAGGGTGATTCCGTGACAAGACGGTAGATTACCGCGCTTTGAATCTTCCATACTGAATCTTTTCAGTACAGTGTCGATATACCTGGACTGCGAAAGTCCCAACATCCTCTTGGATCTATCACGATAGATCCGGATCCCCAGAATGTAAGAGGCATCACCCAGGTCTTTCATGGAGAACCTGTGTGACAAGAATCCTTTGACAGATTGTAGCATAGGAATGTCATTTCCTATCAATAGAATGTCATCCACGTACAAGACGAGGAATACGACACTTCTGGCCACGACTTTACTATATATGCACGGTTCATCTGGATTTTTGATAAAGTCATATTCTTTGACTGTCTCATCAAAACAGATGTTCCAACTCCGCGATGCCTGCTTTAGTCCATAAATAGACTTAAGCAGCTTGCATACTTTCCCTCTGCTCCCACTCTGATTGAAACCCTCTGGCTGATCCATATAGACGCTCTCTTCTAAATTTCCATTCAGAAAAGCCGTCTTTACGTCCATCTGCCAGATTTGATAATCATGGAAGGCAGCAATAGCAAGAAGGACCCGAATGGATTTGAGCATAGCCACTGGAGAAAAAGTTTCGTCATAGTCCAAACCAGGTCTTTGACGAAAACCCTTTGCAACAAGTCTAGCCTTATAGGTTTCCACCTGTCCATCTACACCAATCTTTTTCTTGAAGATCCATTTGCATCCTATGGGTTTTATCCCATCTGGAGCAAAGTCCAAAGTCCATACTTTGTTGGTGTACATGGACTCCATTTCGGTCCGCATTGCATCTAGCCATCGTACCGAGTCGCCGCTCTGGATGGCCTGCTGGAAGTCAGTAGGTTCATCATCATCTATGATGCAATCCTCTCTATCCCCGTCTATGAGAAAACCGTAGTATCTCTCAGGCGGACGAGACGGCCTACTACTCCTGCGGAGGGGTGCGGGAATGTTCTGTTCTTCTTGAACCTCTGGTTCTACCAAACTTTCAGTAGCAGTTTGTGGTTCTGGAATTTCTTCCAGTTCTATTTCGCTCCCACTTGATTCCTTTTCTAAAAACTGATTTTCCAGAAAATGGGCATTACGAGAAACAAAAACCTTTTGTTCCTCTGCGTAATAGAAATAATATCCCTTGGAGTTCTTTGGATATCCCACAAACATACATTTTACTGATCGTGCCTCGAGCTTGTCCACATGCTGCTTTTTAATAAAAGCTGGACATCCCCAAATCTTCATATGCTGAAGATGGGGTTTCTTCCCAGTCCACATCTGATATGGAGTGGTAGGCACAGTCTTGGTAGGAGCTCTGTTCAGAAGATATGCCGCTGATTCTAGCGCATAACCCCAGAAAGATCGCGGTAACTCAGCATTACTCATCATGGATCGTACCATATCCAATAGGGTTCGATTCCGTCTCTCCGATACACCATTATGCTGTGGAGTGTACGGAGGAGTAAGCTGAGAGAGAATTCCTTTCTCTTTTAGGTAACCTAGGAACTCGGCACTCAAGTATTCTCCACCTCGATCAGATCTAAGTGTCTTTATACTTTTGCCGGTTTGGTTTTCTACTTCATTCTTATACTCTTGGAATTTCTCAAAAGCCTCGGATTTATGTTTCATCAGATAAATGAATCCGTATCTTGAGTAATCATCCGTGAAAGTAATGAAATAGGAAAAACCACCTCTCGCATGTGTAGACATTGGACCGCATACATCACTGTGTATGAGTCCTAAGAGCTCGCTCGCTCTTACTCCTTGTCCAGTGAATGGAGTCTTTGTCATCTTTCCTTTGAGACAAGATTGACAAGTGTCATAAGTTTGATATTCGAACGTGTCCAAATATCCTTCTCTATGCAACTTAGTCAACCTTCTTTCATTGATGTGACCCAGTCTACAATGCCATAAGAAAGCTTTATTTAAATCTGGAGACTTTCTTTTTAGTGTGTTCTGGACATTGAAAATTTGGAGTTGGTTTAACACATATATGCCGTTATTTAGAGTACCGGACCCAATCAAACCATGATTAAGGTGGATGTTTACAACATCTCTTACAAACGTGAAATCATAACCTTTATTTGATAACAAGGAAACTGATATGATATTACACGTTAAGCTGGGTACAAAATAACAGTTATGTAAAACCAAAATGTGTCCACTCGTCAATCCTAGGTGATAATCCCCGACGGACGCAGCTCCCACGCTAGCTCCGTTAGCAACCCTGAGGATCATATCACCTTCCTTCAGCACTCTACGGTTTCTCAGTGCCTGCAATGAATTGCAAATATGAGATCCTGATCCGGTATCCAATACCCAGGAAGTAGAGTTGATCGACAGACAATTCTCAATTACAAACACACCTGAAGTCGAAGCCACAGCTTGCTTCGGTTCCTGGTTCTTGGCGTTCCACGCCTTGCAATCCTTCTTCCAGTGCCCTTTCCTGTGACAATGGAAGCACTCATCCAGGCCAACTACCGGTGCTGTAAACTTTTTCTTTCCCTTCTTTCCTACCTTACTAACACCTCCTCTAGGTCTGGGTGCGGCCTTCTTCTTCCTTCCTTTGGCCCTAGCCTTGGACCCGGAAGAAGATGCACCGCCAACAAACATAGCGGGTGTTTCCCTTGCCTTCTGCAAGGTGCCCTCTGCACTCCTTAACATGTTCAGGAGTTCCGCAAGTTCAACTTCTTTTCCTTGAAGATTGAAGTTGAGGATAAACTGGGCGTAGGTGGGAGGAAGGGACTGGAGAACAAGGTCTGTATAGAGCTCATTATCCAAAGTCGTCCCAAGGTCTGCGAGCTCTTCTATATAGCCGATCATCTGTAGGACATGTTCACCTACCGATGACCCGACAGCCAACCTCGCTCGAAACAATTTCTTAGAGGTCTCGTATCTTGCTATACGAGATTGCTCTCCATAAAGTTCCTTAGTATGGAGAAATATGCCATCTAGGGACATATCCTCGTGCCTCCTCTGATGTTCATTGTTCATCGAGGCAAGCACGATGCACTTGGCTCTCGCGCAATCTAAATCCCAGGTTTTGCGGATTTCCTTATCCGCATTGCTGGATTTGGGACCAAGGACAGCAGGTGCTGTAGCGGTGAGGACGTACCCCAGTTTGTCATAGGTCAAAGCCATCTTGACATTCCGCAGCCAATCTTTATAGTTTGGCCCTGTCAGTATATTTTTCTCTAAAAGTAACTTAAGTCCAGTCATTTTCAGGGTCGCTGCAATTAGGAGAGAGAGAAGAAAACTCTTTAGCATGATGCTCTTGCAAGTTTAGAATGGTTTTTAGTTTATCTAAACTGGATGGCTCCCACTGTTTCTCGAATCCTTCCTAAAACCATAAAAGAAGAATTAGCCAAGACTATTCTCACCGTACAATACTTGCTTAACCGTTCAGCCAGGCCGGTGTCGATACTTCGAGGGAGGTTTTCCAACGCTTTCGCGAAGTTCCTTAATTAAATAACCTCTTTTCTCTGGGGGCGTAACCCCGCTGACACTTTTCTGGACACCTACTAGGTTTATAGCATTGATCGTTAAGTGACGAATATCCTGATAAGTAGCATATACTCACAGTAGGATCGGGATCTAAATATCATCGTATGATAATGTTGAAGGAATCCTACCAACATTCATCAAACTCCAAATGGTATGCATCTCTTTGCAAATTTCAGTTTCTTTAGAAATTCCCGATATAAGTTTTTGCCCCATGCTCTTATGACCTTGGCTTTGGTCAAAATGTCATAAGTCACATGTCAAGTTCTACCCGTCATTATCTTGTCAATTTGAACCCATCCGTATATACCCCTGACTTTGGTCAAATGGTAATACGACTGTCCCAAACCAACTCATCTATCTTATGCAACAAATGAAAACCCAGTAGCTACCAAACACTATGCCTTGACTTTGGCCAAAATGCATAGCCTGAATACTACTGAATACCCAAATGAAATGACGGAGGGCTACGACTGGTTTTGGCGAAACCGTAAACGTAGTGAACTTGATATAACCGAAGGAACCTGATAGCTTTTAAAAGGAGTGGTTAAATCTCCGCATTTTAAAAATATCTGTTTTAAAAAATAACCGAGTGGTTTCTTTTAAATTGTTCCAACGATTTAAACTTTGGTTTGTTTTACTTTGCATTATAGATAATGCGTCCCATCATTAACCTATCATTGCTGAAAACAACGAAAATATAACGTCCTCTTATGCCATCCGCATTCGCCACGGGGTCCCGTCATCACCCGTTAGGTTACTTAACTAACGACAGAGCGGGGGCTGGGCTAGCGCGGGTGTAAAACATAAGTGACGTCTAAATAGCTATAATAAATATAGATATTTTACATTCGTCTGACGCAATGATATTCATTCCAGAACACAGATAAACAATATTGGATTTGCAAGCAATCTGTATTTCTTTTGAGCCTGCAAGAAAAGACAGATTACACAGTTGTGATGAATAGCCGTTTACCCCACCCTCGACCCCTACGGGTACGGCAAACTACCCACCCGGCAGTCTGTGTACCCCACCTTGGGTCAGTCCTAGGAGCAAAAACAATAAAATGAAATAATACAACGGTGGCTACGACCGCAACCTGGAAGTGCCCCGCAAAAATAATATTACAACAAATTACATTTACAACAAATGAATTATTCAATAACCCATTGCTAACCCCGGCTATACACCACAACAGTCCAATACAGTTTATATGCACAAACAGATATAACCATTTCAGAAATGTGCAACCCCCTGCCAACCGACATACTAGCAGTTGGGGGAGGTTTACGAACACATTAAACAATCACAGATATAATCCAATACGCAAATACTGTACAATTCGATCGAATAAACAACATCAATATTGCTCCAAAATCTGCTCTGTTAAACAGTAACCTGAGCAATTATTAAATATTCCAGAAAACACTAAATATCACAGGGGACCCACACAAAAAATTTGGGATCATGACTCGGCAACTCGGCGGCGGAACCGCGGCGGATCGGTGGGATCCGCCGCGCTTCCGCAGCGCTTTAGCCGAGTCATGGGCCCAATTTTCTTGGGTGTTCTCCTGGACCCATGTCAAGCTTTCTGAACATCCCTGAAAAATTTTAGGACATCATTTTGGATTCGACAGAAACTGATTTTTATTAGGGTTTTCCGGCTTCGTTTTTCCGTTCGAAATTCGTACAAATTTGCAACTAGGTTATTTATTGTTTAGCGAGGCTCTGATACCACTGTAAGTCGATGTAGTACACCCCAGTACTTGTGGGGAGGCGGATTTTACAAAAACGATCAAGTTTAAGGAACGAACATCGACTAACCGCTTAAATTGAAGCTAAACTCTAAATAACCGTATCCTATGAGTTTCTTTTCACAAGTGATTAGGGATTATACCTAATGAAACCGGTCCTTCTTCTTTACGTCCTCCTTTGTTCTCCTCGACCTTCTCTAGGTAGTAGACGATCCACCCGAGAGCGAAACTCCAAGCTAAACCTCTAACTTGAGGTAACTAATCAACTTTGATTGCTAATCAAAGATGAAAGGATGATAAAGAGTGAAGGTTATGGATTGTTTAGTCTAACTAATCCTTTGATCTCAACACATGAGGATTAAGGATTAGGGTTTGAAGATGAGAGCTTGAGGAGAGAGAATGTGAGATAAGATAATGAGAGAAGAGAGAGAGTGTATCATAATATTATGAAGCATTCTTATTTTAGAATAATCAATAAAGGAAATGAATAAGCATGCTTCATAAAATATCTTGTGATGATTCATAAGCATGAGTCATTAAGCAATAAATGTGCATTAATGAAGTGAATGAATCACCACCATGACTCACTCTCTTATCCAAAAGAAACCTCCTTAGTCACATCTTCTAGAAGCTTCTCGAGTAATTACGAGAACGCCCCTCCGATCCGTAAAAATACGGAAAAACTTTAGACTGTATAAATCCAATAACCGGATACCAGTAACTGGCTTAAACCAAAGCCGACTGGTAAAAACTGTCCGAAAGTCGTACGCGCGTAAACGCACGTATGCGTCCGAACCCTTTGTCGCAAAACCATGCAACCTCTATATCGTTTCGCCTGGAGTAGGAAACTCTCTGTGTGGGACTCTAGAGACTCGACTACTACGCTGGCAGTGGGTTTAACCACAGACCGCAAGCGGCACTAGCTGTACGTAACGGTCCCCAGGTAGTTGTCGATAAGAAGGCCGATGAGTAAACCCATCCGAACTCCTACTGAGTCTGATGTGACAATCTCCATACAGTCCGGTCCGTTCGTCCAAGACTATCGCATATCGGGCCTAGGGGGGCGGCAAGCGTCAGTCCCCTAATAGCGGTATAAGTCGTGTCGGAGTGAAGCCGATTACACCATGAGAAACTGCTGGAACCTACCAGCAAATCTCGCTTGCCCTGGCCAGGGACTTTGCGTAATGGCTCTCTGACACAGCACGATATCTACTCCCAATACCGGGAGGGACGAATCCTGTCTAACTGCCACTGCCTCCAAGTGCTCGGGACTGCATCCAACTGCTACCTGTTTGCACGACTCTTATGAGCCGTGGTAGGGTAGCAATCTAAGAACAGTGGGACACACTCGAGGCGAAGTAGCAGTGTCAAGTCTGCGGACTACGCTGTACTCATGTCACCTGGGAACTGTTTACTGACGACTGGTATCAAACCAACCAACAGTTCCCTGTGAGTCCTGTCCGGTGTACCCGTAACCTAACGAGCACCTGTATACTATCTCCAGTACGACGTACTGACGGCTGTGGGACAGACCATCTCCCCAACTGGGATGAGAAGCGTACACACTAGTCTACTCCGGAGTATCGATGCTCTGTCTCGATAATCCAACGACCAGGGACCTGAATAAGGATGTGCTTGTAGACTACCCAGCCCCCACTAGTGTGACTGCCATCACAACGCTGGTAGACAAGCAAGATCCTAAGAGCTCTATCAATACGTATACTCACATATTAAGATAGAAAAACCAAGTAGCATACTACCATGTTTAGCAAGACTGTTATATACATGTGAATATCCCAAGCTTCCATTAAGTAACATACAAGCTAGTATGATACAGTAATGGCCTTCTAGGGCATAAACACTAACAATATGTATGCCCTAGAGGCCATTACTGTACATACGATGTATATTGTAGTGGATGTTTGGACATATATAGGGAGGACTTTCTTGCTCGACATGATAGTACGCTATCTGGTTACTCTTTATCTTAACATGTACTCTGATTGTCTCTATGTTACATGTTGATAAAGCCCCTATGATATGTACTCGACTACTGGGACTATGATGAGATTATACTGGTGGGGCCACGTTAGTCGACGAGTACATCCTATTACTGTTCCTAGTCAAGGGTGTATCGAGACAGGGCATCGATACACCAGAGTAGACTAGCGTATACGCATCTTGACCCATATGATGGGCGATGGATGATCCCATATCCATCGGTGTTTGTCATCAAGGATGGTGTACGGGTGCTCAGTGGAGACTGGGTACACTGGACGGACTCGCCGAGAACTCCCAGATGGTATTATACCATAGGTCAGATGGCAGTTCTCCGGTGACACTGGTACAGAGTAGTCTGTTGACCCGAGATCGTCATAGAGTCTTGTGTGATTCCCACTGTGCTTTGATTTCCATCATACCACGTCCAAGAGGGCGTGCAAAAAGGTGGCTTTTGGGTACAGTCCCGAATCACATGGAGGTAATGAGAGATAGGAGGGGATTCGTCTCTCCCGGTATAGGGAGTTGATGTTGCGCTGTGTTCGATTGGCTATAACTAGAAATCCGTGGCCAGGGTTGCTGAGATTTACTGGTAAATGTTATTAGTAGTTTCTCGAACTGTTATGACCTTATATCGACACGACTTATCAAGCTACTGGGGTCTGACGTTTTCCACCCCTTGGCGAGATATGCGACATATCAGACGAAGAGACCGGACCGTACGGGAGTGTTACTGATTGGATTCGCTGGAGAAAGTACAGGCTTGCTTATTGATCTTCTGATCGCTCAATACCTGGGTGGTTGTTACGTTTAGCTGACCGCTTGCAGCTTGTGGGTGTTTGATATGATCATCACCTACTGCCGGCGTATTGACGATTCTTTAGAGTCCTACACAGAGGTTTCTTAACTCAGGCAAAACGGAGTAGGAGCACATATATGATATGTGCTGGACCGAGAACAATACGTGTATGTGAACCGTATTAGATTCTCACGATATGAGATATCGGCCAGGTATATGTGATATAGCCCGGTCATCGGATCAAGTGTTGATTCGATTATATGATACAGATTATATTAGTCGGTTATTTGTGAAATAGCCGGATTATCAGATCAAGTGTTGATTCGATAATTTAATGTATAATTATATATTTGATATTTTAAATTACATTAAATAATATAAGCTCACTAAAAGATTCTTTTTCTCACTCGGGTAATACATTGATATATGTTAATTTATTATTTTGTTTTGTTACAATAAATATTGTATATGTGATATATAATATTGTAACAAGTTAGGGTTATAAATGCAACTTGTTTTGTAGAGTTTAAATGTGGTCAAGGTTTGGATTAGGGTTAAGCTTGCATGAATCATTCAAGAAGCTTCTTGAAGCTTTGACTTTGACTTCGATATTTTGTGATATTTTGCAAGATATTTCCTTAACCCAACCCAACCCTTCAACCATAGTTGTTTCTCTACATGGGTTAAGTATTCTCACCTATACCATGGTTGCATTTCTAACCTCACACAAGAGTTATTCATTTATTCATCACAAAAGGATTTGATAACTTCTTCTTCTTCTTCCTTAATGAAAAAGCTTTCTAGCTTTTTCATGAGTGATGATTTTGAGTGAGATTAAGAAAACAAATGAGAGCTAAAATCCTACTTCATCATCCTAATCTATCCTAGACATTTAGATTAGGGTGTTCACTTCATTTGTGAGTGAGAGCTTGTGTTAATGAAAATTCAAGGTAGATCATCTTTGTTATCGAAGATTGGAAGCAAGCTTGCATCTTTCTCTTCGTGGAGCCTCTCTAGAGTCCGGGAACATGATGATCGCAGCGAAGGGACCTCAACACGGAGCTTTAGAAGTGAAGGACAAGACTACAAAGGTTGTAATCCCAAACTCTTAGATGTTAAAGTGTTTAACATGCTTTGTTTCGCCTAATCTCTAGTTTAATGATCTTGGTTAGGGTTGTTCGGCACGTCTAAATTTTAAATCGGGCATAGTTGATGCCTTGTAGACCATAGTGTGAGTGCCAAGTAACCTGCACATTGTTATCACAATACAAATGTATTGGATACTTAATGGATGGAACTACTCCAACTTCAGTTATGAACTTCTTCATCCAAACAGCCTCTTTGGCAGCATCGTTGGCAGCGATGTATTCAGCCTACATCTTCGAGTCTGCCACGGTTTCCTGCTTGGAACTCTTCCAGCATACCGCCCCTCCATTGAGGGTAAAGACAAATCCTGAATGCGACTTAGAGTCGTCCTTATCACTCTGGACGCTCGAATCGGTAAAGGATTCCACTTGGTGTTCTCCGTTACCATACACCAAGAGCATCTCTTTAGTCCTTCTCAAGTACTTGAGAATGCTCTTCACAGCTGTCCAGTGACTCTCTCCAGGATCTGCTGGATACCTACTCACTACACTTAGTGAGTGTGCTACATCGGTCCTGGTATATAGCATCGCGTACATGATAGAGCCTACTGCCGAAGCATATGGTATCCCTTACATGCGAGCTTTCTCCAAATTAGTCTTGAGAGACATCTCTTTGTAAAGAGCGAGTCCTGAGATCGTGGGTAAAAACCCACGCTTGGATTCTTCCATACTAAACCTATTTAGTATGGTGTCAATGTACCTGGATTGGGACAATCCCAGTATCCGTTTAGATCTATCTCTATAGATCATAATCCCTAAGATGTAGGAGGCATCTCCTAGATCTTTCATTGAGAATCTTTGTGATAAGAAGAGTTTGACCGATTGCAGCATAGGAATGCCATTTCCTACCAAGAGTATGTCATCCACGTACAATATGAGGAAGACAACCTTACTCTCTGCCACCTTCTTGTATATACAAGGTTCATCTAAGTTTTTGACGAAATTAAACTCTTTGATAACGACATCAAAACAGATGTTCCAACTCCGTGAAGCTTGCTTTAACCCGTAGATGGATTTAAGCAGTTTGCATACCTTTCCACTGCTCCCACAGTCTATGAAGCCCTCTGGCTGAGTCATGTACACGCACTTTTTCAAATCACCATTTAGAAAGGCGGTCTTAACATCCATTTGCCAGATTTCGTATCATGGTATGCAGCAATGGCAAGTAGGATCTGGATGGACTTAAGCATAGCCACTGGAGAAAAGGTTTCGTCATAGTCCACACCTGGTCTTTTGACGAAAACCCTTTGCAACAAGTCTTGCTTTGAAAGTCTCAACATTTCCATCTACACCAAGTTTCTTCTTAAAGATCCATTTTCTCCTAATGGGTTTTACCCCTTCAGGAGAAAAATTCAAAGTCCATACTTTGTTGGTGTACATGGATTCCATCTTAGATCACATTGCATCCAGCCACTTCACAGAGTCCCCACTCATGATGGCCTGCTCGAAGCTAGTTGGGTCATCATCCTCCATGATGCAATCCTCGCTTCCACCATCAATGAGAAAACCATAGTATCTCTCAGGTGGATGAGGAACCCAACTAGATCGGTGGAGAGGCTGAGGTTCGTTGGGAACTATCGAATCCTCTGGTTCCACCAAATCTTCAGTTGCATTTTGTGCTGCTGGATCTTCTTCCAGCTCTACCTGTTTGCCACTAATTTCTTTTACAAGAAATTCCTTTTCCAAAAAGGTGGCGTATTGAGAAACAAACACTTTTTATTCCTCAGCGTGGTAGAAAATTTATCCTTGTGAATTCTTTGGATATCCCACAAACTTGCAAAGAACTTATCGTGCCTCGAGTTTGTCCGGATTTTTCCTCTTGACATGAGCCGGACAACCCCATATCTTAACTCGTTTAAAATATGGTCTCTTCCCACTCCATATCTCATATGGTGTGGTAGGTACAGAGTTAGATGGAACTTGATTCAATAGGTATGTTGCTGTCTCAAGCGCATAACCCCAAAAGGAATAGGCAACTCAGCGGTGCTCATCATAGAGCACACCATATCTAATAGGGTGCGATTCCTCCGTTCCGATACACCATTGTGTTGTGGTGTATACGGAGGAGTAAGCTGAGAGAGAATCCCAATCTCTTTTAGATAGTCCAGGAACTCCGTGCTCAAGTATTCACCTCCTCGATCAGATCGTAAGATTTTAATACTTTTACCTGTTTGGTTCTCGACTTCGTGTTTATATTCTTTGAATTTCTCAAAATCTTCAGACTTGTGTTTCAGCAGGAACACATGTCTGAATCTTGAGAGATCGTCAGTGAATGTAATGAAGTACGAAGAACCATTCCTGGCATGTGTAGACATGTGACCACATACATCGCTATGTATCAGTCCTAAGAGTTCTGTAACTCTATCTCCGTGTCCTGTAAACGGAGTTCTGGTCATCTTGCCTTTGAGACATGACTGGCAAGTGTAATAAGATGAAAATTCGAACAAATTCAAATATCCATCCTTATGCAATTTAGTTAGTCGTGTCGCATTGATATGACCTAGTCTACAATGCCACAAGAATAATTCGTTCATTTCTGAACTCTTCCTCTTGTGTGTGTTTTGTACATTAAGAACTGTGGTTTGATCTAGAACGCATATGCCATTATTTAACGAGCCTGATCCAATCAACTTTTGATTTATGAAGATGTTCATAACGTTATCCTGTACTACAAAATTATATCCTTCTTTACTTAATAAAGAAACTGATATAAGATTGCATATCAGGGTCGGAATGTAAAAGCATTCGTTCAGAATCAATGTATTACCATTTGGTAATACAAGGTGATATTCGCCAACTGGTTTGGCTGCAGCATTTGCACCATTCCCTACTCTTACGGAATGATCACCCATTCCCAGTACTCTATCTTTCCTTAGCCCATGTAACATATTACATATGTGGGATCCCGATCCGGTATCTAATACCTAGGACGTAGAGTGAACTGAGAAACAGTTTTCAACAACTAACACACCCGAAGAAGATGCATCAACATGCTTATTCTTCATTTGGGCGGTGTGGGAATCCGGATATGTCCCTATTCCCAGTTCAGTCTTATAACAATTATAAGAAAGAACGGAACAAACGTTCCCCAGCTCAGTATAACAAGCGGGTTCGGTCAATACATCCATATTATTATCTTGACGTGACGTGGTCGCTACCTGGAGAGAGAGAGAAGAAAATACTTTAGCGTATGCTCTTGCAAGATCATATTGGTTATTATTTTATCTAATCGGGATGGCTCCAACCGTTTTTATCAAATCTTCTTTCAATCCCCTAAAAGGAAAGACTAGCCGGGATTAATTACACCCTACAATTTCGCCAATCTTTCAGCCAGACCAGTGTTAGTACTTTAAGGGAGGTTCCCCGTGCTTTCGCACGGACCTAATTAAAATAAATCTCGTTTTTTCAGAGGCATAACCTAGTAAACACTTTTCTAGACACCTACTTTATCGGCTAATTGTAAAGTGCAAGACTCTCCCAGGAGTAACTCTTACTCACAGTGGGTATCGGGATCCAACCATCTCATAGAAGGTATGCAATCTCATTGAAAATTTCAACACTTGAAATTCTTAATAATATTTTGCCCCTAGCAACTTATGACCTTAACATAGTCAAAAAATCATAAGCGCTAGCAAAGTTCAACCCTTCATTTCTTGATTGAATTAAACCCACCCGCACGACCCTTAACATTGTCAACAAAGTCGTATGAGTATCATAATTCAATCGCATCTCATTCTTAAGCAGATAAGCACTAATAAGCTACCGCACACTACGCCTTAACACAGTCAACAAACGTAGCATGAATACTAAGTAGTATTTATCTGAAATGACGGAGGGCTACGACATGTTTTTATGAAAACCTTTTGCGTAATGAACTTGATATCGTTGTAGAATTGTGTGATTTTTGAAAAGGAGTGTTTTTTAGGCTTTTACTAGTTTTGCTAAAGAGGTCACTCCCAGTGAAGGGATCTCAGCTCTTTCCTTATCGAATAAGGTGCAAGATATTTCACAAATATCACTATGCAAAGCAAAGACTACAAAAGCAATCAAAAACAAAACCGAGTGTTTATAGCATCTGCTAGTTTCGCTAAAGAGGTGACTCCCGGTGAAGGAATCTCGGCTCTTTCCTTATCGAATAAGGTGCTGGATATTCTACACGGAATACCGCTATGCAAAGAAAAAACTAGAGCTACCCTTTTTGAAAATTTGATTCTACAAAATCTTTTAGGTTTCTTTCTTTCATTAATCTCATAAATGAAGTCCCATCATTTATGCTTTCTAAGCATCACAGAAGAAACAACAATACAAAGTACGCTTTTGTCATCCGCATTCGCCACAGTGTGCCGTTATGCACCGTTATGTTACTTAACTAACGGCAAACCGGGACGGGGCTAGTGCTGGTGTAAAACATAAACAGCATCTACTATATATCTCATATATAATGTATATCCATTCTTCTTAGAATCCAAAGTGATCACATCACAGAGCAGCAGAAGAAACATATGAAATATTGGATATACTAGGAGGTTCGTGTTTTATTTTGAGCCTGTATAAAACACGGATTCCACGGTCACGATGAATAGCCAAACCCATATCCATAGACCCCTACGAGAGAAGCAAGCAACCCTACCAATTCTAGAGTTAGGAGACCCAGACTCGACTCCTCGAGATGGTCTCCCACTGGACTCTAGAACCCGGTCGCTTGTGCTCTTCTCCTTAGGTCTATCCAAATGCGGAAAAGTAAATAATATACAACAACGGTGACATAATCCTCAACCCGGAAGTGCCCCAATAAAAGAATATTACATAAAATGAATTTTACATGAATGAAAATAAAAACACTCATCTCACATAAAACCCTCGGCTATTCAAAACACGAGGATCCAATATATCATATCACAGCAACACATAATATCTCATGTCATCAACGTAAGTAAATATGCGTATCCCAATTGTCGTTGATATAGAGCAACGAAACCGGCGATACACCACATATTACACTTACGTTCGCAGAAAAGAAAATGTCAAACTACAACATTTGGAATCCATTATAACCTTAGACATCATAAACCCAAAATATCACATACTTTGGATTTAATGCCTAACAATATGAATTCCACATATTGTATCACATTCCACAAATAGCTAGACGATGTTAAACCTTTTAATCGAATCAAATTATTCCCAAAATTCCAAGAAAGCTCAACACTTGAGTATTATTAAAAATACCCAGAAACATGAACCAGTACATACGGACCAACCGTAGAAGGGCCGACCCATATCTCACACATGGCGCCGCGGAACCGCCGCAAAATAACCTATTTGGCCGCAGTTCCGCGTTCATGTTGTCGAGATTGGGTATCGTTCTTCTAGAGGGTCCATAAAATTACCTGCATGATTTTCTGAGAATTTTTAATTTGAAAAATTCCAACATTTTGAAAAATTTCCAGAAAGTGGGCAATATCGGGTTTTCGGAGTTCGTTCGAACTTCTAATTTCGCCTAGACAACTCCTAAAGCTCTAGCAAGGCTTTGATACTACTGTAGGTTTCTTTGGCACAACCACAAGGTTTCACAAGGCATCAAACATGTTATATTTAAAAATTTTGTGTCCCAAACAACCCTAACCTAGGATCTAACTAGAGTTTTAGGAGCTATACTAGAAAGTAAACTACTTTACATCTAAGTGATAACGGAATACAACCATTGTAGACCGGTCATTCACTTCAATAGCTCCTTGTAGTGGTCCCTTTGCTGCGATCATGGAACTCCCAGACTCTTGCATGGCTTCTCAAGGTGAAAGGAACGAACTTGCTTGAAGTCTTCGAAGCCGAAGATGATCTACGTCGAAGAGACACTAACTCAAGCTACTAATTCACTAATGATAGATTAGTGAAGCTAACACCCTATACTAAAGTGCTAATTTAGTAGAGAATGATGAAGTTGGAAGTGGGCTCACTTTAGTTTTATTTTTCTCACAATATTTTCTCACTTGAACAAAACCTAAAGAGCTCTTGAGCTTTGAGGAAGCTTTGAGTAAGAAGATGAAGTAAAGAGATGAGAATGAACTAATGAGGTGAGAGAATCAACCATGGCTGAATTTGTATCATATAGCTAACTCATGTAGAGACATAACCATGGCTAAATTATAATGGTTAGGTTAATAAATATCTTTAGTAAAACAAAATTAGTGGACCAAGTCAATGCATCTCAAAGCTTAATGAAGTTTCATTCATGTGACCAATTATCCACTAATTTGGATTTACTATAAATATTTAAACCCTATATTATAATTAGTATGGTGTACGTCTCATACACCCATGTAGTGTGTATCAACAACAATGACACAAAACAAAACACAACTAATATCACAAAACAAAACACAACTAATATATATCACATATATATTAAGTGAGCACATACGAGAAAATAAATGCTTAAGTGAGCTAATATTAGTTAATGTAAACTAGTATATCAAATATACAATTATACACTAAATTATCAAATCAACACTTGATTTAATAATCTGGCTATATCTCATATAACCGACTAATATTATATGTACCATCTTATCGAATCAACACTTAATTCGATAACCCGGCTATATAACATATAACCGACCGATACAAATATCGCGAGAATAGAATACGGTATCACATACTCGTATTATTCTCGGTCCTTCACATATCACATGTGTGCTCCTACTTCGTTTTTCCTGAGCCAGTAAAACTTCTATGTAGCACTCTAAAGACTCGTCAATACGCCGGTAGTAGGTGATGATCACATCAAGTACCCACAAGCCGTCAGCGGTACTAGCTGGACGTAACGGCTACCTGGGTATTGAACAATCAGAAGATCAACAAACAAGCCCTCTCTAGCTCCTGTAAATCTTGTCAGTAACACTACCGTACAGTCCAGTCTTCTCGTCTGATATGTCGCATATCAAGTCTAGGGGTGGTAAACGTCAGACCCCAATAACCTATAAGTCATGCCGATATGAGCTTCATAACGGGTCGAGAAACTACTGATAACACATACCAGTAATTCTCTATGTCAGCCCTGGCCTGGGACTTCCCTGTTATGGCCAATCGAGCACATCGCAACATCAACCCCAATACCGGGAGAGACGAAACCCCTCCTATCGCTCATTTCCTCCATGTGACTCGGGGTTGTACCGAAAAACCACCGTTTTGCACGTCCTCTTGAACGTGGTAAGGTGGAAATCAAAGCACAGTGGGCATCACACAAGACTCTATGGCGATCTCGGGTCTACAGACTAACCTGTACAAGTGTCACAAGAGAACTGCTATCTGACGATAGGTATAATACCAACTAGGTGTTCTCGACGAGTCCATCCAGTGTACCCAGTCTCCACTGAGCACCCGTATACCATCTATAATGTCAAACACCAATGGATATAGGATCATCCATCGCCCATCTCATGGGTCAAGAAGCGTATACGCTAGTCTACTCTGGTATATTGATGCCCTGTCTCGATACACCCATGACTAGGAACATTAAAGGATGAACTTATAGACTACCATGGCCCCACTAGTATGATCTGCATCATAATCCTGGTAGTCAAGTACACATCCTAAGGGCTTTACCAACATGTAACCATAAGACAGTATCAAGAGACAAGTATACATGTTAAGATAAAGAGCAACCAGATAACATACTATCATGTCGAGCAAGAAAGTCCTCTCTATATATGTCCAAACATCCACTATAATATACATCATATGTACAATAATGGCCTCTAGGGCATACATACAACTAACATTAGCGATATGTTAAAAGAAACATATACACATATTAAGATAGATACAAACCAAGCAGCATACTACTATATCGAGCAAGACTGTCATAAATCCGTGTATATATCCCAAGATTCCAAAATGTAATATACAAATTACTGGTACTATACAATAATAGCCTCTAGGGCATATCACACTAAAAATCTCCCACTTGCACTAAGGCCATGTGCTGGCATATCGCTGACCTATCATCTCGAATGGCCTCTCGTACTGCGTCTGAGAGATGACCTTTGTGAATGGATCTGCAGTGTTGTCCTCTGTAGCAACTCTCTGAACCTCGATCTCCCGCCGATCCGCGATCTCCCTGATCAGGTAATACCGCCTCAAGATGTGTCTAGACTTCTGATGGGACCTGGGTTCGTTTGCTAAAGCTATAGCCCCGTTGTTGTCACAATACAGAGGTATTGGATCAACAATGGGCGGAACCACCTGAAGTTTTGTTAAGAACTTCCTCATCCAGACTGCTTCCTTTGCGGCATCAGAAGATGCGATATACTCCGCTTCCATCGTTGAGTCAGTAACGGTGTCCTGCTTGGAACTCTTCCAACAGACCGCCCCTCCATTGAGGGTAAAGACATAACCCGACATGGACTTGGAGTCATCCTTGTCACTCTGGAAGCTGGAGTCAGCAAATGCCTCGATCGGGAGGACTTTTCAACCGTACACCAAGAACATCTCCTTAGTCATTCTCAGGTACTTGAGAATGTTCTTTACTTCTATCCAGTGCTTCTCCCTAGGGTTTTACTGATACTGGCTTACCACGCTCAGTGCGTAAGCAACATCTGGTCTGACACACAACATCACATACATTATAGAGCCTACCGCAGAAGCGTAGGGTATAATAGACATGCGATCCCTTTCCAAATCAGTCTTGGGAGACATCTCTATGGAGTGGTTGATTCCGTGACAAGCCGGTAAATTACCGCGCTTAGAATCTTCTAGACTGAATCTCTTGAGTATGGTGTCGATGTACCTGGACTGTGAAAGTCCCAACATCCTCTTAGATCTATCACGATAGATCTGGATCCCCAGAATGTAAGAGGCATCACCCATGTCTTTCATGGAGAACCTGTGTGACAAGAATCCTTTGACAGATTGTTGCAAACGAATGCCATTTCCTATCAAGATAATGTCATCCATGTATAAAACGAGGAATACTACAGTTCTTGCTACAATCTTACTATAAATGCACGGCTGTCGCGACCCGAAATTCGGCACGTGACTGCCCTTAAACTACATAACGTCTACAGGCGTAACGCAATTCAAGTAAGCCGAAAACTCAGCAATCTAAACCATCAAAAGTAGTAAGTGATAAGAAACATTGATAAAACTTTTGAAATTTTCAAGTACAAATTCATTCAAGTCCAATTTACTTTCTTAAAAATTTTTGAAGCACCACCTTTGTAAAAACTAGCCCAAAAAATGGGTACATGCAAATATATATATAAAGCATCCCCAACGGGAGCAAAATCCACTCCCAAAGGCGAAAACAACCACCACAGCAGATATACGCCGCCGTAGCGAAGAAATAAAAGATGATATAAATGAAACGGCATAAAAGACATCCTGAGTCACCAAAGAAATACAATGTCGTCCTCACATCTAGTCCTTAAGTCAATACATGAAAGTGGTAGATGGAGAGTACTAGATACAACGAATATAAAATGAGCAATATCGGATAACAGTAAAACCCACCTATAGCAAAACTGTGTCCAGTCAGCCGTAGCGGTATCCGCTGCAAAAGATGATACGATAAATGAAAGCCCAGCCTCTGACTGCTCTGAGGGACAACATGTACAACCCTGTGGCACAACGGGGGTGAGTTGGCAACTAGTGAATAGTAAATAACATATGCAGGTAATCGCAAGTATGCGCGTACTGCGCTAATCTATCACATGCAAGCTGATAGCAATAAATAGAAATATGTACATGCAACAATCATGAAAGGTACTCTATCAGGTACTACTAATACATGAAGCAATGCATATCAAATAAACGCGGAGTATGGGGTAAAACATTTCATCCTCACGGAATCCTCATCGTGGCAGGACCAGTGTCCATCAAGACAATCTAAATCCCAAATTTCTCAAATCGGCCCTTAGATCGGCCCTCATAACCTGTAAGTCTCATGAAACCTGAGTGTCTAACATCGACACCCGAAAACATCATAAAAACTAGTGTCTAGTATCGACACATAAATACATACGTTCCTCGAATCCTAAGTGTCAAACACCGACACTTGTGATCAACGCATCGGTTTATACGTTCCTCGAATCCTAAGTGTCAAACACCGACACTTCTGATCCACACATCGGTTTATACTCTCCTCGAATCCTAAGTGTCAAACACCGACACTTGTGATCCACGCATCGGTTTATACTCTCCTTGAATCCTAAGTGTGAAACACCGACACTTGTGATCCACGCATCGGTTTATAAAACAAGTCTCAGAATGAATTGCATCCAAATATCAAGTAAAAAATAAGAATACTTGCATAGATCATGATGATATACATAGATATACATATATAACAGCGTCCCATACCACTGATATATATACTTAGGAGTAAAACATCCAGAAAACATCATATGAAATCCATATCTCATTGCGAAATCCATGAAATATAATATATGCAACATGCAACAGTAATATGAGCATATAAGGAAAAACCGCTATTTAACTGCAACAAGTTATTATATATCATGCGGCTCCAAATTTCCAAATCCTACGCAACATCATATAATGGTGAACATGTAACTATAACAAGGTATATTGGTGTACATGTAAGTATGTATGCAAGATGTACATGTAGCTATATCTCATATGTCTATATACCTATCACTAATGGTACCCTACCATATAGGTTTATGTGTAGCTAGCATATAGGTATGGGAAGGCATATGTGTAAGCATATATAGGTATACAGGTATGCTATATGTCATATGCGCAAAGGACAAGAATAATATGTCTAAATGTCATTAACCCTACAATATCACATAGGTATGTATGTTGTGCGTGTCATGTCAATTATCGACGGTGTGTGTGGCATACAATCAGTGCTCGTATGACATGAACCGTCAATAATAGTGCAGTGTCCAATAGGTATAAATCTAAGCACAACAAGTAATGATATGCAATGAAGTCTATGCACAATATATATATATATATAAATATATATATATGCAATTAAACATGCGGCTAACATCATATCATATCTAGCCCAGACGCATAACACCATACGGGTGATTCCCCTGTAGATGTTAAATCTACTCACAATCGATCCTGGCTAAGTAAAGCCAACCAGTTGCTCTCTTTTCTTCGCAGCGTCCAAAGTCCTCGCCTGCGATCCTAAAATAACAAACACATAACATAAAGCTAAATATCCTGCGTCGACACAAAACAACAAAACGCAAGGATAATATCCACAAGATAAACACACTGTGCACTCATTGCACAAAACGCGCACGATATCGGCACAACCCTAGATAGGAACGCAAAATTACGCAACCACAAAGCCTAGACCCCGATCGTACCGATCGTGCAAACACAACACAAAATCTCACGATGAAGATAATATAATTAACATCAAAACGCTCATTAGAACCTTTGTCCAACTTATACCGAAACCTAGTAAGCAATTTTTTCGCAAATTTAGCACAAGTTAAAGCTAACACAAATCTAGCTATTACAAACATCGCAAAGTAGCTTAACTAGGTTATCCAAACCATTTCCATAATATTAATCTTACTCAAATATGTATTAGTAAAACCTAATTTGTCAATAATCTTAATTAGACAAATTAGGAATTAAACACTTTTCATTCTCCCACTAGAATATGTTTTCCTAGTCTTAACTTATCAATAAACCATATCATCACTTAACCCTAACTTGATTTTCACAAAATCAACATGAACTTTAAAGCTATATTAATTATTTAAATAGCTAGCTTAAAGATTATAATACAACAAATAAGGATTGAGGTTAGAAATTTTTATACCTCCTCAAGAACACCAATGAGTGACTACTTCCAAATTTAACCCTCCAAAATAATGCTTTTCTTGAAGATCCATGCTAGTTTAGAGATGAAGAATTATGGGTTGTGAATTGTTTATGAGTTTTGTGGGATTATTTAGGGATTTTTGATGATTTATTGAGCTTGGAGATGAAGAAAATGAGCAAAGAACAATGAGGGGGCAGAAAAAGGAGGCTCGGCCATGCAAGGAAGGGGGGTTTGTGAAAATTGTGAAGAAAATTCTAGCTAAAATGAAATAAATGCTAATTAATGCAATTAAAGTCTTATGCCACATCTTTCTTTTCTTTTAAAAATTCAATTTAAATCCACAAATATCTAGATATTTTAGGTGAGAAGGTTTAAAGCTTAATCAAGTGATTAACTTAGCATAGATTCACTTTAGTAGTAACTAACCAAAACAAAAATGTAATTACCCCGAATTAAGTGCATATTTAACAACTTAAAGTAATACTTTAATTAAGGAAACTTATTAAAATACACCAAAATTACAAGTGACCTACAAAAACCTGCCAACTAGCAATTTCCTAGCTAAACTAGGTGCAGTGAATTTTATACTGCAAAAAGATCGCTTCTAGGTTTTTACTGAAAACACAGACTATATTACCCTAAAAATGGAAAAATCGCCTAAACGATTTCGAAAACGTTACACCGACTCATCTGGATTTTTGATAAAGTCAAATTCTTTGACCGTCTTATCAAAATAGATGTTCCAACTCCGCGATGCCTGCTTTAGTTCATAAATGGACTGAAGCAACTTGCACACTTTACCGCTGCTCCCACTCTGAATGAATCCCTCTGGCTGATCCATATAGACGCAGTCTTCCAAATTACCATTTAGAAAGGCCGTCTTTACGTTCATCTGCCAGATCTCATAATCGTGGAAGGCAGCAATGGCAAGAAGGACCCGAATGGATTTGAGGATAGCCACTGGAGAAAAGGTTTCATCATAATCCAAACCAGGTCTTTAACGAAATCCTTTTGCAACAAATCTAGCCTTATAGGTTTCAACCTGTCCATCTACACCAATCTTCTTTCTGAAGATCCATTTGCAGCCTACGGGTTTTACCCCTTCTGGAGCAATGTCCAAAGTCCATACTTTGTTGGTGTACATGGACTCCATCTCAATCTGCAATGCATCCAGCCATTTTACCGAGTCTGTGCTCTGATTGGATTGCTAGAAGTTAGTTGGCTCATCATTATCAATGATGCAATCCTCTCTATCCCCGTCTATGAGAAAACCGTAGTATCTCTCGGGCGGATGAGACAGCCTACTACTCTTACGGAGTGGCGTGGGAATGTCCTGTTCTTTTGGAACCTCTGGTTCCACCAAGCCCTCAGTAATAGCTTGTTGTTATGAAATTTCTTCCAGTTCTATTGCACTCCCACTAGTTTCTTTTTCTAAAAATTGATATTCCAAAAAGTGGGCATGACGAGAAACAAAAACCTTTTGTTCCTCTGCATAATAGAAAAAATACCCCCTGGAGTTCATTGGGTATCCCACAAACTTACACAGTACCGAGCGTGCCTCGAGTTTGTCCGCATGCTGCTTTTTGATAAAAGCTGGACATCCCCATATCTTCAGATACTGAAGATACGGTTTCTTCCCACTCTAAATCTGATATGGTTTGGTAGGCACAGTCTTGATAGGAACATTGTTCAAAAGATATGCAGCTGATTCTAGTGCATATCCCCAGAACGATAGCAGTAACTCAGCGTTACTCATCATGGAACAAACCATATCCAATAAGGTTCAGTTCCGCCTCTCTTATACAACGTTGTGTTGTGGTGTGTATGGAGGAGTAAGCTGACAGAGAATTCCATTCTCTTTTAGGTAATCCAGGAACTCGGCACTCAAGTATTCACCATCTCGATCAGATCTTAGTGTCTTGATACTTTTTCCAGTTTGTTTTTCCCCTTCATTCATATATTCTCGGAATTTCTCAAAGGCCTCGGATTTATGTTTCATCAAGAAGACATGTCCATACCTAGAGAAATCATCCGTAAAATTAATGAAATAGGAATAACCACTTCTTGCATGTGCAGACATTGGGCCACACACGTCGCTGTGTATGAGTCCCAAGAGCACACTCGCTCTTACTCCGTGTCCAGTGAATGGAGTCTTTGTCATCTTTCCTTTGAGACGTGATTGACAAGTTGCATAACATTGATATTCGAACGGATCCAAATATCCTAATTTATGTAACTTGGTTAACCTTGTCTCATTGATGTGACCCAGTCTACAATGCCATAAGAAAGATTGATTTAATTCTGGATTCTTTCTTTTATGTGTGTTCTAGACATTGAAAATTTGTAGTTGGATTAATACGTATATACCGTTGTTTAGAGTACCTGACCCAATCAGACCATGATTAAGGTGGATGTTTACAACATCGCTTACAAATGTAAAATCATAACCTTCTTTTAATAACAAACATACATAAATGATATTACAAGTCAAACTTGGTACACAAAAACAGTTGCGCAAAACCAAAATATGTCCACTCGTCAATCCTAGGTGATATTCCCTACGGACACAGCATCCACGCTCGCTCCGTTAGCAACCCTGAGGGTCATATCACCAGTCTTCATAATTCTACGGCTTATCAGTGCCTGCAAAGAATTACAGATATGAGATCCTGATCCGGTATCCAATACCCAGGATGTAAAGTTGATTGACAGACAGCTTTCAATTACAAACACACCTGAAGCCGAAGCCACAACTTGCTTCGTGTCCTGGTTCTTGGCCTTCCAAGCCCTGCAGTCTTTCTTCCAATGGCACTTCTTATGACAGTAGAAGCATTCTTCCTTTCCTACTGTCGGCCGTGCCACTTTTGCCTTTCCCTTTGCTTCCACCTTACTAACACCGCCTCTCGGCTTGGTGGGGGCCTTCTTCTTCATACCTTTGGCTTTCGCCTTGGAACTATAAGAGTAAGCTCCACCAACAAACAGAGCGAGTGTTTCCCTGGATTTCTTCAGGGTTCCCTCAGCACTCTTCAACATGTTGAGGAGTTTTGGAAGTTCAACATCTTTACCTTGAATATTAAAATTCAAGATAAACTGGGCATAGGTGGATGGAAGGGACTGGAGAATCAAGTCTGTATACAGCTTGTTCTCTAACGTGGTCCCAAGGTCCGCGAGCTCCTCAATGTAGCCGATCATCTTAAGGATGTGTTCCCCTACAGATGACCCGACAGCCAACCTAACCTGAAATAGCTTCTTCGATGTCTCGTATCTTGCTATATGAGATTGCTCTTTATATAATTCCTTGGTATGGAGGAATATGGATTCAAAATCCATATTCTCGTGCCGCCCCTAGTGTTCATTGTCCATGGAGTCCAGCACGAGGCACTTGGCTTTCGCGCTATCAATTTCCCAGGTCTTACGGATTTCCTTATCCGCGACACTAGATTATGGACCTGGGACGGCGGGGGCTTTAGTAGTAAGGAGATACCCCAATTTGTCATAAGTGATTGCCATCTTGACATTCCTGAACCAATCTTTATAGTTTGGCCCTGTCAATATATTTTTATCTAATAGTAACTTAAGGCCCGTCATGTTTGGTCGCTGCAATAATGAGAGAGAGAAGAAACACTCTAGGATGATGCTCATGCAAATTTAGATTGCTTTTTAGTTTATCTAAACATGATGGCTCCCACTATTTCTTGAATCCTTCCTCAAACCAGAAAAGAAGAATTAGTCAGGATTAATCTCACCGTACAATACTTGCTTAACCATTCAGCCAGGCCAGTGTCGGTACTTCGAGGGAGGTTTTACGATGCTTTAGCGAAGTTCCTTAATTAAATAATCTCTTTTTCGTGGGGGCGTAGCCCCGCTAACACCTTTCTAGACACCTACTTGGTTTATAGAATTGATCGTTAAGTGAAAAAATCTCCCGAGGAGTAGCATATACTCACAGTAGGATCGGGATCCAAATATCATCGTGTGATAAAGTCGAAGGAATCCTACCAAAATTATCACACTCTAAATGCTATGCAACACTAGAAAGTTTCAGTTTCTTTAGAAACCCCCGATGTGGATTTTTGCCCCATGCTCTTATGACCTTGACGAAGGCCAACATATTATAAGTCACATGTCAAGTTCTACCCATCATTATCCAGGTTAATTTGAACTCACCTGTACATATCATTGACGAAGGCCAAAACAGCAGTACGACTGTCCCAAACCAACGCATCTATCTATGCTACAAATAAACATTTAGCAGCTAACAATCACTATGCCTTGGTGAAGGTCAAAATACATAGCTTGAATACTATTGAATATCTAACTGAAATGACGGAGGGCTACGAATGGTTTGGAGAAACCGTGAACATAGTGAACTTGATATAATCGAAGGAACCTGATGTTGGAGATAGTGCCCTCAGAGTCAATTATTGGATCGCAGGTACGTGATTGCAATGATTGCGGAGGACCTATACCGGTAGGACAATCTTACTCAAGATGATAGTATGCTATCTGGTTTGCCTTTATCAGTCGTGTACATGTTCAGGTGACTGATTACATGTTACACTTTGATAGAGCCCTTAGGATCTTGCTTTACTACCAACAGTATGATGGCGATCATATACGTGAGAGTTGGGTAGTTTATATGCATATCCTTAATTGTGGTCCCTAGTCGTGGGAGTTTCGAGACAGGACATCGATACTCCGGAGTAGACTAGTGTGTACAGTCGAGACCCCGACGAGGGGCGGTAGCCGGTCACACAAGCCACTGGTGTCAGTTGGATCACCTAAGATGTATACAGGTGCTCATTGGGTTATGAGTACATCGGACAGGACTCACCGCGAACCTGCTAATTGGTATTATACATATCGTCAGATAGCAGTTCCCTGGTGACATGTGTACAGGTTAGTTCATCGACCTGAGGTCGTCATTTGTCTCGTGTAAGTTCCCACTGTGCTTTGATTTCTATCCTACCACGGCTCAAAGGAGTCGTGCAAACATGTAGTTTTTGGGTACAGTCCCGAGACATATGGAGGCACGTGAGCGGATCGGCAGGGGATTCGTCTCTCCCGGTATTGGGGGCGAGGTCGTGCTGTGTCTAGGAGAGCCATTACACATAGTCCATGGCCATGGCAGGAGATTTACTGGTAGGTACTCCAGTAGTATCTCAGGGTGTTATTGGGCTACACTCCGACACGACTTATACTGCTATTGGGGGTCTGACGTTACTAGCCCCCTAGGCAGATATGCGATACTCATAGACGAACGGACCGGACTGTATATACATTGTCACTGTTGGGCTCAGTAGGGTTTCCGGATGAGTTCGCTCATCGGCCTCCCTTGAGGTCAGTCCATGGGCAGCCGTTACACATTGCTAGTGCCGCTGACGGTTTGTGGTTAAACCCACTGCCAGGGTACTGACGAGTCATTAGAGTTCCCCACAGACAGTTTCCCAGGTTCGGGCGAAACGTTGTAGAGGCCGTATGGTTTTATGGCAGGGTTCGGAAAATGCACGTGCGTTTACGCACGTGTTATTTTTCGGGCAGATGATACTGGTCGGCTTTGGTTTAAGCCGGATCCGAGTATTATATTGAGTAGATATAATATCTTTGTCTCAGTTGCATTTGTATTCGGTCGTAATACAAATGCGGGTATATTTATACAGTTACGGGGTTATCCTGAAAGTCGTTTCAGGATCACTTTTGGAAGTTGCCAGTTTCCAGTTTTCTATCAGTCGTCTTTTAACATTCGGTTAAAGACGGATTTATCTTTTCTTGGATGAGGGTGAGTCATGCTTCTAGAAGGTTCTAGAAGGTTCTAGAAAGTGATGACTTAGTTAAATGGTGTTGTGTTTTCATTGGTTGCATTAATGAATGGATGAGTAGGTTTAGTGAGTCATTCATTTCATTAATGAGTTTTGTTTTGCTTAAAGATATTTGTTGTTGATATTTATCCTTATGCTCACCCCCTTTGCTCCTACACTCACCCTCCTCCTCCCTATATATGGCCGGCCCCTTTCCCCTCCTCTCTCTCATTCTCACTTGAAAAAGATGGTTGAAAAAGATATGATAGATTTTGGGGTGTATGGAATTTCACAGCTCTTTTCATTCCATCACCCGATTCCCACGGCAACTTCATTAACCGTTCGTCCATGGTTTTGGACAAAGCTAGACAAAGTATTCTACTCATTCTCTACATCATTCTTGTTCGTCTCTTTTAGCAAACTTGACGACCGAGTTGCCTCGAGTCAGAGGCGGGAGCCCGTTTAAAGAATCAGTGACGTGGTGCCACCTGGACGAGAAGATCGGAGATCGACAAGATCAGAGCAGCCGCAACGGAGCGTGGGATGATGGTTAAAGAACGAAGGACTCGGATCGTTCGGTATAACCTTTCTTCACTCTTTACAGTTTGTTAGTTTAGCAATAATGGCAGATCCGGGTTAAAGTATACGATAGCGCCAGTTAAAAAGTTTTTTTTGTTCCGCATTTGGCGTCTGTAGACGGCCGAGGCGCTACCGTAGACTTACAGTGGTATCAAAGCCTCACCATTTTGCTATACTAACTTGTGCTAACGTGTTTAAAACATCGATCGAACCGGAAATCAAAAACCGCATTTTTCCATTTTCACTGTTTCTGTAGATTTTAAATGATGTCCTAAAATTATTCTACATATCTCAGAAAACTGTGCAGGGTTTTATAAGAACGCCGTACAAATTTGGGCACATGAATCGCCAAGATTGCCGCGGAATCGCGGCCAAACCCATGGTTTGGCCGCGCATCCGCGGCCGTTCTGAGTGATCATACCCCCAAACTTGTACAGTGTATTCTTCTATGGAAATTGGTGTTTTTGGTATATATATTTTGGGCCCAGATTTTGTTACTGTTCAGCAGATTTGCGTGGGGCCCACTTTGTGATATTTTGTCGATCTAAATTTAAACATGTTAGTTTACAGTGCTTACATTATATCTCCGACCGGGAATGTCATTTGATCGGTAAACCGCGTCTGATTGCTATAGTTCTTTTAGACGGGTTTGCGAACGTGACATTCGCGTTGATGTTCTGTGTTGTGCTGTAATGTTGCAGATTTGCCGTGGTGGATAGCAGTGTGCAATGGTAGTACAGTTTGAGTTTATTTGTATATTTGATATTGCGGGGCGAGCGTCCAACTTGTGGACTGCCGTGACTGCCTGTTGTATAATATTCTTTTGGGGCACGACCAGGTTGCGGTCGATGTACCTGTTGTACTATTTTTCATTACTGTACTAGGTTTTGCCCCGCGACGGAGTGCACGGATAGCCGGGTTCTGGAGGGGCAACGGGTCCGCATCTCATGGCTTTGAGAGGAAGAGGGGCCCCACTCTAGAATTGGCAGACTATTCGCCGCACTCTTAGGGGGTACAGGTTGACCCAAGTAGGGGTGCCCAAGATTACCGGATTCCGTGAAGTGCTGGGTGGTCCATTCACTATGCTGTAGGGTGCTGCCTCGCTTCAGGTTTTGGCGGGTAACTTGCCGCACCCGTAGGGGTCTAGGTTTCATTGCACAGGCTATCCATACGACAGGGGAACGCCGAGTTTCAGCAGCGGCTCTGTGAAACTCGGGGATCCCAGATTATCTGTATTGTTCTGTGATGCTTATTACTTTTCTGTAATGTTGCATATTATCACGCCTGGAGCGATTATTGTATATTGGTTTATATACTATTTGATGTTGTATATGTTTTACACCCGCGCTAGTCCAGTCCCCGCTCTGTCGTTAGTTAAGTAACCTAACGGGTGATGACGGGACCCAGTGACGAATGCGGATGGCATATACGTACATTTTATTTTCGTTCTTTTCTGGTGTGATCGATTGATGGGACTGCGTTGATTCTGATCAATGCAAAGTAAAGCAAACCTGTTTACAGTTGTTGGAACAAATTTAAAAAGTGTTATTGCAAAGACGTTTCCTTTTGTTTCGCATAGCGGTATTCAGTGGAATATCCTGCACCTCATTCGACGGGGCAAGGGCCGATATCCCTTCACCGGGACTGACCCATTAGGCAGAAGTTTGCGTCAGGGTAATAACTTCACTATAGTCGATTACAAGTTGCTTTGTACCGCGGTATTCAGTGGAATATCCTGCACCTCATTCCACGAGGAAAGAGCCGATATCCCTTTACCGGGAGTGACCTCTTTAGCAAATGGTTTTCACCACTATATTTTAAAAAGCTATCAGGTTCCTTCAGCGATATCAAGTTCACTACGTTAAAGGTTTTTCGCCAAAAACCAGCCGTAGCCATCCGTCACTTCTTTTGGGTATTCAGTAGTATTCAAGCTATGTATTTTGACCTAACGCCAAGGCATAGTGTTTGGTAGCTGCTGGGTATTCAATTGTTGCATAGATAGATGAGTTGGTTTGGGACAGCCGTTCTGCCATTTTGACCTAACGCCAAGGGCATGTGCGGGTGGGTTCAAATTAACAAGATAGTGACGGGTAGAACTTGGCATGTGACTTATGACATTTTGACCTAACGCCAAGGTTATAAGAGCTTGGGGCAAAAATCATATCGGGAGTTTCTAAAGAAACTGAAACTTGCCAAGTATGCGCATACCTTCTGGAGTATGAGTAACGTGGATGCATTCCATCACGTTATCATGCGATGAGAGTTGGATCCCGATTCCCACTGATGAGTTGGTTTACTCTTCGGGTGATCCCGATTGATTCTTCTTTCTGGTTTGGAGGAGAATTTGACAGGACAGTGGGAGGTTTCCGGGTTAGATAAAGTGATAACCATTCTGATCTAGGTTAGAGTGCACGCAGAGTGTTTCTTTTCTCTCTCTCTTTGACAGCGACCTTTGACCGACCCTAGACTATGACTCAGTGACCAGGTTGACCAAACCTTATTAAAATACTGGCTTTTGGATTGTCTGAGTTGCATAAGTCATTGCCACTCCTTCTTTTACCCTTTGAATTTCTCAGAACACCCGTAGTACTACGGATATCCACTTCCATTGGATAGATCCATCGTATGGTTATATACGAACTCGAAGGGACTTCTTCGAGGATGGATCCAGGTTCAGGAGAAATAGAATTGGTTTATTCAGTTGTCTTTTATTATCACCTTCTCTCAGGTTGCGAGGGCACCTTGGTTTAGGAGAGTACACCTATTACGCTTATTGGATAGTCTTATTCCAAACCATAGGCTGGTGTCGAAAGGTAGGGAATGAAGAAAACCAATTAGCCTAAGTAGGGTGTGCAGAAGGTAATTATAAAGACAAAATAAAGGGATTAGAAAGAGGGCAAAGTAAATTGCGACTGTTATCATTCACGACCAAAACCGCGTACTTCATCGCCACTCCTATTTCACCTTTAAAGGAATAAGGTATTATTCAGTTGACTTTTATCATCACCTTCTCTCAAGATATGAGTACTCCTTGGTTTAGGAGGGTACACCTATTATGCTTACTTGATAGTCTTCTTCCAAACCATAGGTTGGTGCCGAATGGTAGGGAAGGAAGAAAACCATTTAGCCTAACGATGGTGTACAGAAGGTAACGACTAAAGACAAATAAAGGGACTTGGAGAGATGGCAGTGAAATATACAGTTGAAGTCATGAATTGGATTATGGAAGAGACATTACTATGAATACCAGGATACCCCTACGAAACATTTTCATGTTTCAGTGCATTGTTAAAGGAAAACTGTTTTCCCGATTGGATACTTACTCCAAGGGTATGTATTTACCAGGTTTCATTCTCATATCTGTATGGTTTTACAGATGATGAGTGGAAGTAAGTTATTGGGAATTAGGTGATTATCCTCATTATATCGGAATTCGTTGTAATTGGTGATATTTGAGGAAATCGCCAGGGTACAGTTCTTAACCTACGACGCACAGGTTTTGAGTTGCTTAAACTCAGCGGACTTATACAGAGTATTGTATGTTGTCCATTGTCCATCAGGACAAAGGGATAGGTCCTCGTACTATGTTTTGTTTACTTATAACTTCTCTAGTATTTAGACAAGTGTTTCGTAGAAATACAAGGTCTAAGTTTTGAGAAGTTGTGGGTATAAGAATAAAATAGAGAACCAGGTATCACAAGTATCGGGATTCTTCAAAGAGATCGAAGATGTAGATTCTTGTGATTGGTATTCAGATGATAGTGATGGTTTTGAGAAACGTGTTTTCTCTTTCAGGTTGCTCATAATTGGATGGATTCCTAAGTTGAGTAATGCTGATTAGCCTTCTTCCATTAAGTTGATATGCACTGGAGACAGTTGCATGATTTGAATCTGGTTCCAATTAAATTAATGCCAAAGTTTCTATATTGGATATAGAATAGTTCGTACCTTAAAAGATATTAAGGTACGGGGAGTTGTCCAGCATATGCTTAAAACCAGACTCTGGATAACTCAGGGCACGTTTCTGTAATGGCTGTTTGTGGGTTGACCCTGGCTATGACGAGGGTTGATATTCTACCATTTGGAAGATCAATAGTGATATTGTTCTTGACTCGCCACAGTTTTAGTAAAATGGATCTTTTTCAGAAAACAATAGTGGGAGTATGGTAGAACTGGAAGTGATTCCAGAACCGCAAACGATTACGGAAAATTTAATAGGACCTATATATTCAATCAGGTTTGACATTCCAATAGCCACTCCGCAGATATGGTGGGTAACCTCAGACTCCCGAGAGGTACTTCGGTAGCCTCAAGGACGGTGACAGGGAGGTTATTATCTACCCAGACTTAACACTACTGTTGTTCCAGGATATGAGACCCGGTAGGAGGGTTGTCATAGTCAGTAGGAGCAGCGGAAGCATAGTGGGCAAGATGCTTATATCTATTTATAGACTTGAGCAGTTATAGCGGAGATAGATCATCTAATTTTGATGTGACAGTCATGGGTTTGACTTCAATCCGGATAGGGGATGGATCTGTTAAGAAGGTAGTAGGGTGTGATGTCATGGTATCTGGATGACATACACAGAGTAGGAAGTAAAATTCCTATACTACGATCGGTTGTACTGTGGTCGTCACACAGTTGTTTCTCCAGACAGGATATGGATATAATATTTGATATTCTAGTTTCTAGATCTATGGTTTTTTAGATCTGGATTTGGGTAGTTTCCCAATGTGGGTACATTGACAGTATTCTAATGGTTTTTAGAATAGATGACTCCTAGCATGGTGGTGTACCTGCAGATGATGGAGTCACCCTCTCTAAAGATGTCTTACAGACTAAAGGGGAGAGGGATGTGCATGATTGGCAGATCACTTGCTTAGGCAATTGAGTCAATCATGAGATGTCAAGTACCACACCAGATGTTGTTTTTGCACTAGATGCAATAAGTTTGTATTAATCCAATCCTGGAGAAACATAAGAAAGCAGTTTTAGAACATAAGTACATGTTCTACGGATTTGATGACGGCAGCCTCCTTCGGGAGACGATTATCATTTCAGGCTTCAAAGGTGACATGGTTGACAGAGTGATTGTCAGAGTTATAGTTTTTCCCTCTGACGAAGAGGGACAGTATTATGGACAGGTGGTCCAAGAGGATACTGTGGGTGGCATGGTGCCGGATACTGATTAGGTTCAGTGATCGATACAGTCTAAGAAGTTTGGATTTGGAGTTCATTTATGAACTAGGTCCCATCAGATATACAGACATATTCTAAGACAGGTATTACTCGATTCGGGAGATGGCTTTCTCCGCGAACTTGAGATTTAGAGAGACATAGAAAGAAACATCTAGGCGGATCCACTTACTGAGGCTATTTCTCGAACACAATAGTTTTACAAACGGGCTTTGTGAAACTGATTAGTAGAGGAGTTGGATGTTCGGTTTCACACGGGCTGTGAATAGTCGACATCGCAATAATTAGCCTTGAGGGCAAGTGGGAGATTGTTGGAGATAGTGCCTTCAGAGTCAATTATTGGATCGCAGGTACGTGATTGCAATGATTGCGGAGGACCTATACCGGTAGGACAGTCTTACTCAAGATGATAGTATGCTATCTGGTTTGCCTTTATCAGTCGTGTACATGTTCAGGTGACTGATTACATGTTACACTTTGATAGAGCCCTTAGGATCTTGCTTTACTACCAACAGTATGATGGCGATCATATACGTGAGAGTTGGGTAGTTTATATGCATATCCTTAATTGTGGTCCCTAGTCATGGGAGTTTCGAGACAGGGCATCGATACTCCGGAGCAGACTAGTGTGTACAGTCGAGACCCCGACGAGGGGCGGTGGCCGGTCTCACAAGCCACTGGTGTCAGTTGGATCACCAAAGATGTATACAGGAGCTCATTGGGTTATGAGTACACCGGACAGGACTCGCCGGGAACCTGCTAGTTGGTATTATACATATCGTCAGATAGCAGTTCCCTGGTGACATGTGTACAGGTTAGTTCATCGACCTGAGGTCGTCATTTGTCTCGTGTGAGTTCCCACTGTGCTTTGATTTCTATCCTACCACGGCTCAAAGGAGTCGTGCAAACAGGTAGTTTTTGGGTAAAGTCCCGAGCCATATGGAGGCACGTGAGCGGCTCGGCAGGGGATTCGTCTCTCCCGGTATTGGGGGCGAGGTCGTGCTGTGTCTAGGAGAGCCATTACACATAGTCCATGGCCATGGCAGGAGATTTACTGGTAGGTACTCCAGTAGTATCTCAGGGTGTTATTGGGCTACACTCCGACACGACTTATACTGCTATTGGGGGTCTGACGTTACTAGCTCCCTAGGCAGATATGCGATACTCATAGACGAACGGACCGGATTGTATATACATTGTCACTGTTAGGCTCAGTAGGGTTTTCGGATGAGTTCGCTCATCGGCCTCCCTTGAGGTCAGTCCATGGGCAGCCGTTACGCATTGCTAGTGCTGCTGACGGTTTGTGGTTAAACCCGCTGCCAGGGTACTGACGAGTCATTAGATTTCCCCACAGACAGTTTCCCAAGTTCGGGCGAAACGTTGTAGAGGCCGTATGGTTTTATGGCAGGGTTCGGAAAATGCACGTGCGTTTACGCACGTGTTATTTTTCGGGCAGATGATACTGGTCGGCTTTGGTTTAAGCCGGATCCGAGTATTATATTGAGTAGATATAATATCTTTGTCTCAGTTGCATTTGTATTCGGTCGTAATACAAATGCGGGTATATTTATACAGTTACGGGGTTATCCTGAAAGTCGTTTCAGGATCACTTTTGGAAGTTGCCAGTTTCCAGTTTTCTATCAGCCGTCTTTTAACATTCGGTTAAAGACGGATTTATCTTTTCTTGGATGAGGGTGAGTCATGCTTCTAGAAGGTTCTAGAAGGTTCTAGAAGGTGATGACTTGGTTAAATGGTGTTGTGTTTTCATTGGTTGCATTAATGAATGGATGACTAGGTTTAATGAGTCATTCATTTCATTAATGAGTTTTGTTTTGCTTAAGGATATTTGTTGTTGATATTTATCCTTATGCTCACCCCCTTTGCTCCTACACTCACCCTCCTCCTCCCTATATATGGCCGGCCCCTTCCCCCTCCTCTCTCTCACTCTCACTTGAAAAAGATGGTTGAAAAAGATATGATAGATTTTGGGGTGTATGGAATTTCACAGCTCATTTCATTCCATCACCCGATTCCCACGGCAACTTCATTAACCGTTCGTCCATGCTTTTGGACGAAGCGAGACAAAGTATTCTACTCATTCTCTACAGCATTCTTGGTCGTCTCTTTTAGCAAACTTGACGACCGAGTTGCCTCGAGTCAGAGGCGGGAGCCAGTTTAAACAATCAGTGACGTGGTGCCACCTGGACGAGCAGATCGGAGATCGACAAGATCAGAGCAGCCGCAACGGAGCGTGGGATGATGGTTAAAGAACGAAGGACTCGGATCGTTCGGTATAACCTTTCGACACTCTTTACAGTTTGTTAGTTTAGCAATAATGGCAGATCCGGGTTAAAGTATACGATAGCGCCAGTTAAAAAGTTTTTTTTGTTCCGCATTTGGCGTCTGTAGACGGCCGGGGCGCTACCGTAGACTTACACCTGATAGCTTTTAAAAGGAGTGGTTTAAGCTCCGCATTTTAAAAGTTTTGCTGTTTTGAAAAAACCGAGTGGTTTTGAAATTGTTCCAATGATTCAACTTTGGTTTGTTTTCTTAGCATTAATGTAATATAGTCCCATCAATTAATCCTACCATTGTAGAAAACAACGTAAATATAACGTACGCTTTTGCTATTCGTATTCGCCATGGGGCCCCGTCATTACCCGTTAAGTTACTTAACTAACGACAGAGCGAGGGCTGGACTAGCACGGTTGCAAAACATAAGCAATGTCTACTAGATATCATATATAGATATATACATTCGTCAGACGCAATGATAGGCATTCCAGATCACAGATGAACACATTGGATATACTAGGAATCCGCGTTTCATTTGAGCCTATAATGAAAGAAGGATTACACGGTCGTGATGAATAGCCAAACCCCACCCTAGACGCTACGGATGCGGCAAACTACCCGCCAAATACCCGAAGTGAAGCAACCTCTCTTAACAAAGTGAGTAGGCCACTTGGCACTTCAAAGTACCTGGTAGTTTGTGCACCCCACCTTGGGTCTATCCTAAGAGCAAAAACGGTAAAAGAAATAATACAACGGTGGCTACAACCTCAACCCGGATGAGCCCCGCAAAAATAATATTACATCACTTTACAAATTTTACATCGAATGAAAGAATGAAAACCCTCATCTCACATCCCCGGCTATTCATCACGACGATCCAACAAGTTCATATATACAAACCAATATAACATCATCACAGATATGTGCAACCCCGACTAATCGACGTATAGCAATTAGTCGACGTTTCCAAACACATATAAAACATAGAGCTTGTAAAGTAACGACAACAATAGAATTCCGCACGCAATTAGCAAACTTAAACAATTTTCCATGTCTTGAAAATCCAGTGAGCTAATGTTTAAAAATCGATAGTTTTGAACCAATCCGGTAGTCGAAACGAACTCGAAACCCGTCCGAATCTTTGTGGAGGTGAAGACACAGGATAAGATGTTGAATGGCGGCCTCGGGGTGGTCCTACCCCTGGGGGCCACCATGAGGTGTCCCCCAAAGGAGGACAGACCCGAGAACACCTGTTTCTGGTGCTCTCGGGTCAACAACCCCTAAGGCCACCAATTGGTGGTCTTGGGGGGTGTTCCCGGCCGTTGGCCCCCCCGGGTTGTCCCCGGGGTGCGTACGCTTCACCCTGTGGCTTCTCGGTTCAAACCGTGAGCCCGTGAGGTGCGCAAACAACTCAAAGTATCACTTTTGAAAACTGTTTTTGTCAACAGTTTTCCGGCGACAAAAACGGCGGAATTCTAACATCGTTACAAGCTATCTAGGGTTTATTAGAGGCTCTGATACCACTGTTAGTCAATGTTGCGCACCCCACATGTTCTCGGGTAGGCGGAATAAGAAAAACATGATTTTTACGGGCTTCGCAACATCGACTTTAGTAAGGATCGAACATAAAACCCTAGCTAGCAATCTATATGAGGTTTAACTACTCGGATGAATGTTGTACCTCGTAGAATCGTGTCCTTCTTGTCTTTTTGCTGTCATCCTTCACCTCATGGGCTCCTTGGAGTGGAAATGGATAGCACCTCCTCGTAGGCTTATCGAAGTCGAAGAAGATCCACCCGAAAGTTCCAACCTTGAGCTTAACCTCTAAGTTGAGGCAACTAGATCACTTGGCTTGCTAAACTAAGTAGCCTAGAGTGAGTAGATTGTCATTTTGGGTTGCTTAGTCTCACTAACCCTTGATTCTCAACACATGAGACACTAGTGTTTTTGAGAGGAAGTGGAAGAAGGAGAGAGTTAGCATGAGAGCTCACTTGAGGAAAGAGAAAAGATTTTTGATAATGATAATAGAAATTGTGATGGCTAGATTGACATGACCACAACCATGTGATGAAAAAATATCTCCTCAAAAATAACTAGCTCACAAAAATATCTCTCCAAAATATATAAAGTCAAAAAGTCGATCCAAGTCAAATAGTCAATACAAGTCAAATGGTCAATACAAGTAGCCATGCCATAATTATCATTAGCAAAAATAACAAATACTTTTCTCCACCTCATAATTGTTTTAATCAAGTCAATGGTCAAAACCCTAATGAGGTGTCTCTTTCTAGACCCCTCTCATCCGTATATACATACCCGCATCCGTGTTCTGAAAAACACGAATACAAAGAGACGAAAATAATTCAACAATCAAATACTAGGATCTGGCTTAAACCAAAGCCCACTAGTTTTGTCCGCTCGAACATCACACGCGCACAAGTACACTTATGTGAACGAACCCTGTCGTAAAACCATACGACCTCTACATCGTTTCGCCCGAAGCTCGGATACTCTCTGTGTGGGACTCTAAAGACTCAATAGTACGCTGGCAGTGGGTTTAACAACAAGCACGTCAACGGTACTGTAGGGTTACTAGGCACTCTCACAAGGGTCTATAAGGCATCAACCATGCCCGATTTAAAATTTAGACGTGCCGAACAACCCTAACCAAGATCTTTAAACTAGAGATTAGGCGAAACAAAGCATATTAAACACATTAACATCTAAGAGTTTGGGATTACAATCTTTGTAGTCCAGCCCTTCACTTCTAAAGCTCCATGTTGAGGTCCCTTTGCTGCGATCATCGAGTACCCGGACTCTAGAGAGGCTCCACGAAGAGAAAGGTGCAAGCTTGCTTCCGATCTTCGATAACTAAGATGATCTTCCTTGAAGTTTCTTTAACATAAGCTCTCACTCACTAAACGAAGTGAACACCCAAATCTAATTGGCAAGAATAGATTTGGATGATGAAGTAGGAATTTAGCTCTCATTTGTTTTCTTAATCTCACTCATTTTCATCACAACACAAAAAGCTAGAATGCTTTTTCAAGCAAGAAGAAGAAGGAAGAAGATGAAACAATCTCTTTGTGATGAATAATGAAACTCAAGTGGGGTTAGAAATGCAACCATGGGTTAAGAATGAAGTCTTAACCCATGTAGAGAGTTAACTATGGTGAAGGGTTGGTTTGGGTTAAACAAATATCTACACAGAATATCCAAAATCAAACTGAAAGATTCAAGAAGCTTCTTGAATGCTTCATGCATGCTTAACCCTAATCCAAAACCTAACCACAATTAAAATCCCCAAAACATGTTGCATTTATAACCCTAATATGTTACAATATTATATATCACATATACAATATTTATTGTAACAAAATAAAATAATACAATTAACATATATCGCATATATATCAATGTATTACCCAATGAGAAAAAGAATCTTTTAGTGAGCTTATACTAGTTAATGAAATTTAATATATCAAATATATAATTATACATTAAATTATTGAATCAACACTTGATCCGATAATCCGTCTATTTCATAAATAACCGACTAATATAATCTGTATCAGTTCATCGAATCAACACTTGATCCGATGACCCGGCTATATCACATATACCCGGCCGATATCTCATATCGTGAGAATCTAATACGGTATCACATACACGTATTGTTCTCGGTCCCGCACATATCATATATGTGCTCCTACTCCATTTTGCCTGAGCCAAGAAACCTCTGTGTAGGACTCTAAAGAATCGTCAATACGCCGGTAGTAGGTGATGATCATATCAAACACCCACAAGCTACAAGCGGTCAGCTAAACGTAACAGCCACCCAGGTATTGAGCGATCAGAAGATCAACAAGCAAGCCTGTACATTCTCCTGCGAATCCAATCAGTAACACTCCCGTACAGTCCGGTCTCTCCGTCTGATATGTCGCATATCTCGCCTAGGGGTGGTAAACGTCAGACCCAAGTAGCTTGATAAGTCGGGTCGATATGAGGTCTATAACAGTTCGAGAAACTACCGATAACACTTACCAGCAAATCTCAGCAACCCTGGCCAGGGATTTCTAGTTATAGCCATTCGATCACAGCGCAACATCAACTCCCTATACCGGGAGAGACGAATCCCCTCCTATCGCTCATTGCCTCCATGTGATTCGGGACTGTACCCAAAAGCCACCTTTTTGCATGCCGTCTTGGATGTGGTATGATGGAAATCAAAGCACAGTGGGAATCACCCAAGACTCTATGACGATCTTGGGTCTACAGACTAACCTGTACCAGTATCACCAGAGAACTGCCATCTGACGTGAGGTATAATACCATCTGGGAGTTCTCGGCGAGTACGTCCAGTGTACACAGTCTCCACTGAGCACCCGTACACCATCTTTGATGTCAAACACCGATGGATATGGGATCATCCATCGCCCATCACATGGGTCAAGATGTGTATACGCTAGTCTACTCTGGTGTATCGATGCCCTGTCTAGATACACCCTTGACTAGGAACAATTATAGGATGTACTCGTCGACTATCGTGGCCCTACTAGTATGATCTCATCATAGTCCCAGTAGTCGAGTACATATCCTAAGGGCTTTATCAACATGTAACATAGAGACAATCAGAGTACATGTTAAGATAAAGAGCAACCAGATAGCGTACTATCATGTCGAGCAAGAAAGTACTCCCTATATATGTCCAAGCATCCACTACAATATACATCGTATGTACAGTAATGCCCTCTAGGGCATACATATAACTAACAATCTCCCACTTGCACTAGGGCCATCTGTTGTGGTATCATGACACATGTTTATTTGTTATTCATTTTAATAAAATCATATGCTTCATATATTCAAATGATTTCATTTATCCAAAAGGATTCTCATTCTCACTTTCTCTCTCCTCAAGCTCTCTCTCTTCAAACCCTAACCTTAACCTTTCATGTGTTGAGATTAAGGGTTAGCAAGACTAATACATCCCTAATCCCACTATATATCCCCTAGGTTGCTTTGATTAGCACTTTTAGTAACCTAGTTACCTCAAGTTAGAGGTGAAGCTTGGAGTAGGAGCTCTCGGGTGGATCGTCTTTGACTCGAGGAGGCCGTTGAGGTGCCGACGTTCCAAAGAGCCTACGAGGTGTGGAGATGAAGACCCGAAGGACAAGTAACGTAAGGTATAACTTCGAATCTGAGTAGTTAAATCTCTCGTAGTTTGCTAGTAAAGGTTTAGACACGATCCGTGAGCTCAAGTCCGTGTTACGAAGCTTTGATAATTGTTTTTCATATATTCCGCCTCCCCGCAAGCTCGTGGGGTGCGTAACATGGACTTACAGTGGTATCAAAGCCAACTAAACCTTTACTAGCTTGTTAGTAACTAATTAGAACTTCGATCGTCGGAAAAACACGAAAACTTAACCCTGGACCCCGCTCAGTTTCTGTCAATTTTAAACGTGTCGAAAATATTATTTGATATGCCTGAAAATTAACGGCAGGGGATTCTAAGAATTCTGGGAAAATACGGCTGGTAACTCGTTAAGAAGGCCGTGGATCCGCGGCAGATAAGTGCTTTTGGCCGCGGATCCGCCGCCGAGTCAACTCCGAGTTGAATAGGATTTTTACAGTAATTCTTATTTTGTGGTGTTTTTTTTTCCAGCATATTCTGTTTCTGCCCAGGTTACTTCTGTGCTGGCTTGAATTTAGGGTAGACACGGAAAAAGGTTGCCGATCGATATTCTAAGTTATTTGCTAATCCGGTTTTTATTTGTAATGTTTAATGTGTTCGTAAACCTCCCCTAACTGCTAGTATGTCGGTTGGCAGGGGGTTGCATATTTCTGTAATGGTTTTTACTGTTTGTGTATATGAACTTGATTGGATTGTTGTGATGATTAGCCGAAGTTTGAGATGCGTTATTATATTCATTCATTCGATGTAAATTGTAATATAATGTAATATTCTTTTGCGGGGCACATCCAGGTTGCGGTTGTAGCCACCGTTGTATTATTTCATTTACTATTTTTTGCTCCTTGGATAGACCCAAGGTGGGGTACACAAACTACCGGGTACGTTGAAGTGTTTAGTGGCCTACTCATGTTGTTGAGGGAGACCGCTTCACTTCGGGTACTTGGCGGGTAGTTTGCCGTACCTGTAGGGGTCTAGGGTGGGGTAATGGCTATTCATCACAACTGTGTAATCCGTCTTTTGTTGCAGGCTCAAAGGAAAAGCGGATTGCTTGTATATCCAATAATGTTCATCAGTGATCTGGAATGCATATTATTGCGTCTGACGAATGTACAATATCTATATATGATAGCTATTAGACGTCACTTATGTTTTGCACCCGCGCTAGCCCAGCCCACGCTCTGTCGTTAGTTATGTAACCTAACGGGTGAATGACGGGACCCAGTGGCGAATGTGGATGGCATAAGAGGATGTGGTATTTTCGTTGTTTTCTGCAACGATGGGACACATTATTTTAATGCAAAGAAAATAAACCAAAGTTGAATCGTTGGAAAAAATTTAAAAGAAACCACTCGGTTATTTTAAAACAGCAAAAATTTTAATTGCGGAGCTTTAACCACTCCTTTTAAAAAGCTATTAGGTTCCTTCGATTATATCAAGTTCACTACGTTCACGGTTTCGCCAAAACCAGTCGTTGCCCTCCGTCATTTTCTTATGGATGGTCAGTTGTATTCAAGCTATGTTTGTTGGCCTTCGTCAAGGCATAGTGTTTGGTAGCTGCTGAGGTATTCATTTTTTGTATAGATAGATGAGTTGTTTTGGGACAGTCGTATAACCTTGTTGGCCTTCGTCAACGGTATGTACGGGTGGGTTCAAATTAACAAGATAATGATGGGCAAAACTTGACATGTGACTTATGATTTGTTGGCCTTCGTCAAGGTCATAATAACATGGGGCAAAAATCCACATCGGGATTTTCTAAAGAAACTGAAACTTGCTAGTGTTGCATACCATTTGGAGTTAGATGAATGTTGGTAGGATTCCTTCAACATTATCACACGATGACATTTGGATCCCGATCCTACTGTGAGTATATGCTACTTATCAGGAGATTCGTCACTTAACGATCAATGCTATAAACCAAGTAGGTGTCGAGAAAGGTGTCAGCGGGGCTACGCCCCCAGAGAAAAGAGCTTATTTAATTAAGGAACTTCACGAAAGCGTTGGAAAACCTCCCTCGAAGTACCGACACTAGCCTGGCTGAATGGTTAAGCAAGAATTGTATAGTGAGAATAGTCCTGGCTAATTCTTCTTTTACGGTTTGAGGAAGGATTCGAGAAACAGTGGGAGCCATCCAGTTTAGATAAACTAAAAACCAATATAAACTTCCAAGTGCATCATGCTACAGTGTTTTCTTCTCTCTCTCATTGCAGCGACCCTGTGACCATGACTAGGTTATATCTAGATAACAAGTTGACTGAATCTAACTTATATGACTGGCAAAGGTTTGTCCAGATATCCATTTCCTATGACAAGCTGGACCACCCTATTACTACTCAAGATCCCGCCGTCCCAGGTCCAGTTTCCACCGTCGCGGATATGGAGATCCGTGAGACAAGGGAAAAGGATAAAGCGAAAGCCAAGTGCCTCGTGTTAGCTTCAGTTGATGGTGTATACCAGAAGCAGCACGATAAGATAGACTCAGTTTCCATCTTTCTCCATAACAAAGATTTATATGGAGAGAAATCTCATATCGCAAGATATGAGACCTCGAACGAATTAATTCAAGCGAGGTTGGCTGTCGGGTCATCTGTAGGGGATGACGTCCTTATGATGACTAGCTATATTGATGAGCTCAAGGACCTGGAGACCACGTTGGGAAACAGGTCATATGCTCACTTATTTCCACAGTCCCTACCCTCTACTTACACCCTGAAAGAAACCAGGGAGACACAAGCTCTGCTTAATGGGGGACCTTCTTCTTCTACATCCAGGGCGAAAGCAAAGGGTGAAAACAAGAAGACCTCTACAAAGCCGATATATGGTGTCAGTAAAGTAGGAGGAAAGGGAAGAGCAAAAGTTTCGGGACTTGGTGTAGCTAAAGAGGGATGTTCCTATTGTTATGGGATTGTCATAGGCGGAAGGATTGCAGGGCTTTGGAAGCCAGTAACCAGGATACGAAGCATGTTGTGGCTTCGGCCTCAAATGTGTTTGTAATTGAGAACTGTTTGTCATTTAACTCTACTTACTGGGTACTAAATACCGGAGCAGGACCTCATATCTGTAATTCATTACATGCTTTGAGAAACCGTAGAGTTATAAGGGTAGGTGATTTGTCTCATAGAGCTGCAAACGGAATGAGCGTGGACGCTGAATCCATGGGAGAATATCGCCTAGGTTTGACAAGTGGGCAGATATTGATTCTACGTAACTGTTTGTATGTACCTAGTTTGACTTGTAATATCATATCAGTGTCCTCACTTTCGAGAGAGGGATATGATTTTACATTCGTAAGAGATGTAGTTCACATCCACCAAAATCAAGTTCTGATTGGTTCCGGTACATTAGATGACGGTATATACGTATTGGGTCAAGCTCAGGCTTTCAATGTCCAGAACACACTTAAAAGAAAGTCTCCAGAAATAAATCAGGCTTTCTTATGGCATTGTAGACTAGGTCACATCAATGAAACACGATTAACTAAGTTACATAGAGAAGGATATTTGAATCCGGTCGAATATCAATCTTATGCTACTTGTGAATCTTGTCTCATGGGAAAGATGACAGTGACTCCGTTTACTGGACACGGAGTAAGAGCAAGCAAGTTCTTGGCACTCATACACAGTGACGTGTGCAGTCCAATGTCTACACATGCGCGAGGTGGTTATTCCCACTTCATTACTTTTACGGATGATTTCTCTATGTATGGACATATCTTCTTGATGAAGCATAAATCCGAGGCCTTTGAGAAATTCCAGGAATACAAGAATGAAGTGGAAAACCAAACAGGAAAAAGTATCAAGACACTGAGATCTGATCGAGGTGGTGAATACTTAAGTGCCGAGTTCCTGGGTTACTTAAAAGAGAATGGAATTCTCTTTCAGCTTACTCCTCCATACACACCACAACACAATGGTGTATCGGAAAGGAGGAATCAAACCCTATTGATATGGTTCATTCCATGATGAGTAAGGCTAAGTTACCGCGATCTTTCTGGAGTTATGCACTAGAATCAGCTGCATATCATTTGAACGTGGTTCCAACCAAGACTGTTCCTACCATACCATATCAGATGTGGAGTGGGAAGAAACCCTATCTTCAGTACCTGAAGACATGGGGATGTCCAGCTTTTGTAAAAAAGCAGCTTCCGGACAAGCTCGAGGCACACTCAGTACAGTGTAAGTTTATATGATATCTAAAGAACTCCAAGGGATATTGTTTCTATTACGCAGAGGAACAAAAGGATTTTGTTTCTCGTCATGCCCACTTCTTAGAAGCTGAATTTTTAGAAAATCAGAAGAGTGGGAGCGCAGTAGAACTGGAAGAAATTCCAGAACCACAAGTTGTTACTAAAAGTATGGTAGAACTAGATGTTTCAGAAGAAAGGGACATACCAGCGCCTATCCGCAGAAGAAGTAGGCAGTCTCATCCGCCCGAGAGATACTACGGTTTTCTCATAGACGGGGATCAAGAAGATTGCATCATTGATAATGATGACCCTATTAGCTTCCAGCAAGCCATTCAGAGCGGCAACTCGTTAAAATGGATGGATGCAATGCGGACCGAAATGTAGTCCATGTACACTAACAAAGTATGGACTTTGGACATTGCTCCAGATGGGGTAAAACCGGTAGGATGCAAATGGATCTTTAGAAAGAAGATTGGTGTAGATGGACAGGTTGAAACCTATAAGGCTAGACTTGTTGCAAAGGGTTTCCATCAAAGACCTGGTTTGGACTATGACGAAACCTTTTCTCCAGTGGCTATGCTCAAATCAATTCGGGTCCTTCTTGGCATTACTGCCTTCCACGATTATGAGATCTGGCAGATGGACGTAAAGACGGCCTTTCTAAATGATAATTTGGAAGAGTGCGTTTATATGGATCAGCCAGAGGGATTCATTCAGAGTGGGAGCAACGGTAAAGTGTGCAAGTTGCTTAAGTCCATTTATGGACTAAAGCAGGCATCGCGGAGTTGGAACATCTGTTTTGCTGATACTGTCAAAGAATTGAACTTTATCAAAAATCCCGATGAACCATGCATATACAGTAAGATTGTAGGGAGAGTTGTTGTATTCCTCGTCTTGTACGTGGATGACATTCTCCTAATAGGAAATGATAATCCTATGCTACAGTCAGTCAAAAGATTCTTGTCACAGAAGTTCTCCATGAAGGACCTGGGTGATGGCATCTACATTCTGGGGATCTAGATCTATCATGATAGATCTAAGAGGATGTTGGGACTTTCGCAGTCCAGGTACATAGACACCATATTGAAAAGATTCAGTATGGAAGATTCTAAGTGCGGTAACCTACCTGCTTGTCACGGAATCACCCTCTCCAAAGAGATGTCTCCCAAGACTGATTTGGAAAGGGATCGCATGTCGATTATACCCTATGCATCAGCGATAGGCTCTATAATGTATGCGATGTTATGTACAAGACCAGATGTAGCATACGCATTAAGTGTTTGTCACGACCCGAAATTCGGTCCGTAACCGGCACTTAAATTACGTAACGTCTACAGGCGTACGTAACCTAAGTAAGCCGAAACCCAGAAATCTAAAACCACCCAAGAATGGATCAACGGAGAAAAACATAATTTAAAAGTATTAGTGTTGCCATTTAAAATCTCTAACTCTAGTTTTCTTTCATAAAAATTTCGGCAGCACCTCCTTTGTAAAACTAGCCCCGTAAACGGGTACAACACAGATAAAATATAAATCATCCCAAGTGGGAGAAAAATCACGCCCACCGGCGGAGACAATCACCACAACAAGTATACGACGCCAAAGCGAAGAAATATCAAAGAGAACGACTATATCAAGAAGTAAACATATCCACAATAACCTGCTTCTACGAGCACGGTTCCCAAAACCAATATACAACACTGATATCTCACAAGTCGTCTCTAAGTCATATACAACAAGTAGATGGAGAATACTAGATCCAACCCAAAATGATATACAATATACAACGGATAACCGCAAACCCACCTATAATGCAACGGCCTCACTGCCCAAGGTAGCGGTATCCCCAAAAGAAATGATGATAAGCTGCCCCACCGCGACTACTCAGAGGGTAAGTCCTGCAAAACTGTGGCACAACGGGGGTGAGTTGCCAACTCGTGAATAGTAATTAACATCATACAGTAATCGCAAGTATGCACTAACATCACTAATCAATAACATGTGAACTGATAGCATGAGTATGACAATATGAATATGCAACTATCATAATATCCATATCAATATAATACTGAGTGCGGAAAGTAAATAATCTCATGCGCATATCATCAGCATGAAAAATACGGTGTATCTCAACAACACCCAAATCCCAAATACTCAGATCGGCCCTCAAATCGGCCCTCAAATCGGCCCTCAGATCGGCCCTCAGATACTGTACATCTCAATGAAACCCGAGTGTCAAACATCGACACCCAAAAACATGATATCCGTACGTTCCTCGAAAACCAAGTATCCCACCTCGATACTTGCGTTTCCACGTACCGGTCTGTCAAATATCCATACGTTCCTCAAAAACCAAGTATCCACCTCGATACTTGCGTTTCCACGTATCGGTCTGTCAAATCCCATATATCTCTCGGAAATTAAGTGCCCACATCGACACCCTAATTTCCCATATCGCATCTCAAATGCATAAGTCCATATAATGTATCTCGCGGATCCCAAGAATCCAAATCCAGAATACATATATATACAGCGTCCCATACCACTGATATATATGCAATACAAATACATATATATACGGCGTCCCATACCACCGATATATATGCAATACAAATACACATATATATACGGCGTCCCATACCACCGATATATATGCAATACAATCTATAATATCTAAATCCAGAATACATATATACACAGCGTCCCATACCACTGATATATATGCAATACAAACTGATCATAAATCAATAACAAGGTATATGTGCTAACAATAACATAGCAGGATATATGTGCGAACAAGTAATGTAGCAGGGTATACATATGAGCATGTAGGTATACAGATATGTTCTATGTAATATGCAATGTCGCACAAGTATAACTGTTTAATGTCGATAACCGATAGCAAGGTATATGAATGAGCAATTGTGTTGTGCCTATCATGTCAATTATCAACAGTGTGTGTGTAGCATATCATTGGTGCTCGTGCAACATGGACTGTCGATAATAGTGCAGTGTACATCAGATATAATATCATGCACTACAAGTAACTATATGCAATGCGAATCATGCAATGTCTCTATATAAGCAAATGAGCATACGGCTAATATCAGATCATATCTAGCCCCGACGCGTAGCGCCATACGGGCGATTCCCCGTAGATGTTAAATCTACTCACCCTGTGGTCTTCAGCTATGAAAATCCGACCACCTGCTTCCCTTTGTTCGCAGCGTCTGAAGTCCCCGCTTGCGACGCTATAATATCACAAACACAAGAAATAATGCGAATATCTTAGAAGCAATCACAATAACGCAAAACTACGTATTATCAAACGCAACAACGCACTAAACCATATCACGAATACACGTCTAGCGCAAACACACGAAACGATACCTAAACCCAAACTGAGCACGTCGCAGCACGACACACGACTCGTGTCGCAACACGTATCACGCGAACTCAAAACACACGATTATAGGTAATCGATCCCAGATTTTGCATACTGTAATTACTAACAAATTCAACAGTACCAAAAGACCCAAAACAACAGCAGACAACTACCCACAGGAAACCCACCCCAAACCTCACCAAGCCGGCCGGCGTCGCCGGCCCCCTCTTCGAATCTCGCCGGCCCAGACCGGCGGGGTGGTCCCCGTCTCCTGGGTGGTGTCTCAGGTCTACCTGCACATCACTCTAAAGTTGTTTCTTTCATCACGAAAATTCCCAGGTCACAGCAGATACCAATATCACTAAAAAGACACTAAAAACCCGATATCGCCTCAAACGATATAAACTACGTTCTACGCAGAATTTAACGATCGAAACTACACAAAAACTATAAATTAACAGTAGAGGGGTTATACCTAACAACTTTGCTCTCAAGTCCAAGCTTTTCCCCTCTCCAAGTGATCAAGATCAAGAAATTCCCAAGCTTTTGGTATTTTTGTGCAAAGTTTCAGATATTTGAGGATTTTAGAGTTTAGATTGATAATTTATGAAGAATAATGGAGCAAGGGCAGTAGGGGGATGAAGGAATTCGGCCAAGGGGTGAGGTGGAGGGTTGGTGATGAATTTCCTAGCAATTACCTCCATTTATTGCCAATTAAAGCACTTGCACACATACACACACATGCATGCATCTCACTCTTCTCTTTTCTTTTCTTTTTCTTTTAAATTTCTAGTTTAATTCTAGGCCACACATAATTCTCTAGGTGAGAGTGAGAAGGATTTGCTAACTTAGAGGTTTTAAAGAAAAGATCGCAAACGGTTATTTTCCCAAAATTTAAATACCGCATTAAAATAATATTAAAAATTGGGAAAAACCAAATTGAACCAAAACGTCCCATATACTCCCAAAGTTCGCGCACTGGCTTTATTTTAGCTAATCTAGGTGCTGGCAAGTCTATATGGTCGTTTGTTCACAGTCAGGTAAAAACGGAAAATACCGACAAACTTACCCTAAAACGAACGAAATCGTATAACGATTTCCAAAACGTTACAATCTCCCCCCCTTATAGAAATTCGGTCCCCGAATTACAATTTCATAAAAAGACGTACCTTCAAAAAGATAAGGGAATCTCTCCCGCATCTCGCTCTCGATCTCCCAAGTGATCTCCTCACCAGTCGGACTACGCCACAGAACCTTTACTGAAGGCAAGTCTCTAGACCGAAGTTTCTTCACCTGCCGATCCAAAATAACTATCGGCTGCTCGGTGAACGAAAGATCACGCTCAAGCTGAACGGTCTCGTGCTGAATCATATGGGAAGGATCATGAAGGTATCTTCGAAGCATCGACACATGAAAAACGGGGTGAACATCTGGAAAACTAGGCGGGAGCGCTAAACGATAAGCAACCGAACCTACTCGCTCAAGGATCTCGAAAGGACCTACAAATCTGGGACTGAGCTTCCCTCTCTTCCCAAATCGCATAACGCCCTTCATCGGAGAAATCTTCAGGAATACATGATCTCCCACTGCGAACTCAAGTCTGCGACGACGACGGTCGGCATAAGACTTCTGCCTGCACTGGGCTGCTCTCATCCTGTCCTGAATCAGCTGGATCTTCTCCGTGGTCTCCTGAACAAGCTGTGGTCCCAACCCCAAACTCTCACTAAGCTCGGTCCAACAGACTGGCGATCGACACTTCCTACCATATAAAGCCTCAAAAGGTGCCATCTGAATAGTCTCCTGAAAGCTGTTATTATAGGAGAACTCAATCAACGGCAAGTGACGATCCCAACTGCCCCCAAAATCAAGCACACATGCACGGAGCATATCCTCCAGAGTCTGAATAGTCCGCTCCGTCTGACCATCTGTCTGCGGATGAAAAGCGGTGCTAAAACTCAATCTGGTACCCAAAGCTTCCTGAAGCTTCTGCCATAGACGGCTAGTAAACTGGGTACCTCTGTCGGATACTATGCATGTGGGAACACCGTGCAAACGCACAATCTCATCTATATAAAGCTGAGCGTACTGAGCATAGCCGAAAGTGGTCTTCACTGGAAGGAAGTGAGCCGCTTTCGTCAACCGGTCTACAACAACCCAAATGGAGTCATACCCTCTACTGGTCCTGGGTAGACCCACAATAAAGTCCATGGAAATCTGCTCCCATTTCCACTCCGGAATGGGTAAAGGTTGCAATTCTCCAGCCGGTCGCTGATGCTCAGCCTTGACTTGCTGACAAGTCAGGCACCTCGAAACGAAGTCCGAAATATCGCGCTTCATCCCTTCCCACCAGTAGTAGTCTCTCAAGTCTCGGTACATCTTGGTGGAACCTGGATGAACGCTAAAAGTCGACTGATGTGCCTGCTCTAGGATCTCGCGTCTCAAACCATCAACATCCGGTACACACAAGCGAGTCCCGCATCGTAGCACACCCTGGTCATCAATCATGAACTCCGAAACTGTACCTCGTCGAACAAGCTCAAGAATCTCAGACAAACGAGCATCACTGGGTTGCGCCTCACGAATACGATCAACAAGTAAAGGACGGGCGCGGACATGAGCAAACTGTCCCCCAGTGGAGGTAAACTCGAACTGCACTCTACTATCACACAAGAGCTGCCAATCTGCAGAAGACTGATACTGAACGGCGCTCAGCTGGGACAAGCTACCCACGGGCCTACGACTCAAAGCATCGGCTACCACATTCGCCCTGCCCGGGTGATAAAGGATCTCACAATCATAATCCTTCACTAGCTCCATCCATCGGCGCTGTCTCAGGTTCAGATCTCTCTGCTGGAAGATGTACTTCAGGCTCTTGTGATCCGTGAAGATCTGACACGACTCTCCATACAAGTAGTGCCTCCAGATCTTCAACGCAAAAACTACCGCAGCCATCTCTAGATCGTGAGTGGGGTAATTCTGCTCGTGCTTCTTCAACTGCCTAGAAGCATATGCAATCACCCTATCATGCTGCATCAAAACACAGCCGAGCCCCACTCGAGAAGCATCACAATACACAACGAAGCCTCCCGATCCAGAAGGTAAAGAAAGAACTGGTGCTGTCGTCAACCGAGTCTTCAACTCCTGAAAACTCTGCTCGCACGCATCAGTCCAGAAAAAAGGAACCCCCTTCCGGGTCAATCCAGTCAGCGGTGCAGCGATACTCGAAAAATCCTGCACAAAACGGCGATAATAACCAGCTAAGCCCAAAAAGCTGCGGACCTCAGTCACCGATCCAGGTCTGGGCTAAAGCTGTACAGCCTCGATCTTCCTCGGGTCCACAAGAATCCCATCACTAGTCACCACATGACCCAGGAAGTCCACACGATCAAGCCAAAACGCGCACTTTGAGAATTTAGCATACAACTGATGCTCTCTCAATATCTGCAAAGTAATCCCCAAGTGCTGCTCATGCTCCTCTCGACTCCTAGAGTAAACCAGTATGTCATCAATAAACACGATAATGAACTGGTCGAGGAACGGCCTGAAGATCCGGTTCATCAGATCCATGAACGCTGCTGGCGCATTGGTGAGTCCGAACGACATCACCAAAAACTCATAATGCCCATAGCGTGTACGAAAAGCAGTCTTCGGAATGTCATCATCCCGAACCCGCAACTGATGATAACCCGAACGCAAATCAATCTTCGAAAAATGTTTCGCACCCTGGAGCTGATCGAATAAATCGTCAATGCGGGGTAAAGGATACCTGTTCCGCACCGTAACACGGTTCAACTGACGATAATCCACACATAACCTCAAACTGCCGTCCTTCTTCTTGACGAACAGAACAGGAGCTCCCCACGGCGAAACACTCGGACGCACAAGTCCCAAATCAAGCAACTCTTGCAATTGATCTTTAAGCTCTCTAAGCTCTGCCGGAGCCATCCGATAAGGCGGTATAGAAATAGGCTCCGTGCCAGGAATCAGATCAATGCAAAACTCAATATCGCGCTCTGGCGGCATCCCAGGTAACTCATCGGGAAAAACATCGGGAAACTCTCGCACGGTAGAAACCTGGTCCAACAACTCCACTGTGGCTCCAGTATCATGAATGAACGCCAAGAATCCCCGACATCCCCTCCTCAAAAGCCGACTAGCGCACAAAACAGAAATCAAGCTGTGAGGGGCGGCACTACGGTCCCCCTGCACAACAAACACCGACTCGCCGGGAAAACAAAATCTAACTGTCTTCTCGCGGCAGTCCACGGACGCATAGCAAGTAGCTAGCCAATCCATGCCCAACAAAACGTCGAAGTCCAACATCTCCAGAAGGATCAAGTCGACGGGCAGATCTCTGTCACCAATATGGACGACACAAGATCGAAACACATAACGCGCAACAAACGACTCTCCCACAGGAGTAGTCACGATCAGCGGCTGATCCAGCAAACACGACTCTCGGCCTAACCTCGGCACGAAGTGCGTAGAAACATACGAATGCGTGGATCCCGGATCAAAAAGAACATGCGCATCAAAAGAACATACAGAAAGAGTACCTGAAACCACGGCATTGGACGCCTGAGCGTCCTGGTGAGTCAAGGCAAAAACCCTAGCCTGACCTCTACCTGCTACTGGCTGTCCTCTGCCTCTGCCACCTCGTCCTCTCGGTACAAAACCTCCGCGACCACGACCTCGCTGAACAGGAGTCTGACGCGGCGCAACTACAGGAACAAGAGGCAACGCTCTCTGAGGTGGAGAAGGTGGTAAGGTAATCTGCGGTACAGCTGGCTCGTTCACATGCGGCTCTATACAATCTCGAACCCGATGACCCAAACTACCACACCGGTAACATCCCGAAGTAAACTGCCGATCATCCTGAGGGTAAGAACCATAAAGCCTGCCTCGTCCCGAACCGCCACTATCAGAACGAAAACTGTCTCGACGTCTAAACGTCTGCCTCGCTGCCACATCACCTATACGAACTCTCTTCGGTCCCGGAACAACTGATAACTCAGCTAGACGCTCCTCTACCGAAAGAGCTGCATCCACCGCTGCCGCATACGTGTCACAATGCTGAACACTGATGGCTAAGAATATCTGGGTAAGTAGGCCTCGAACAAACCTCTTCACCCTCATCTCCTCCGTCGCCACCAGGTATGGAGCATATATCGACAGCTCAGTAAACAATACATCATAATCCGACACCGTCATCCCCGGCGTCTGACGTAAAGACTCAAATCTGCGTGCTCGCGCATCTCTAACGCTCGGTGGAAGAAAACGAACGAGAAAAGACGTCACAAACTCAGCCCAGGTCATAGGAGCAAGACCAGCGGCTCTGCCTCTCTCCATCGACTCACACCACTTCTGGGCCATGCCCTCCAGACGAAAACTGGCAAACTCTACCCACCTCTCGTCGGAACATCGGAGTGAGCGACAAATCCTGGCCATCCGGTCGATAAACGACTGCGGATCCTCGGTAACATCTGTACCCGTAAACACCGGAGGTCTCAGCCTCATGAAATCCGTCAACGACACAGCAATAACCCCCGGAGCTGCAACCGCGACTATCGGAACTGTAGGTACCACCGTGGCCACCGCAGCGGGTGGAACAACTGCCTGCCCCTGCGCTCGGACGGTCTCTACCAAAGTCCCCACAATCTGGCGCAGATCCTGCATACCAGCTCCAATCATAGCAATATACTCCGGTACAACAGGCGTACCATCCCGGTCAGTCCTCGCCTCAGGCGAGTCAACTCTGACCTCGGCCCTCGCGGCCGCTCTCTGAGCCCTCGTAGTCTTCGGCGGCATATGGGCTATAAATTGAAACAAGATTCGATAAGGAAACGGAAATCGAATCACAAGATGTATATCAATCACGGAAGGAATATCAATCAACAAGTCCTAAGGTCACTTAGGCGGAGTACCGTGTCGTAAGTATGCCGCGGAACATACACACGCTACGTCACTCTGCTCAAGCCACCTACTCCATCATACCAAGGTCATCCTAGACTCCGAAAGGTAAAACCTAACGCTCTGATACCAACTTTGTCACGACCCGAAATTCGGTCCGTAACCGGCACTTAAATTACGTAACGTCTACAGGCGTACGTAACCTAAGTAAGCCGAAACCCAGAAATCTAAAACCACCCAAGAATGGATCAACGGAGAAAAACATAATTTAAAAGTATTAGTGTTGCCATTTAAAATCTCTAACTCTAGTTTTCTTTCATAAAAATTTCGGCAGCACCTCCTTTGTAAAACTAGCCCCGTAAACGGGTACAACACAGATAAAATATAAATCATCCCAAGTGGGAGAAAAATCACGCCCACCGGCGGAGACAATCACCACAACAAGTATACGACGCCAAAGCGAAGAAATATCAAAGAGAACGACTATATCAAGAAGTAAACATATCCACAATAACCTGCTTCTACGAGCACGGTTCCCAAAACCAATATACAACACTGATATCTCACAAGTCGTCTCTAAGTCATATACAACAAGTAGATGGAGAATACTAGATCCAACCCAAAATGATATACAATATACAACGGATAACCGCAAACCCACCTATAATGCAACGGCCTCACTGCCCAAGGTAGCGGTATCCCCAAAAGAAATGATGATAAGCTGCCCCACCGCGACTACTCAGAGGGTAAGTCCTGCAAAACTGTGGCACAACGGGGGTGAGTTGCCAACTCGTGAATAGTAATTAACATCATACAGTAATCGCAAGTATGCACTAACATCACTAATCAATAACATGTGAACTGATAGCATGAGTATGACAATATGAATATGCAACTATCATAATATCCATATCAATATAATACTGAGTGCGGAAAGTAAATAATCTCATGCGCATATCATCAGCATGAAAAATACGGTGTATCTCAACAACACCCAAATCCCAAATACTCAGATCGGCCCTCAAATCGGCCCTCAAATCGGCCCTCAGATCGGCCCTCAGATACTGTACATCTCAATGAAACCCGAGTGTCAAACATCGACACCCAAAAACATGATATCCGTACGTTCCTCGAAAACCAAGTATCCCACCTCGATACTTGCGTTTCCACGTACCGGTCTGTCAAATATCCATACGTTCCTCGAAAACCAAGTATCCACCTCGATACTTGCGTTTCCACGTATCGGTCTGTCAAATCCCATATATCTCTCGGAAATTAAGTGCCCACATCGACACCCTAATTTCCCATATCGCATCTCAAATGCATAAGTCCATATAATGTATCTCGCGGATCCCAAGAATCCAAATCCAGAATACATATATACAGCGTCCCATACCACTGATATATATGCAATACAAATACATATATATACGGCGTCCCATACCACCGATATATATGCAATACAAATACACATATATATACGGCGTCCCATACCACCGATATATATGCAATACAATCTATAATATCTAAATCCAGAATACATATATACACAGCGTCCCATACCACTGATATATATGCAATACAAACTGATCATAAATCAATAACAAGGTATATATGCTAACAATAACATAGCAGGATATATGTGCGAACAAGTAATGTAGCAGGGTATACATATGAGCATGTAGGTATACAGATATGTTCTATGTAATATGCAATGTCGCACAAGTATAACTGTTTAATGTCGATAACCGATAGCAAGGTATATGAATGAGCAATTGTGTTGTGCCTATCATGTCAATTATCAACAGTGTGTGTGTAGCATATCATTGGTGCTCGTGCAACATGGACTGTCGATAATAGTGCAGTGTACATCAGATATAATATCATGCACTACAAGTAACTATATGCAATGCGAATCATGCAATGTCTCTATATAAGCAAATGAGCATACGGCTAATATCAGATCATATCTAGCCCCGACGCGTAGCGCCATACGGGCGATTCCCCGTAGATGTTAAATCTACTCACCCTGTGGTCTTCAGCTATGAAAATCCGACCACCTGCTTCCCTTTGTTCGCAGCGTCTGAAGTCCCCGCTTGCGACGCTATAATATCACAAACACAAGAAATAATGCGAATATCTTAGAAGCAATCACAATAACGCAAAACTACGTATTATCAAACGCAACAACGCACTAAACCATATCACGAATACACGTCTAGCGCAAACACACGAAACGATACCTAAACCCAAACTGAGCACGTCGCAGCACGACACACGACTCGTGTCGCAACACGTATCACGCGAACTCAAAACACACGATTATAGGTAATCGATCCCAGATTTTGCATACTGTAATTACTAACAAATTCAACAGTACCAAAAGACCCAAAACAACAGCAGACAACTACCCACAGGAAACCCACCCCAAACCTCACCAAGCCGGCCGGCGTCGCCGGCCCCCTCTTCGAATCTCGCCGGCCCAGACCGGCGGGGTGGTCCCCGTCTCCTGGGTGGTGTCTCAGGTCTACCTGCACATCACTCTAAAGTTGTTTCTTTCATCACGAAAATTCCCAGGTCACAGCAGATACCAATATCACTAAAAAGACACTAAAAACCCGATATCGCCTCAAACGATATAAACTACGTTCTACGCAGAATTTAACGATCGAAACTACACAAAAACTATAAATTAACAGTAGAGGGGTTATACCTAACAACTTTGCTCTCAAGTCCAAGCTTTTCCCCTCTCCAAGTGATCAAGATCAAGAAATTCCCAAGCTTTTGGTATTTTTGTGCAAAGTTTCAGATATTTGAGGATTTTAGAGTTTAGATTGATAATTTATGAAGAATAATGGAGCAAGGGCAGTAGGGGGATGAAGGAATTCGGCCAAGGGGTGAGGTGGAGGGTTGGTGATGAATTTCCTAGCAATTACCTCCATTTATTGCCAATTAAAGCACATGCACACATACACACACATGCATGCATCTCACTCTTCTCTTTTCTTTTCTTTTTCTTTTAAATTTCTAGTTTAATTCTAGGCCACACATAATTCTCTAGGTGAGAGTGAGAAGGATTTGCTAACTTAGAGGTTTTAAAGAAAAGATCGCAAACGGTTATTTTCCCAAAATTTAAATACCGCATTAAAATAATATTAAAAATTGGGAAAAACCAAATTGAAACAAAACGTCCCATATACTCCCAAAGTTCGCGCACTGGCTTTATTTTAGCCAATCTAGGTGCTGGCAAGTCTATATGGTCGTTTGTTCACAGTCAGGTAAAAACGGAAAATACCGACAAACTTACCCTAAAACGAACGAAATCGTATAACGATTTCCAAAACGTTACAGTGTTGTAAGCCGGTATCAGGAAAACCCAGGGGAGAAGCACTGGATAGCAGTAAAGAACATTCTCAAGTACCTGAGGAGAACTAAGGAGATGTTCTTGGTGTATGGTGGAAAAGACCTCCAGATCGAGGCCTTTACGGACTCAAGCTTCTAGAGTGACAAGGATGACTCCAAGTCCTTGTCGGGTTATGTCTTTACCCTCAATGGAGGGGCGGTCTATTGGAAGAGTTCCAAGCAGGAGACCGTTGCTGAATCAACGATGGAAGCGGAGTACATAGCTTCTTGCGATGCCACAAAAGAAGCTGTCTGGATGAAGAAGTTCCTCACAGAACTTCACGTGGTTCCTACCAGTGTTGGTCCAATACCTCTGTATTGCGACAACAATGGCGCTATAGCTTTAGCGAAGGAACCCAGGTCCCATCAGAAGTCCAGACACATCTTAAGGCGGTATCACCCGAGCAGGGAGATCGTCGATCGCCGGGAAATCGAGGGAAAGAGAGTAAATATGGAGAATAACATTGCTGATCCATTCATAAAGGCCATTCCTCAAACACAGTTCGAGAGGCTATTCGAGATCATAGGTCTTCTATATGCCAGTACATGGCCCTAGTGCAAGTGGGAGATTGTTAGTGTTTATGCCCTAGAGGCCATTACTGTATCATACTAGTTTGTATATTACTTAATGGAAGCTTGGGATATTCACAGTTGTAATGACAGTCTTGCTAAAAATGGTAGTATGCTACTTGGTTTGTGTCTATTGTAATATGTGCATATGTTTCTTGTAACGTATCACTTATACATATTAGTAGAGACCTTAGGATCTTTGCTTGATTACCAGCGTTGTGATGGCAGTCACACTAGTGGGGGTTGTGTAGTCTATAAGCAACATCCTATACAGGTCCCTGGTCGTAGGATTATCGAGATAGGGCATCGATACTCCGGAGTAGACTGGTGTATACGCTTCTCATCCCAGCATAGGGAGATGGTCTGTGCCACAGCCATCGGTACGTCGTACTGGAGATAGTATGCAGGTGCTCGTTAGGTTACGGGTACACCGGACAGGACTCACCGGGAACTGCAGGTTGGATTTATACCCATCGTCAGATAGCAGTTCCCAAGGGACATGAGTACAGCTTAGTCCGTCCACTTGATACTGCTACTTCGCCTCGGGTGTGTTCCCACTGTACTTAGATTACCACCCTACCACGGCTCAAAGGAGTCGTGCAAACAGGTAGTAGTTGGGTGCAGTCCCGAAGCATTTTGAGGCAGTGGCGGTTACACAGGATTCGTCTCTCCCGGTATTGGGGGTTGATATCGTGCTGTGTATGGAGAGCCATTACGTAAAGTCCCTGGCCAGGGCAAGCGAGATTTACTTGTTGTTTTCAGTAGTTTCTACAGGTGTAATGGGCTGCACTCCGACACGACTTATACCGCTATTAGGGGTCTGACGTTTACTGCCCCCTAGGCCCAATATGTGATAGTCCTAGACGAACAGACCGGACTGTACGGAGATTGTCACATCTGTAAGTCCACGGTAGCGCCCCGGCCGTCTAACAGATGCCAAATGCGGAACAAAAACTTTTACAACTGGCGCTATCGCGTACTATAACCCGGATCTGCCATTAAAGCTAAACTAACAAACTACAAAGTGGGTAGAAATGTTATACCGAACGATCCGAGTCCATCGATCTTCAACCATCATCCCACGCTTTGTTGCGGCTGCTCCAATCTCCTGAATCTCCAGTCTTCTTGTCCAGGTGGTACCACGTCGACGGATCTTTAAACGGGCTCCCGCCTCTGAACCGAGGCAACTCGGTCGTCAAGTTTGCTAAAAGAGAAGACCAAGATGATGTAGAGAATGAGTAGGACACTTTGTCTCACTTCGTCCAAAGCCGTGGACGAACGGTTAATGAAGTTGCCTTTTGAAACTGTGATGGAATGAAATGAGCTATGAAATTTCCATACACCAAAACTATAATCTTTTCTTCCAAATGAACAACAAACCTCTTCCCACAAGAGGGGGGAGGCCGGCCACTATATAGAGGGGAGGGAGGTGAGTGTAGTAAGGGGAGAGGTGACCACAAGGCAAAAGATCAAGAAGAAAATATCTAAGGCATAACAAAACACATTAATGCAATGAATGACTCATTAACCTTGTCATCCATTCAATTAATGCATAATGGTGACTCACTAATCTAGTCACCAAAACAAGAAGCTTCCACACTCATGACTCACCTCATAACTCACCTTCAAGAAGAAAAGATAAATCCGTATTTAACCGAATGTTAAATACGGGCGATAGAAAACTGGAAACTGGCAATTTCCAAAAGTGATCCCGAAACGGATTTCAGGATAACCCCGTATCAGTATAAACATACCCGCATTTGTATTACGACCGAATACAAATGCAACTGAGACAAAGATATTATATCTACACAGTATAATACTTGGATCTGACTTAAACCAAAGCCGACCAGTATTATCTCCCAGAAATATGATGCGTGCGTAAACGCATGTGCATTTTCCGAACCCTGCCATAAAATCATACGGCCTCTACAACGTTCGCCCGAACTTGGGAAACGGTCTGTGGGGGACTCTAATGACTCATCAACACACTGGCACTGGGTATAACCACTGGCATGTCAGAGGTACGAGCTTTACGTAATGTTTGCCTATGTATTGATTCGAAGGGAAGCTAACGAGCGAACTCATCCATAAACCCTACTGAGCTTGACAGTGACAATATCCGTACAGTCCGGTCCGTTCGTCTAAAGAGTATCGCATTTCGAGTATGGGGGGGTGGATAAAGTCAGACCCCTAATAACGCGGTAAATCGTGTCGACATGAAGCCCATCACCTCCTGAGAAACTACTGATCCAAATCAGTAATTCTCCACTACCTCGGCCGAGTATTTCTAGTGATGGCCACCCGTACATTGTGCGACATAAACCCCCAATACCGGGAGAGACGAATCCCCGACGATCCTCTCACTGCCTCCATGTGGCTCGGGGCTGTACACCAAAAAATACCTGTTTGCACGTCTCCTTTGAACGTGGTAGGGTAGGAATCAAAGCACAGCGAGAACTCATACGAGACAAATGGCGATCTCGGGTCGACAAACTAACCTGTACACATGTCACCAGAGAACTGCTATCTGACGATATGTATAATACCAACTAGCATGTTCCCGACGAGTCCTGTTCGGTGTACTCATTACCCAATGAGCACCTGTATATATCTTAAGTGAACCAACTGACACCAATGGCTTGTGAGACCGGCCATCGCCCCTCGTCGGGGTCTCGACTGTATACACTAGTCTACTCTGGAGTATCGATGCCCTGTCTCGAAACTCCTACGACTAGGGACACTTTAAGGATGTGCTTACAGACCCCAGCTCCCACGTATATGATCGCCCTCATACTGCTGGTAGTCAAGCAAGAATCCTATGGGTTCTATCAACATGCAATAGCGAACTAAAGCATGTATACGATGGTAAAGACAAACCAGATAGCATACAATCATCTCGAGAAAGACTGTCATATCGGTATCGGTCATGCCTCAATCATTGCAATCACGTACCTGTGATCCAATAATTGACTTTGAGGGCACTATATCCAACAATCTCCAACTTGCACTTAAGGCTAATTATTGCGATGTCGCAAACTCACAGCCCGTGTGATACCGAACATCCAACTTCTCTACTAATCAGTTTCACAAAGCTCGTTTGTAAATCTCTCGTGTTCGAGAAATAGCCTCAGTGAGTGGATCCGCCCTGATGTTTCTTTCTATGTCTCTCTTAATCTCAAGTTCCCAGAGAAAACCATCTCCTGAATCGAGTAATACCTGTCTTAGAATATGTCTGGATATCTGATGGGACCTATTTCATAAATGAACTCCAAATCCAAACTTCCTAGACTGTATCGATCACTGAACCTAATCAGTATCCAGCACCATGCCTCCCACAATATCCTCTTGGATCACCTTTCCATAATACTATTCCTCGTCAGAGGGAAATCTATAACTCTGACAATCACTCTGTCATCCATGTCACCTTGGAAGCCTGGAATGATAACCGTCTCCCGAAGGAGGCTGCCGTCATCAAATCCGAAGAACATACACTCATGTTCTAAAACTGCTTCTTTATGTTTCTTCAGGATTGGACTAATATAAACTTATCACAACTAGTGCAAATACAACATCTAGTGTGGTACTTGACATCTCACGATTGACTCAATTGCCTAACCAAGTGATCTACCAATCATGCACATCCATCTCTCCTTTAGTCTGTAAGACACCTTTAGAGTGGGTGACTCCATCATCTGCAGGTACATCACCACGCCAGGAGTCATCTATTCTAAAATACCATTAGAATACTGTCAAAATACCCACATTGGGAAACTACCCAAATCTAGATCTAAAACCATAGATCTAGTAACCAAAATGTCTGATATTATATCCATATCCTTTGTGGAGAAACAACTGTGTGACGACCAAAGTACAACTGATCGTAGTATAGGAATTTTACTTCCTACTCTGTGTATGTCATCTAAATACCAGGACATCACACCCTACTACCTTCTCAATAGATCCATCCCCTATTCTGATGAAGTCAAAGCCATGACTGTCACATCAAAATTAGATGATCTTTCTCTGCTATATCTGCTCAAGTCTATAAATAGACATAAGCCACTTGCCCACTATGCTTCCGCTGCTCCCACTGACTAAGACAACCCTCTAGTAGAATAATATATGTTCACTTATAAATCAAGTTTAGAACGGCGCTATACTTATCCTCTTATCGGGTCTGATAGTCTGGAACATCAGTAGTGTCAAGTCTGGGTAAACAAGAACCTCCCTGTCACCGTCCTTGAGGGTATCGGAGTACCTCTCAGGTGTCTGAGGTTACCCACTATGTCTGCGGAGTGGCTAATGGAATGTCAAACCTGATTGAATATATAGGTCCTATTTAAATTTTCTGTAACCGTTTGCTGTTCTGGAATCACTTCCAGTTCTACCATACTCCCACTACTGTTTTCTGAAAAAATCCATTTTACTAAAACTGTGGCGAGTCAAGAACATTATCACTATTGATCTATCAGATGGTAGAAAGTCAACCCTCGTCAAAGCCAGGGTTAACCCAGAAACTGCCATTACAGAAACGTGCCTTGAGTTATCCAGTATCTGGTTTTAAGCATAAGCTGGACAACTCACTTATTCTTAACATCGTTTAGATCTAAAGCCTTCTATATCCAATATAGAAACTTTGGCACTTATTTAATTGGAACCAGATTCTAATTATGCAACTATTTCCAGTGCATATCAACTTAATGATGAGAGGCTAATCAACATTACTCAACTTAGGAATCCATCCAATTATGAGTAACCTGAAAGAGAAAAAAATTTCTCAAAAACTATTACTATCATCTGAATACCAATCATAAGAATCTACATCTTCGATCTCTTTGAAGAATCCCGATACTTGTGACACCTGGTTCTCTGCTTTATTCTTATACCCACAACTTCTCAAAACTTAGACATTGTATTTCTACGGAACACTTGTCTAAAAACAAGAGAAGTTGCAAGTAAACAAAACAGAGTACGAGGACCAACCCCTTTGTCCTGATGGACACTGGACAACATACAATACTCTGTATAAGTCCGCTGAGTTGAATAACTCAAAACCTGTGCATCGTAGGTTGAAAACTGTACTTATGGTAAAGAACTACTCCGTTGTTCAATGCTCCTTACCCAATCACCAACTGATATAGGTAAATGTCATCGACATAATATCAATAAGTTATATCTCACTTTAAAAAAATAAACGTACAGATATATCATTTTTAAAGTGGTGCACAACAACGGAAACTCAAAACCAAATACATGTCGTCTGGCAAAAACCAGGCGATCTCCTCAAATATCACCAATTCCAATGAATTCCGATATAATGAGGTTGATCACCTTATTCCCAATAACTTCCCCTTCTCATCATCTATAAAACCATACGGATGTGAGAATCATACCTGGTAAATACATACCCTGGAGTAAGTATCTAATCGGGAAATCAGTTTTTCTTTAACAATGCACAGTGAAACTGAAACATGAAAATGTTTCGTAGGGGTATCCTTGTATTCCTAGTAATGCCTCTTCCATAATCCAATTCATGACTGTAACCGTATATTTCTTTTCCATCTCTCCAAATCCCTTTATTTGTCTTTAGTCGTTACCTTCTGTACACCTTCGTTAGGCTAAATGGTTTTCTTCCTTCCCTACCGTTCGGCACCTGCCTATGGTTTGGAAGAAGACTATCCAGAAAGCATAATCGGTGTACTCTCCTAATCCTAGGAGTACTCACAATTTGAGAAAAGGCGATGATAAATGACAACTGAATAATACCTTATTCTATTAAAGGTGAAATTGGTGTGGCGATGAAGTACGCGGTTTGGTCGTGAATGATAACAATCGCAATTTACTTTGCCCTCTTTCTAATCCCTTTATTTTTTCTTTATTCATTACCTTCTGCAAACCCTACTTAGGCTAATTGGTTTTCTTCATTCCCTACCTTTCGGCACCTGCCTATGGTTTGGAATAAGACTATCCAATAAGCGTAATAGATGTACTCTCCTAAACTTAGGAGCCCTCGCAACCTGAGAGAAGGTGATAATAAAAGACAACCGAATGAACCAATTCAATTTCTCCTGAACCTGGATCCATCCTCGAAGAAGTCCCTTTGACTTCGTATATAACCATACGATGGATCTATCCAATGGAAGTGGATATCCGTAGTAATACGGGGTGTTCTAAGAAATTCAAAGGATAAAAGGAGCGGCAATGACTTATGCAACTCGGACAATCCAAAAGCCAGTATTTTAAGAAGGTTCGGTCAACTTGGTCACTGATTCATAGTCTAGGGTCGGTCAAAGGTCGCTGCCAATGAGAGAGAGAGAAAAGAAACACTCTGCGTGCACTCTAACCTAGATCAGAATGGTTATCACTTTATCTAATTAGGAAACCTCCCACTGTCCTGTCAAATTCTCCTCCAAACCTGAAAGAAGAATCAATCGGGATCACCCGAAGAGTAAACCAACTCATCAGTGAGAATCGGGATCCAACAATCATCGCATGATAACTTGATGGAAGCCACTAAAGTTATTACACTCCAGAAGGTATGCGCATATTTGGCAAGTTTCAGTTTCTTTAGAAACTCCCGATGTGATTTTTGCCTCATGCTCTTATGACCTTGACTTTGGCCAACAAATCATAAGTCACATGTCGAGTTCTACACGTCATTGTCCAGGTTAATTTGAACCCATCCGTACATACCCTTGACTTTGGCCAACAAGGTAATACGACTGTCCCAAACCAACGCATCTATCTATGCAACAGATGAATATTCAGCAACTACCAAACACTATGCCTTGACTTTGGCCAACAATCATAGCTTGAATACTACTGACTATCCATAAGAAATGACGGAAGGCTACGGCTGGTTTTTGGCGAAAAACCTTTAACGTAATGAACTTGATCTCGTTGAAGGAACTTGATAGATTTTTATAAAAATATTGTGACGAAAACCTTTGCTAAAGAGGTCACTCCCGGTGATGGGATCTCAGCTCTTTCCTCGTGGAATGAGGTGCAGGATTTTCCAACTGAATACCTCGATGCAAAGTAACTTGTAATCGACTATATTGAAGTTATTACCCTGACATAAACTTTTGCCCAAGGGGTCACTCCCGGTGAAGGGATCTCGGCCCTTGCCTCGTCGAATGAGGTGCAGGATATTCCAACTGAATATCGCTATGCAAAACAAAATGAAACATCTTTGTAATAACACCTTTTAAAATTTGTTCCAACAACATCAAATATAGGTTTGTTTTACTTGCATTGATAAAAATCAACGCAGTGCCATCAATCAATCACACCAGAAAAGAACGAAAATAAAATGTACGTATATGCCATCCACATTCGTCACTGGGTCCCGTCATCGCCCGTTAGGTTACTTAACTAACGACAGAACAGGGGCTGGACTAGCGCGGGTGTAAAACATATACAACATCTAATAGTATATATACCAATATACAGTAATCGCTCCAGGCATGATAATATGCAACATTACAGAAAAGTTATAAGCATTACAGAATAATACAGATAATCTGGGATCCCCGGGTTTCAAAGAGCCGCTACTGAAACCCTACGTTCCCCTGGTCGTGTAGATAGCCTGTGCAATGAAACCTAGACCCCTACGGGTGCGGAAAGTTACCCGCCAAAACTTGAAGCGAGGTAGTCCCCCAAATCATAGTGAATGGAACACCCGGCACTTCACGGAATCCGGTAAATTGAGCACCCCTCCTTGGGTCAACCTGTACCCCTACGAGTGCGGCGAATAGTCTGCCAATTCTAGAGTAAGGCCTTTTTGCCTCTCAAACCCATGAGATACGGACCCGTTGCCCTCCGGAACCCGGCTATCCGTGCACTCCATCGCGGGATAAACCTAATACAGAACTAAAAATATGTACAACGGGTACATCGACCTCTGCCCGGTCGTGCCCCAAAAGAATATTATACAAATAGGCAGTAACGGCAGTCCACATGTTGGACGCTCGCCCCGCAATATCAAATGTACAAATAAATCCAAACTGCACTACCGTTGCACACTGCTATCCACCATGACATATCCGCAACATCACAGCACAACACAGAACATCAACGCGAATGTCACGTTCGCAAACCCGTTTAAAAGAACTATAGCAATTAGACGCGGTTTACCGCTCAAATGACATTCCCGGTCGGAGATATAATATAAGTATTGTATACTAACAAGTTTAAAATTTCGATCGATAAAATTTCCCGAAGTGGGCCCCACGTACAACTGGTGTACACTAACAAAATCTGGGCCCAAATGAACAGTACCAAAAACCACAATTTCCAATAAAAAGCTCACTAGAAAATTTTGATGCACTATTCCCACATAATGGCCGCGGTACCGCGGTCAAACCCATGCTTTGACCGCGGATCCGTGGCGTTCTTGTGGGATCATGTGATCAAATTTTTCCCGTGTGCTTAGAAAAGCCTGCTTTGTTTTCTGTGATATGCAAAATAATTTTTAGACCCCTTTTAAAATCGACAGAAACTTTAACCTTGGAATTTGCGGTTTTTGAAAATCCGTTCGATCGATGTTTTAAACACGTTAGCACAAGTTAGTATAGCTTAATGGTGAGTCTCTGATACCACTGTAAGTCCACGGTAGCGCCCCGGCCGTCTAACAGACGCCAAATGCGGAACAAAAACTTTTACAACTAGCGCTATCGCGTACTATAACCCGGATCTGCCATTAAAGCTAAACTAACAAACTACAAAGTTGGTAGAAATGTTATACCGAACGATCTGAGTCCTTCGGTCTTCAACCATCATCCCACTTTGTTGCGGCTGCTCCATGTAAGTCGATGTACAACACCCCACGACTTGCGGGGAGGCGGAATAATGAAAAACGATCTTGTTCTTTGCATAAACATCGACTAACCGAGAATCTTTGCTAAACTATAACTAACAAGAAACATAGAAGTTGTGAACTACTATGATAAGTGATTATACCTAATGAACGGTGTCCTTCTCCTTTTCGTTATCCACGTCCATCTCGGCCTCCTCCACGTATTAGATGATCCACCCGAGAGCTATACTCCAAGCTTCACCTCTAACTTGAGGTTACTAGGTTTCTTAAAGTGCTAATCGAAGTAACCTAGGTGATATAGAGAAGTGTTATGGATTAAATAGTCTATTCTAATCCTTGGTCTCAACACATGAGAGGGGATGATTAGGGTTTGAAGAGAGAGAGCCTGAGGAGAGAGAAGGTGAGCAAGAGAATGAAATGAGATAATGAACTCATTTGAATATATATGAAGCATAATGTTTTATGAAATAAATAAATTAAATCATTTAACAACCATGCTTCATTCATTCATATGAGTGATTCATCTCATGAGTCATTAGATCAATAAATAATGCATTAATTCCATGGTTGAATCACACAAATGAGTCATTAACACAATAAATGCAAATGCCACCTTAACCCTCAAGTCACCATCCTTTTAGAAGCTTCTCGCGAAATTACGAGAATGCCCCTCCTATCCGTGAAAATACGGAAAAACTTTAGACTGTATAAATCCAATAACCTGATACTAGAAACTGGCTTAAACCAAAGCCAACTAGTAAAAACTGTCCGAATGTCGTACGTGCGTAAACACACGTATGCGTCCGAACACTTGTCCTAAAACCATACGACCTCTATATCGTTTTGCCCGGAGCAGGGAAATTCTCTGTGTGGGATTCTAAAGACTCGACTACTATGCTGGCAGTGGGTTTAACCACAGACCGCAAGCGGCACTAGCTGTACGTAACGGTCCCCAGGTAGATGTCGATAAGAAAGCCGATGAGGAAACCCATCCGAACTCCTACCGAGCCTCATGTGACAATCTCCGTACAGTCCGGTCTGTTCGTCTAAGACTATCGCATATCGGGCCTAGGGGGCGGCAAGCGTCAGTCCCCTAATAGCGGTATAAGCCGTGTCGGAGCGTAGCCCATTACACCCTGAGAAACAACCGGAACTTACCAATATATCTCGCTTTCCCTGCCAGGGACTTTGCGTAATGGCTCTCCGACACAGCGCGATATCATCTCCCAATACCGGGAGAGACGAATCCTGTCTAACCGCCATTGCCTCCAAGTGCTCGGGACTGCACCCAACTGCTACCTGTTTGCACGACTCCTTTGAGCCGCGGTAGGGTAGCAATCTAAGCACAGTGGGACACGCTCGAAGCGAAGTAGCGGTGTCAAGTCTGCGGACTATGCTGTACTCATGTCACCTGGGAACTGTTAACTGACGACGGGTACAATACCAACCAATAGTTCCCTGTGAGTCCTGTCCGGTGTACCCGTAACCCAACGAGCACCTGCATACTATCTCCAGTACGACGCACTGACGGCTGTGAGACATACCATCTCCCCAACTGGGATGAGAAGCGTACACACTAGTCCACTCCGAAGTATCGATGCCCTGTCTCCATAATCCTACGACTAGGGACCTGAAAAAGGACGTGCTTGTGGACTTCCCAGCCCCCACTAGTGTGACTGCCATCACAACGCTGGTAGTCAAGCAAGATCCTAAGAGCTCTATCAATACGTATACTCACATATTAAGATAGATAAAACCAAGTAGCATACTACCTTGTTTAGCAAGACTGTTATATAACTGTGAATATCCCAAGCTTCCATTAAGTAATATACAAGCTAGTATGATACAATAATGGCCTCTAGGGCATATACACTAACAATCTCCCACTTGCACTAGGGCCATGTACTGGCATATCAAAGACCGATGATCTTGAGTAGCCTCTCGAACTGAATCTGATGTAGGGCCTTCGTGAATGGATCAACAATGTTCTCTTCAGTAGCAACTCAACGGACCTCGATCTCCCGACGATCAATGATCTCCCTGATCAGGTGATACCGCTTTAAGATGTGTCTGGACTTCTGATGGGACCTTGGTTCCTTCGCTAAAGCTATAGCTCCGTTGTTGTCGCAATACAGAGGTATTGGATCAACAATGGTAGGAACCACCTGAAGTTCTGTTAGGAACATCTTCATCAAGACCGCTTCTTTGGCGGCATCGCAAGCAGCAATATACTCCGCTTCCATCGTCGAGTCAGCAACGGTGTCCTGCTTGGAACTCTTCCAGCACACCGCCCCTCTATTGAGGGTAAAGACATAACCTGACATGGACTTGGAATCGTCCTTATCACTCTTGAAGCCGGAATCAGCAAAAGCCTCCATCTTGAGGTCTTTTCCGCCGTAAACCAAGAACATCTCCTTAGTCCTCCTCAGGAACTTGAGAATTTTCTTTACTGCTATCCAGTGCTTCTCCCCTGGGTCTGACTGATACCGGCTTACCACGTTCAGTGCGTAAGCTACATCTGGTCTGGTGCACAACATTGCATAAATTATAGATCCTACCACAGAAGCGTAGGGTATAATAGACATGCGTTCTCTTTCTAAATCAGTCTTGGGAGACATCTCTTTGGATAGGGTGATTCCGTGACAAGCCGGTAGATTACCGCGCTTAGAATCTTCGATACTGAATCTTTTCAGTATAGTGTTGATATACCTGGACTGCGAAAATCCCAAATCCTCTTGGATCTATCACGATAGATTCGGATCCCCAGATTGTAAGAGGCATCACCTAGGTCTTTCATGGAGAACCTGTGTGACAAGAATCCTCTGACATATTGTAGCATAGGAATGTCACTTCCTATCAATAGAATGTCATCTACGTACAAGACGAGGATTACGACAGTTCGTGCTTTAAGTGCACGGCGGCGCCCCAGCCGTCAATCCGACGCCGGAATGCGGAAGTGATGATTTACTTTAACCTTTTAAACCGGCACCACCGCACACTAAAATCCCGGATCGTGCCATTAATCTAGTCCTAGCTAACAAGAGAATAGGTAAAGAGATATACTGAGTGATCCGTGTCCTTCGGTCTTCTCGTCGTCGTCCCGATCTCCCCGCGGAATCTCCAGTCTTCAGCACGTCGCCGGAAGGGCACCACATCGCCGACTTCTTTTACGGGCTCCCACCTCTTGACCGTGGCAACTCGGGCACGAAGTTGACGAGCCGACGTGCCCAAGGTTTGCTGTAGAATATAGTGTAGAAAGCTATGTCTCATTTGGGGTATTAGAAGTTGCCTTTGGTGGAGGAAATGAACTTGTGGAATTTTGTGATGAACTTGGGGATTTTTGCAAGCATGAGAGAACCAAAAATCCCCCCCCAAAAATTGGGCAGCCCCCTCTCCATGCTTGGCCGGCCATATGAGGTAGGGAGAGAGAGTGTGTGAGAGTAACTCAAGGGGGGGAGTCAACCCAAAAGAGAGGGGGGGTGATTGAGTCTTATGCAAGAAAGAATGATGAGTGATGATGAGAACAAAATCATCACACACAAAACCAACACTCCAAAACCCAATCAATTCCCATCACCATCAAACAAAGGTCAAACAATCATCAACCATGGAAGTCAAATGGTGGAGGAATTATCATGAAGCAAGGATATGCAAATAACACCCTCCACAAATGCTTATTTGCACAAATGCAAATAAGCCCTCCTGCACCAATCTTCAGCCAATAAAGGATACAAAGAAATATGGCTGAAACGGAAAGCAAACTGGCAACTCCAAAAAAACGGATCCCGTAATAAATTACAGAAAAACCCCGCTACTGTAAATACATACCCGCATTTGTATTCCGACCGAATACAAATGCAATGAGACAAAGTCTACACTGTACAATACTAGGACCCGCTTAAACCGAAGCCCGCTAGTATTAAACGTCCGATCCTGATCCGTGCAATGCCGCACTATCTGATAGAACCCTGCCATATCTCCATACGGCCTCTACAGCGTTTCGCCCGAATACTTGAGTAACTGTCTGTGGGGGACTCTAAAGACTCGTCAATACTATGGCTGTGGATTTAACCACTAGCACGTCAGAGGTATTAGCCATACGTGATGGGCTACCAGCTATTGACCAAAAGGGACGTCGATGAGCGAACTCATCCTGACACCCTACTGAGCCTGTCAGTGACAATATCCGTATAGTCCGGTCCGTTCGTCTATGAGCATCGCATGTCGGGCCTAGGGGGTTGGTAAAAGTCTGACCCCCAAAAGCGGTACAAGTCATGTCGGAGTGTAGCCCAGAACACCCTGAGATACTACTGGAATACCTACCAGTAAATCTCCTGCCTTAGCCAACGACTTCGTGTAATGGCTCTCCTAGACACAGCGCGACCTCACCCCCAATACCGGGAGAGACGAACCCCTGCAGATCCGCTCACTGCCTCATGTGGCTCGGGACTGTACCCAACTAAAACCTGTTTGCACGTCTCCATTGAGCGTGGTAGGGTAGTAATCAAAGCACAGTGGGAACTCACACGAGACAAATGACGATCTCAGGTCGATGAACTAACCTGTACACATGTCACCAGGGAACTGCTATCTGGCGTCAGGTATAAGACCAACTAGCATGTTCCCGGCGAGTCCTGTCCGGTGTACTCATAACCCAATGAGCACCTGTATACATCTTAGGTGAACCAACCGACACCAGTGGCTTGTGAGACCGGCCACCACCCCTCGTCGGGGTCTCGACTGTATACACTAGTCTACTCTGGAGTATCGATGCCCTGTCTCGAAACTCCCACGACTAGTGACCTTTTAAGGATGTGCTTATAGACTACCAGCTCCCACGTATATGATCGCCCTCATACTGCTGGCAGTCAAGCAAGAATCCTAGGGGCTCTATCAACGTGTAATAGCGACCTGTAAGGTCACCTAAAGAAGTACACGATGACAAAGATAAACCAGATAGCATACTATCATCTTGAGTAAGACTGTCCTACCGGGATAGGTCCTCCATCAATCATTGCAATCACGTGCCTGTAATCCAATAATTAACTCTGAGGGCACTATCTCCAACAATCTCCCACTAGCACTCAAGGCTAATTATTGCGATGTCGCATACACACAGCCCGTGTGATACCGAACACCCAACTCCTCTACTAGTCAGTCTCACAAAGCTCGTTTGCGAAACTATTGAGTTCGAGGAATAGCCTCAGTGAGTGGATCCGCCATGATGTTTCTTTCTATGTCTCTCTATATCTCAAGTTCGCGGAGAAAGCCATCTCCCGAAATGAGCAATACCTGTCTTAGAATGTGTCTGGATGTCTGATGGGACCTAGCTCATAAATGAACTCCAAATCCAAACTTCTTAGACTGTATCGTCAACTGAACTTAATCAGTATCCTGCGCCATGCCTCCCTCAGTATTGCCTTCTGGACCACCTGTCCATAATACCGCCCCTCGTCAGAGGGAAAAACTATAACTCTGACAACCTTATTGTCATCCAGGTCACCTTGGAAGCCTGGAATGATAATTGTCTCTCGGATGAGGCTGTCGTTATCATATCCCTAGAACATCCACTTATGTTCTAAAACTGCTTCCGACCGTCTCTTCAGGATTGGATCAATATCAATTTATCGCATCTACTGCAAAATCAACATCTGGTGTGGTACTTGACATCTCATGATTGACACAATTGCCTAAGCAAGTGATCTTCCAATCATGCACATCCCTCTCCCCTTTAGTCTGTAAGACACCTTTAGAGAGGGTGACTCCATCACCTGCAGGTATACTACCGTGCCAGGAGTCGTCCATTCTAAATACTCTTAGAATGTTGTCTAAGTACCATGATTGGGAAACCATCCAAATCTAGATCTAAAACCATAGATCTAGTAACCAGTATGTCTGATATAATGTCTATGTCCCATCTGGAGAACCACTTTTTGACGACCAAAGTATAACCGATCGTAGTATAGGAATATCACTTCCTACTCTGTGTATGTCATCCAAATACCAGGACATCACACCCTACTACCTTCTTAACAGATCCATCCCCTATTCTGATGAAGTCAAACCTATGACTGTCACATCAGAAATTGATGATCCGCTATATCTGCTTTAGTCTATAAATAGACATAAGCCACTTGTCCACCAATGCTTCCGCTGCTCCTACTGACTATGACAACCCTCTGGCAGAGTCATATAGACGTACACTTCTAAAGCCAGTTTAGAACGATGCTATACTCATTCTCCCGCCGGGTCTCGCAGCCTGGAACAACAGAAATGGCAAGTGTGGGTAAACAAGAACCTCCCTGTCACCGTCCTTGAGGCTACCGGAGTACCTCTCGGGTGCCTAAGGTTACCAACCTTATCTACGGAGTGGCCTATGGAATGTCAAACCGGATTGAATCTTTAGGTTCCTATCAAATCTTCAGTAATCGTTTGTGGTTCTGGAATCACTCCAGTTCTACCATACTCCCACTACTGTTTTATGAAAAAATCCATTTTTATTAAAACTGTGGCGAGTCTAGAACAATATCACTATTGATCTTCCAGATGGTAGAAAGTCAACCCTCATCATAGCCTGGGTCAACCCACAAACAGCCATTACAGAAATGTGCCTTGAGTTATCCAGAGTCTGGTTTTAAACATAAGCCGGACAACTCCCCGTACCTTAATATCGTTAAGATATGAACTGTTCTATATCCAATATAGAACCAGAGGCACTGATTTAATTGAACCAGATTCAAATCATGCAGCTGTCTCCAGTGCATGTTAACTAAATGGAAAGATGCCGATCAGCGTTACTCAACTTAGGAATGCTTCCAATTACGATTAACCTGAAAGAGAAGCAAGTTTTCTTAACCATTACTATCAACTGAATACCATACACAAGTATCTACATCTTCGATCACTTTGAAGAATCTCGATACTTGCAATACCTGGTTCTCTACTTTATTAATATACCTATAACTTCTCAAGATTCGGACCATGTGTTTCCACGAAACACCTGTCTAAAAACTAGAGAAGTCATAAGTAAACCGAATATAGTACGAGGACCATCCCCACTATCCTAATGGACGCTGGACAACATACAATGCTCTGTACAAGTCCTTTGAGTCTAATAACTCATTCCCTGTGTGTCGTAGGTTGAAAACTGTACTTATGGTTAAGAAGAATTACACCCCTGTTTAATGCTCCTTACCTAACCATCAACTGATATAGGTAAATGTCATAGACATAATTTCAAAAAGTTATATCTCGCTCTATACAAATAGACGTACAGATATATCAATTTAAAATTGGTGCATAACAGCGGATATTCAAAACCAAATATTTGCCGTCCGGCAAACAACCCTGGCGATTTCCTCAAATATCACCGATTACAACGAATCCCGATATAATGAGGATGATCACCCAATTCCCAAAAACTTACTCCCACTCATCATCTGTAAAACCATACAGATGTGAGAATCATACCTGGTAAATACATACCCTGGAGCAAGATCTGTTTGGGAAATCAGTTTTCCTTTAACAGTACACAGCGAAACTGAAATATTGAAATGTTTCGATGGGGTATCCCGGTATTCCCAGTAATGCCTCTTCCATTATCCAGATTCACAACTGTAACCGTGTAATTCTTTGCCATCTTTCCAAATCCCTTTATATGTCTTTAGTCATTACCTACTGTACACCCCTTTAGGCCAAATGGTTTTCTTCTTTCCCTACCGTTCGGCACCAGCCTATGGTTTGGAAGAAGACTATCCAATAAGCATAATGGGTGTACTGTCCTAATCCTAGGAGCACTCGCAATGCGAGAGAAGGTGAAGATAAAAAACAACCGAATAAACCATATTCCTATTTCTCCTGAACCAGAATCCATCCCCGAACTGGAACAAGTTCCTTTCGAGTTCGTATATAACCATATGATGGAGTATCCAATAAACTGTGGATCTTCGTAGTGATACGGAGTGTTCTGGAGAAATACAAAGGTGATTTAGGAATTGCGAATAAATACTTGGTTTGGTCGTGAATAGCAGTCGCAATTTACTTTGCCCTCTTACTAATCCCTTGTTATGTCTTTACTTAATATCTTCTGTACACCATCGTTATGCTAATTGGTTTTCTTCATTCCCCACCGTTCGGCACCAGCCTAAGGTTTGGAAGAAGACTATCCAATTTGCGTAATAGGTGTACTATCTCCTAAACCAAGGAGTACTCGGAACCTGAGAGAAGATAAAAGGAAAAGACAACTGAATAGTCCACTTCGTTTTCTCCAGAACCGGAAACCATCCTCGAATAAATTCTTTCGAGTTCTTATATAACCATACGATGGTTTTGTCCAATGGAAGTGGACGTTCGTAGTAATACGGGGTGTCCTGGAGAAAAGGGTAAAAGTAGGAGTGGCAATGAGGTTTGCAACTCTGACAATCCAAAAAGCCACTGTTTAGGAAGGTTCGGTTAATTTTGGTCACTGAGTCATAGTCTAAGGGTCGGGTCAATGGTCGCTGCCAAAGAGAGAGAGAAAAGAAACACTCAGCGTGCACTCTAGCCTAGATCAGAATGGTTACCAATTTATATAATCTAGAAACCTCCCACTGTACCGTCAAATTCTCCTCCAAACCCGAAAGAAGAATTAGTCGGGATCACCCGAGGAGTAAACTAACTCATCAGTGGGAATCGGGATCCAACTATCATCGCATGATAGCGTGACGGAATCCGCTCACATCATCACACTCCAGAAGGTATGCGCATATCTGGCAAGTTTCAGTTTCTTTAGAAACTCCCGATGTGATTTCTGCCCCATGCTCTTATGACCTTGGCGTGAGGTCAAAATATCATAAGTCACATGTCAAGTTCTACCCATCATTATCCAGGTTAATTTGAACCCACCCGTACATACCCTTGACGTAGGCTAAAATAGTAGTACGACTGTCCCAAACCAACGCATCTATCTATGCAACAGATAAATATCTGGCAGCTAGTAATCACTATGCTTTGGCGTGAGGTCAAAATACATAGCTTGAATACTACCGAATATTTAACCGAAATGATGGAGGGCTACGAATGGTTTCTGGCGAAAACCTTTAACGTAATGAACTTGATATCGTTGAAGGAACTGGATAGCTTTTTGAAAAAATAGTGACGAAAACCTTTGCTAAAGAGGTCACTCCCAGTGAAGGGATCTCGGCTCTTTCCCCGTAGAATGAGGTGCAGGATATTCCAACTGAATACCACAATACAAAGAAAAAGTAATCGGCTATAGTGAAGTTATTACCCTGACGCAAACTTCTGTCCAAGGGGTCACTCCCGGTGAAGGGATCTCGGCCCTTGCCTCGTCGACTGAGGAGCAGGATATTCCAACTGAATATCACTGTGCAAAACAAAAGTGAACGTCCTTGCAATAACAGCTTTTTGAAAAGTGTTCCAACAATATCAAAATAGGTTTGTTTTTAACTTGCATTGATCCGAATCAACGCAGTCCCATCAATTGATCACACCAATAAAGAACGAAAATAATGATGTACGTATATGCCATCCGCATTCAGCACTGGGTCCCGTCATTACCCGTTAGGTTACTTAACTAACGACAAAGCGGGGACTGGACTAGCGCGGATGCAAAACATATACAACATCTACTAGTATATATATCAATATATAATATTTCGCTCAAGGCGTGATAGAATGCAACATCACAGAAATCTACAGCATCACAGAACAATACAGATATCTGGGATCCCCGGGTTTCACAGAGCCACTACTGAAACCCGACGTTCTCCTGGTCGTGTGGATAGCCTGTACAATGAAATCCTAGACCCGTACAGGCGCGGCAAGTTACCCGCCAAAACCTGAAGTGAGGCAGCCCCCTTCTGCAACGTGAATGGACCACCCAGCACTTCACGGAATCCGGTAACTTGGGCACCTCTCCTGGGTCAACCTATACCCCCTACGAGTGCGGTGAATAGCCCGCCAATTCTAGAGTGAAGCACCCTTTGACTCAATGCCATGAGATGCGGGCTTGTTGCCCTCTAGAACCCGGCTATCCGTGCACCCTACCTTGGGGTAATCCTAGTACAGAAAGTATAATATACATACAACGGGTACATCGACGTCGACCCGGTCGTGCCCCAAAAGAATAATACTAACAGGCAGTGACGGCAGTCCACATGTCGGACGCTCGTCCCGCAATATCAAATGTACACAATACAACCAAAACTGTACTAGCATTGCATCCAGGCTATCCCCCACGACCAATCCGCAACATCACAGCACAATCACAGAACATCAACGTGAATGTCACGTTCGCAAATCCGTCTAACCGGGCTATTGTAACCCTTCGAAAATCGTTTAGGCAGTTTTTCGGTAATCGGCTAATTTTTCGGCTTTTTCCATAAAAAGTCAAAATAGGTATTTTTCATTGTAGACCTAATTAAACAAAATTTAGATAAGATATTACTATAATTTTGTCACTAAAATGTCACTTATAATTTTCTAGTTAAATAAATTTTTTTTCGTAATTAATTATTTTTTTATTATTTTAATCTTTTAAAAATACATTAAATTAGGGATAAATACAAATTTAATTAGGTAAATTTCATAATTAGGAATCTTTATAAGCTAAAATATGGTGTTAATAAAATTGTATCATGACTTGCAACATTTTAGTTTTATGGTGTGAAAATTATGAAAAAAAGATGTAAAAAGGGTTTTTTTTGGAAAAAGTTGATGTGAAATGCATTAAATGAGAACATAAAGGATTTTTTTGACCTGTTGTCACGACCCGAAAGTACGGAACATGATCGGCACTTAAACTACGAACGTCTCGAGGCGTACGTAATCTAAGTAAACCGAAAACCCAGAAATCCAAACCAAGAAAGTTGTAGAGTGCAGGAAAAACCAACTTAAAGCAAGTAGTTTCAATAGCATAAGCCGAATTAGGCGGTTTTAAAAACATCAAAAATTTTCCGAAAATTTCGGCAGAGTCTCCTTTGTAAATACTGGCCCCCAAATGGGATACAACATGAACAGTATACGAAATCAATAAAAAGGCATCCCCAAGCGGGAGCTAGCTCTTCGTCAATCGACGGTCACAACCACACAAGCAATATAATATACAACGCCAAGGGCGAGGATCAAAATTCAAAAGGAAACTCAAAAACCACAAGAAAACCACAGAAATACAACGCGCGACTCTAAGGTCGAAAGAATAAACATCACTGATCTCTATCTCAAATAAATACATGTTTGGTTGATGGAACTTCTAGATACAACAGAATAATAATATACAAGATATAAAATGGGGGTACGATTATAAACCCACCTACTAGCAAATCACCCGAAGGAAACTATGCCCGCAAGCCGTAAAGAAACCTGTACGGCAAACCTGCAAGAAACTGGGGCACAACGGGGGTGAGTTGCCAACTCGTGAATAGAAAAATATCTACGCACAGAAATCGCATAAATAACGCAACCTAGGTCAATGATCATAATATATCCTCAAATATATGAATAACACGTAGCCTATAACAAGGCTAGGGTAAATATCTAACCCGAGTGTAATCTCATGTGCCCGTGTCAGTGCCTTAAGTAGCAATATATCATATGAATGAGGTATGAATGCATGAAAACAGAATACATGTAAATAAAGAACCGTTTTCATAATTTAGTGAGATTTCCTTTGTATTTTTAAAATGAGGTATCATAATGAAATCAGCATAAAACAGTGCCTAGCATCGGCACAAAACGTAATCCCAATATCTCGATATCTCTGTATCACAGTCTCTGTACCTCAATATCTCGAAATCTCAATGTCTCAATCACAATATCTAGGGCGCCGTCAGTCCAGACCGGCCCCTACCATCCATCTCAAGACCACGACGGTATCCTCCGGATATCCGACGCGTTGGGTAAAATCACTGGTAGGTAGTGCTCCCCTGCCAGGCTCACATCGTCATCATCACGCGCTTCTTGCCCCGGGGTACCTTACCGGGTCCACCATGTACCCGAAACGGTTCATCCGTCTCCGCGAATCGGGTCTCGAAATCCATCAGCAAACTCATGGTGGACGACTCATACATCATGGGAAAAACCGCACTTTTTATTTAAAAAGAGAGAAATCAGTTTATATAAGTTTTGCGGTTTTCCCCCCAAATCCAGAAAATTTCATGGAAATCCGAATCCAAATCATCAATAGCATGTAAAAACCATGAATATAGGCATAACAATGAATAACAATATGCATGAAGTGACAAGTACTAACTACAATGTTAAGTTGGCATATAAGGCAGGCACACTAATATCATGTCAAATTACTAACTAACAAACTAAGTCAAGCAATAATATTTTCTAAGGTGTACGTGACATGGCAATTACCGATGAAGATGTGTGTGAGCCGGCAAGTAAGTGTACGTGTTACATACGCATCATCGGTAATGGTGCTGGTGTCCTAACAATATGATATCAACATTGCAATAAGAAATTATAACATAAGTATGCGATGCGAAGCGAACCACAATAATAAGCGGGAGCTGAATACTAGACGCAACTGTAACTAACCTGCATTAATCAAATATAAGTCCTACAAATGGTGCCTTTTGAAATAACACGAATCATGGGGTTTTGAAAATAGGGGCTACAGTGTTTTTATGAAAAGATACGTCATTTGAAATATCCGTAGAATCCCTTGGGCTGTCTTTTAAAATACCAACAATTCGTTAGTTTTTGAAATAGGTAAGAATCGAATCTAATCTAACAACTAAACTAAACTAAAGGGCTAAGCTAACAAGCTGGACTACAGGTAAGGAAACCGCCTAACATCTGAGTCGATCCATATACATACCTGTATATATATTAGTCGGTGATCCCGCCTCAATAATATCATATCCGATACCATATCTACAATCAGCCATCCCAAGTCAAGAGTGCGAATCAATCATCAAGATATAGCTCGTACGTAAATCCGTTGTACGTCATCCCCAAATCTGGGTACGGGTCAATATCATATTCCTCACACCATTCCTATGGTATCCTCTTTATTCAAGATCATAGTCTAGGGTACTGACCTATGTCTAGTACAATACTAATATCGTCAATATACTCATGATCTGACTACAGATCGACAATCTCGTACAAACCGATACCGTCAGCACATAGCATCATCAAGGGTATACATCGCCCGATACGGCCTAATATCAATATCCTAGCATATCATGCCTCATATCCGTATGTGAACACATAGTCCCATACCCATGTGATCACATAACTATAAAGAATCCCATGAGCACATATAAATAGGAATGTATGCAAGTATGCAGGTGTGTATGTGTAGTGCAACACTACCCTAGGGTTCGCAACACTAAAATAATCCAACACACCAATATCCATCCTAAACATCGTTATTAATCCCAAATAACATATAATAAATTGTTGGTGTGTATACGCATCCGTATACACCACCACGGACTGCGGGGGTGCTATACGCCATCCACCCGACTTCTCCCCGTAGATATAAATCTACTCACCTGGTCCTCATTCGCCGGTGCCGACGCCGCCACGCGCTTGCTTTTCGTCTTGAAGTCCACATGGGGTACCTACATATCATAACGCACCATACCGCATTAAAATCCGACTCATGACCAAAACGACGCACGAATCCCACATAGGTCAAAACCTATGGTTGCTTTCGCAAATCGACCCAAAAACCCTCGACGTCGGCGTACAAACGCCAAACCATCGAGAAAACTCCCAACACACTCATTTGTACAATTACAAGCACTAATTATAATATAAAATAGCTTAAAATTCACAAAAACCCCAATTTCACATAAAAAGTCATTTTTCCGAAAATCTAGCAAGCACAAATCACCGTTTTAGTACAAAACTCGATGTATAATCGAACCTAGCATCCACAATATTCACTAAATATCATAACAAAGTCATATAAACCATTCCTATAATTTATTCTCATCAATTTGCATAAATTCCAAAATCCTAGTTTGCAAAAATATCAATTTTTAACACCTTTTAAAGCAAAATTCACAATTCAACAATTAAGCTTGGTTTTGCATTACCTAAGATATTAAACCACTCATAATAATGTTAATGATGTCATAAAAACATAATTACATTTTTAACCCAATTATTTAACCAATTTTAAATAGCTAGTTAGCAAATTAGCGTAATTATCATAATTTTTAAACTAACAATTAACAACTAGCTACTAACTTTGTTTTAACAAGCCATAAGAGCCTAATACATTACACAACCATACACCAATTTCACAAAACCCTAACTTGCATTCAAACCCTTTCTTGAATTTTATAACTAACAAAAATCCAACCCAAACTATACATGAAACACTAAATTAGCACTAATTTGAAGCCCAAAAAGCAAGTTAAACTCTTAGATTTGGTTAGTATAAAATACTAGATAGCAAAATAGAATAATTAACTTAATAATGGTGTGCTAAAAACCCTAGTTTAACTCAAACCATTCTCTTGAAGATCCTAGATGAAAATAGCACCAATATTAACACTAAAATAACTCATTTAAAGAAATCTAACCATAAGAATTTAAATGGGTAAGAATTATACCTCTAGATCTAGAGATCTAGCAAGAAATTTTGACTCCAAAGATGGCCTCCTAGCATCCAAAATCCATGCAAGAAAGGTTAAGAAGAATGGATGAAGGATGGGCTTGAAATTGTGAAGTTTAAATGGAATTTTGATGGAATTTTGATGAGTTTAGAAGAAAAATGAGGGGGGAAATTTTGGGGCTGTTTATTGCAGGAATTTCGGCTGAGGAGGGAGTGGGGAGAGGTGTGGGGGAGTTGTGGAAAAGAATCCAAGTCAAAGCCCCTCCCAAATTACCATAATACCCCCACCTACTTTACTATATATAAAAACCTTATTTTAACTCATTTCTCACATGATTTAAGGTCAAAAAGAGGGAAATAAAATTCTTGGGCTGCTACAATAGTGTGGGGCCGGCCAAGGGGAGTGAGGGTGAGTGTGAGAGACTTTACAAAAAAATTCTATGCAAAAAGACCCCCCACAATACCATATTTGCAAGTTTTAGTTCAAATAACTATATTTTTGTTTTCCATAAAATAAATCAATTAAAACTTGAAATAAAATACTAAAAAATTATATTACAACTATATTTTAATTAACATGATTTTAAAGATTAAAATTAGCCTATTTAAATTTGTATTTATCGCTAATTTAATGTATTTTCTTACCGGCTTAAAATAATATTAAAATAATTAATTTCGGAAAAATTTTCAGAAAATTTGAAATTGCAGTGGCTCAATAAACACAAAATACTAGTAATTACATAGCTAGAATATGTATATTTAATTTTATAATAAAGATATTTGCATTTTGACTTTTTACAGAAAACCCCCTTATTTTACCGTTTTTTCGAAATTTCACCGAAAGGATTTTCAAAACGTTACACCTAGAAACTTCCACAAAACACCCACAACCTCCCTCCCTTGCTCCTGGCCGAGCTAGCTGCTGCAGCTCCCCCTCTTTTCACCTCAATTCTTGCTTCAAAAATCATGAAAAATCAAGAAAAATCCATAAAAATTCACCATTTTCTTCATAAATTCAAACTACAACCCTAATCCACTCTCTCCCCAAACCAATTTAGTCCAAAACTTGAAGAAAGGAGGCATCTTTGGTGGCTTGAGCAAACTAGGGTTCAATTTATGAGGTGAAATTTCTAAACTAGTTTGTTAACTTGTAGTTTAAATGTGCTAAAATTGAATTTTGAAGTATTAATTTAGTTGTAATTACTTGTTCATGAAAATCAAGAGAGGGATTTGATTCCAAATTAGGGTTTGTAGCATGGTTGATGGAGTTAAGCTAGGGTTTGGTTATCTAATTAGTTAGAATGGTTAATTGTGCGATGTTACGCTCGCTAGATCGATAAAATTTCGATATCTGCGTCGAATCGGTATGAAATTGCTTACTAGATTTTTTTAAAAATTAGGATGCGATCTAATTGCGTTATATTAGCGATATAATTAGATTTGTATACGACTATTAGAGTGCGTGAATGCAGGGTTTTGTCTAGCCGTGTTTTAGTTTTGTCGATTGCGAAATAACGATTCTAGTTAAGATTTAGCGATTTTCGTTTGTTTTCCCGCGCACCGAGTGCACGTTATGTTTAATACGATAGCGTCGATATTTGTATGTTGTGATTTGCATTGTTTTAGGATACGTAATCTTATACTTGGTGTTGTGCAAATATAGGATCGGTCGGGGAAACATCGGACACAGCGCGTAAAAGCAAGGCGGTGGTCGGATCGGATTAGCGAGGCTTTCAGGTGAGTAGATGTATTCATCTAAGGGGGAATCGTCTGGATGGCGCGAGGCGCCCCCTAGTTAGGATTACCCTATTTCTGGCAAGATTTATATTGTTAGTTAGCTTACCCCTTCATTTACACAGCATACCTTATAGTAAATAGTATGCTAGATTGTTTGGATATTCATATGCACATATGCGATAACACTTCGTAGGACACGAACACCATTACCATTGGCATCTGTTGCACGCGCACTATTCATGTGACACACACGCCTTTGGTAATTGCCATGCCACGTGCACTATAGAACCTGTTTAGCTTAGTATCGCCTTGCATCGTGCATGATATATGAAATTGCATAGCATGTATATATACCTTGCATCATCATCATACTTGCATAGTTTTCTAGCCACAATTCACGTCCCATACCTTGTTATCATAGACATTTATCATATATAACATGTGGACATTATTATTTTCTTGAGGATTTCAGTATTGCTGCGATTTCTGGATTTTTGGGGAAAACCGCAAGAATTTAACAAAAGCTTATATTTATCATTTTTAAAACAAAGTTGCGGTTTTCTCGTGATGTATGTGTCGTCCACCATGAGTTTTCATGTTTTCTGTTGGATTTCGAGACCCGATTCGAGGAGTGGATGAACCGTCTCGGGTACATGGTGGGCCCGGTATGGTACCCCGGGGCAAGAAGATCGAGTTGTAGACGATGAGCCTGGCAGGGGAGGACTACCTACCGGTGATGTCTGGCGCGGCGGATATCCGGAGGATACCGACCGTTGTCGTGAGATTTGATGATATGGGCCGATCCGGACTGACGGAGCCCGATATTTGAGACTTTGTTAAAGTGACATATTAAGACAGATATGATTTCATATTTGGTGTCGATGCTTAACACGGGTTTTCAGATGATTTCTTGATGGTAATTAGCTATTATACAGATATTCATTTTCTAAAGTTAAGAATGCAGTACCCTTAGCATTTAAAATACTTAAAGAGTTAGTAATGACATTACATACATGTGCATGCATACTAGAGATATTATATCACATATGGACATACATGTTGTGACGCATTGCGTGCATTCTTACGATTGCCTTACTAGATGTTATATTCTTCTCACGAGCTGGCAACTCACCCCCGTTGTGCCACAGTGTCTTGCAGGTCGGACTCATCTGTCTTGTAGCGGCGGCTATCTTATCATCAGCTCCTTTGCTCAGACTCGCGACATCGCCCGTAGGTGGGTTGCGAGCACACTTTATTTCTTTTTGCTCTATCATTGTATCTAGTATTCTCTATCTACCACTTTCTATTTGTATATGCGACCTAGTGATGAGACTGAGAGATTTGTATATATGGGGTTTCTTTTGGGTCGAGCTCACATGAGCCGACGTTGTGTTTTCTGATATTTTGCGTTTATTTTATGCTCTTTTCTTGATATTACTTATATATTGCATGTGGTTGTGATCCGCCTTGGGCGAAGAGCTAGCTCCCGCTTGGGGATGCCATTTATGATTACAGGTTATATATATCTTGTTGTACCTATTTTGGGGGATAGAAAATACAGGGGAGACTCTGCCGAAATTTTCGGAAATTTTGATGTTTTTAAAAAGGGATTCTATGCAACTTAATTGATTAAAAACCGTTTTCAATAAAGGTTTTCCTTCACTCTCTTTTGATTTTGGTTTAGATTCTTCTGGGCTTTGGCTGACTTAGGTTACGGTACACCTTTAGACGTCTCGTAATCTAAGTGCCAGTCACATTCTGTACTTTCGGGTCGTGACAAAGTTGGTATCAGAGCGTAGGTTTTACCTTCTTGAGTGTAGGATGACCTTGGTAGATGGAGTAGGTGACTTAAGCAGGGTGGCGTAGCGTGGGTATGATCCGCGGCATACTTACGATACGGTACTCCGCCTAAGTGACCTTAGGACATAATTGCTTGTATTTCCTTTCTTGATTCCTTGCATTCCTAGATTCAATTGCAATGTTCTTATCAGTCCTGTTTCTTATTCCAGCTTCGATGCCGCCAAAGACTACTAGAGCTCAGCGGGCTGCCGCTAGGGATGAGATTCGAGCGGGCTCGTCGGAGGCGAGGATCGAGCGGGAGGATACACCTACCCCTCAGGGTCATACTGATCCGCCCTATCCTGACCGTATTGCCAGATTAGAGGCCGGTATGCAAGAGTTACGACAGATGATGGGATCTTTAGTTGAGTCCAGCCGGGCACAGAGATCCGAGGACGTTCCTTCCACCGCACAGACCACGATTGTACCTGCTGCACAAATGGTCACTCCGGCTGCTACTACGGAGACTATCCCTGTTTCACTACAGGAGTTCATGAGATTGAGACCTCCAGCTTTTACCGGTACAGATGCGACAGAGGACCCACAGGCATTTCTTGATAGGATGGCTCGGATTTGCCGTTCGTTGAGGTGTTTTGATGATAGATTGGTGGAGTTTGCGAGTTTTCGTCTGGAGGGTCTTGCCCAGACATGGTATGATTCAGTAGAGAGAGGCCGAGCTGCAGGTCTACCTTCTATGACATGGGATGAGTTTACATCTGCATTTCTTGCCCGTTTCCTTCCGGAGAGTGTCCGAGATGCTCGAGCCCGTAGTTTTGAGTCTTTGCGCAAGACTCCTGGGATGACAGTGTCAGAGTATGATATACAGTTTACCCAGTTGTCTCGATATGCTCCGTACCTAGTAGACCAGAAGAGAAGAGAATAAAGAGGTTCGTGCGAGGGCTTGATACACAGCTATTCCTTGCCATCGGAACCCAGCACTTTGATACATACGCAGCCGCGATGGACGCAGCCTTACTTTTGGAAGAGCGTATTTCTGAGACTCCGGTCGTTTCTAGGCCGAAGAGGATCCGTACTGATACGCCAGCTCAGCGGCAGATGGGCAGACATCATGATAGATTATTTCCGGGAGATGGTGGAGGCAGAGATTGAGACGAGGTCAGTTATTTGGTTCATATCCACAGACCCAGCAGTCATCTCCAGGATGTTTTCGGTGCGGGAGTCAGTAACACCGTATCAGAGACTGTACCATGGGACGTCAGGGCGCGGCGACAGTTCCGCATGTGACCTTACCACCCTCACCACCTCCTCAGAGAGCTCTATTACCTACTCCTGATGATGCTCCACGCCAGCCAGATGCTTCTAGAAGCCGTGGGCGTGGCGGTCCGTATCAGAGAGGACGAGGCGACAGAGGTAGAGGCAGAGGCCGAGGTAGAGGCAGAGGACAACCAGCTATTAGTGGTGGATTGGCCCGAGTGTTCGCGTTGACTCCTAAGGATGCACAGGCATCCAATGCCGTCGTGACAGGTACTCTGCAAGTATGTTCTTTTGATGCACGGGTATTATTTGATCCAGGCTCCACACATTCCTATGTATCCACGTATTTTGCACCGAGGTTGGGCCGAGAGTCTTCTCCGTTAGATCAGCCGCTTGTCGTTATTACACCAGTAGGCGAGTCGTTTGTTGCCCGTTTCGTGTACTGATCATGTTCCGTTCGTATCGGGGAGAGAGATTCTTCAGTTGATTTGATTCTCCTCGATATGCTAGACTTTGACGTTCTTCTTGGTATGGACTGGCTAGCCACCTGTTATGCATCCGTGGACTGCAGTGAGAAAGCAGTCAGATTCAGCTTTCCTGGTGAGCCGGTTCTTGTTATTCAGGGAGATCGTAGCGCTACCCTTCCCATCTTGATTTCTTCTCTTTGCGCTGGTCAGCTCCTAAGAAAAGGGTGTCAGGGATTCTTAGCCTATGTTTGTGATACTAGCTCCACAGAGGTTCCGTTGGACCTGGTCCCTGTTGTGAGAGAGTTTCCTGATGTATTCCCTGACGAGCTGCCTGGTCTGCCACCAGAGCACGAGATTGAGTTCTGTATTGACTTGATCCCCGGCACGGGGCCTATCTCTATACCGCCTTATCGGATGGCCCCTGCGGAGCTGAGAGAGCTAAAGGATCAGTTACAGGACTTGCTGGACAAAGGGCTTATCCGACCGAGTGTGTCGCCTTGGGGTGCTCCCGTCTTGTTTGTTAAGAAGAAGGACGGAAGTATGCGTTTATGCATTGATTATCGTCAGCTGAACCGGGTTACTGTGCGGAACAGGTATCCCCTACCCCGCATTGATGACTTATTCGATCAGCTCCAGGGTGCAGGGTACTTCTCGAAGGTTGACTTACGGTCAGGTTATCACCAGTTGCGGGTTCGGAAGGAGGATATTCCGAAGACCGCCTTCCGTACTCGATATGGTCATTATGAGTTCTTGGTGATGTCGTTCGGGCTCACTAATGCCCCGGCAGCATTTATGGATTTGATGAACCGTGTATTCAGGCCGTATCTCGATCAGTTCATCATTGTATTCATTGACGACATCTTGGTTTATTCTAGGAGCCGGGAGGAGCATGAGCAGCACTTACATATCACATTGCAGACTTTGAGGGAGCATCAGTTGTTCGCCAAATTCTCCAAGTGCGCATTCTGGCTAGACAGTGTCGACTTCTTGGGTCATGTGTTGACGAGAGACGGTATTTGTGTGGACCCGAAGAAGGTCGAGGCAGTTCAGCGTTGGCCTAGACCAGTATCAGTTACAGAGGTTCGCAGTTTTCTAGGTCTGGCTGGCTACTATCGACGTTTTGTCCAGGATTTCTCCCGCATTGCTGCACCGTTGACCGGATTGACCCGGAAGGGGGTTCCTTTTGAGTGGACCCAGGCATGGGAGGATTGTTTCCAGCAGGTGAAGACTCGTCTGACTACTGCACCAGTGTTAGCATTGCCTTCAGGATCAGGCGGGTTCGTGGTATATTGTGATGCTTCTCGAGTGGGGCTGGGTTGTGTATTGATGCAGCACGATAGAGTTATCGCGTATGCTTCTCGGCAGCTGAGGAAACACGAACAGAACTACCCCACCCATGATTTAGAGATGGTTGCAGTGGTATTTGCACTTAAGATCTGGAGACATTACCTATACGGTGAGTCGTGCCAGATATTCACTGACCACAAGAGTTTGAAGTATATCTTCCAACAGCGAGATCTGAACCTGAGACAGCACCGTTGGATGGAGTTGGTGAAAGATTATGACTGCGAGATTCTATACCATCCGGGCAAGGCGAATGTGGTGGCAGATGCTTTGAGTAGGAGGCCCGGAGGTAGCTTTTCTTGTTTGAGCGCAGTACAGATGCAGTCGACGGCGGATTGGCAGGTTTTATGTGATAGCAGAGTGCAGTTCGAGTTTACTCCTACAGGGGGACAGCTGGCCCATTTCAGAGCACGCCCACAGTTACTTGACCGTATCCGCGAGGCACAGTCCTGCGACGCCCGTATCTTAGAGATTATTGAGCAGATTCGGCAGGGCAGAGTTTCTGAGTTCGTGATTGATGATCAGGGGATACTTCGATTTAGGACTTGACTGTGCGTGCCAGATTCAGAGCGACTGAGGCGTGATATTCTTGAGGAGGCACATAGATCGGTATACAGTGTTCACCCAGGTTCCACCAAGATGTACCGTGATTTGAGAGAGGTTTACTGGTGGGACGGGATGAAGAAGGATGTTACAGACTTTGTGTCGAGATGCCTGACTTGTCAGCAAGTCAAGGCCGAGCACTAGAGGCCAGCCGGCGAGTTACAGCCTTTGCCTATCCCTGAGTGGAAGTGGGAGCAGGTCTCCATGGACTTCATTGTGGGTCTACCCAGGACCAGTCGAGGGTATGACTCTATTAGGGTGATTGTGGATCGACTGACGAAAGCGGCTCACTTCCTGCCAGTGAAGACCACTTTTGGATTTTCTCAGTACGCCCAGGTTTATATTGATGAGATCGTGCGACTGCATGGTGTTCCGACTTGCATCGTGTCCGACCGGGGCACCCAGTTTACCAGCCGATTGTGGCAGAAACTCCAGGAAGCATTGGGCACCCGATTGAGTTTTAGCATAGCCTTTCATCCTCAGACTGACGGTCAGTCGGAGCGTATGATTCAGACTCTTGAGGACATGCTCAGAGCTTGTGTTTTAGATTTCGGTGGTAGCTGGGATCGTCATTTGCCTTTGATCGAGTTTTCCTACAATAATAGCTTCCAGGAGACGATTCAGATGGCACCTTTTGAGGCTTTATATGGGAGGAGATGCCGATCGCCTGTATGTTGGACAGAGCTCAGGGAGAGCAGTATTTTGGGGCCGCAGATCGTACAGGAGACGACCGAGAAGATACAGCTGATTCGGGACAGGATGAGAGCGGCACAGAGCAGGCAGAAATCGTATGCTGACAGACGCCGTCGCCGACTCGAGCTCGCTGTTGGCGATCATGTTTTCCTGAAGGTCTCTCCGATGAAAGGTGTGATGAGATTTGGACGGAAAGGGAAACTGAGTCCTAGATATGTTTGTCCTTTCGAGATCCTAGAGCGTGTTGGTCCAGTCGCTTATCGGTTAGCTCTTCCGCCCAGCTTCCCCGATGTTCACCCCGTATTCCATATCTCGATGCTCCGCAAGTACCTTCATGATCCTTCCCATGCGATTCAGCACGAGAAGATCCAGCTAGAGCGTGATCTTTCATTCACCGAGCAGCCGGTGGTCATTTTGGATCGGAAGGTGAAGAAATTGAGGTCGAAGGTTATACCGTCCGTCAAGGTCCTTTGGCGTGGCCCGAACAGCGAGGAGGTCACCTGGGAGACCGAGGTCGAGATGAGGAAGAGATATCCCCATCTTTTTGAAGATACGCGTAGTTAAATTCTAAATTCGGGGACCGAATTTCTTTAAGGAGGGAAGATTGTAACCCTTCGAAAATCGTTTAGTCAGTTTTTCGGTAATCGGCTAATTTTTCGGCTTTTTCCGTAAAATGTCAAAATAGGTATTTTTCATTGTAGACCTAATTAAACAAAATTTAGATAAGATATTACTATAATTTTGTCACTAAAATGTCACTTATAATTTTCTAGTTAAATAATTTTTTTTTCGTAATTAATTATTTTTTTATTATTTTAAGCTTTTAAAAATACATTAAATTAGGGATAAATACAAATTTAATTAGGTAAATTTCATAATTAGGAATCTTTATAAGCTAAAATATGGTGTTAATAAAATTGTATCATGACTTGCAACATTTTAGTTTTATGGTGTGAAAATTATGAAAAAAAAGATGTAAAAAGGGGTTTTTTGGGAAAAAGTTGATGTGAAATGCATTAAATGAGAACATAAAGGATTTTTTTGACCTAGAAACTTCCACAAAACTCCCACAACCTCCCTCCCTTGCTCCTGGTCGAGCTAGCTGCTGCAGCTAGCCCTCTTTTCACCTCAATTCTTGCTTCAAAAATCAAGAAAAATCCATAAAAAAATCACCATTTTCTTCATAAATTCAAACTACAACCCTAATCCACTCTCTCCCCAAACCAATTTAGTCCAAAACTTGAAGAAAGGAGGCATCTTTGGTGGCTTGAGCAAACTAGGGTTCAATTTGTGAGGTGAAATTTCTAAACTAGTTTGTTAACTTGTAGTTAAAATGTGCTAAAATTGAATTTTGAAGTATTAATTTAGTTGTAATTACTTGTTCATGAAAATCAAGAGAGGGATTTGATTCCAAATTAGGGTTTGTAGCATGGTTAATGGAGTTAAGCTAGGGTTTGGTTATCTAATTAGTTAGAATGGTTAATTGTGCGATGTTACGCTCGCTAGATCGATAAAATTTCGATATCTGCGTCGAATCGGTATGAAATTGCTTACTAGATTTTTATAAAAATTAGGATGCGATCTAATTGCATTATATTAGCGATATAATTAGCTTTGTATACGACTATTAGAGTGCGTGAATGCAGGATTTTGTCTAGCTGGGTTTTAGTTTTGTCGATTGCCCCGAAATAACGATTCTAGTTAAGATTTAGCGATTTTCGTGTGTTTTCCCGCGCACCGAGTGCACGCTATGTTTAATTCGAGAGCGTCGATATTTGTATGTTGTGATTTGCATTGTTTTAGGATATGTAATCTTATACTTGGTGTTGTGCAAATATAGGATCGGTCGGGGAAACATCGGACACAGCGCGTAAAAGCAAGGCGGTGGTCGGATCGGATTAGCGAGGCTTTCAGGTGAGTAGATGTATTCATCTATGGGGGAATCGTCTGGATGGCGCGAGGCGCCCCCTAGTTAGGATTACCCTATTTCTGGCAAGATTTATATTGTTAGTTAGCTTACCCCTTCATTTACACAGCATACCTTATAGTAAATAGTATTCTAGATTGCATGGATATTCATATGCACATATGCGATAACACTTCGTAGGACACGAACACCATTACCATTGGCATCTGTTGCACGCGCACTATTAATGTGACACACACGCCTTTGGTAATTGCCATGCCACGTGCACTATAGAACCTGTTTAGCTTAGTATCGCCTTGCATCGTGCATGATATATGAAATTGCATAGCATGTATATATACCTTGCATCATCATCATACTTGCATAGTTTTCTAGCCACAATTCACGTCCCATACCTTGTTATCATATATAACATGTGGACATTATGATTTTCTTGAGGATTTCAGTATTGCTGCGATTTCTGGATTTTTGGGGAAAACCGCAAGAATTTAACAAAAGCTTATATTTATCATTTTTAAAACAAAGTTGCGGTTTTCTCGTGATGTATGTGTCGTCCACCATGAGTTTTCATGTTTTCTGTTGGATTTCGAGACACGATTCGAGGAGTGGATGAACCGTCTCGGGTACATGGTGGGCCCGGTATGGTACCCCTGGGCAAGAAGATCGAGTTCTAGACGATGAGCCTGGCAGGGGAGGGCTACCTACCGGTGATGTCTGGCGCGGCGGATATCCGGAGGATACCGACCGTTGTCGTGAGATTTGATGATATGGGCCGATCCGTACTGACGGAGCCCGATATTTGAGACTTTGTTACAGTGAGATATTGAGACAGATATGATTTCATATTTGGTGTCGATGCTTAACAGGGGTTTTCAGATGATTTCTTGATGGTACTTAGCTATTATACAGATATTCATTTTCTAAAGTTAAGAATGCAGTACCCTTAGCATTTAAAACACTTAAAGAGTTAGTAATGACATTACATACATGTGCATGCATACTAGAGATATTATATCACATATGGACATACATGTTATGACGCATTGCGTGCATTCTTACGATTATCTTACTAGATGTTATATTCTACTCACGAGCTGGCAACTCACCCCCGTTGTGCCACAGTGTCTTGCAGGTCGGACTCATCAGTCTTGTAGCGGCGGCTATCTTACCATCAGCTCCTTTTGCTCAGACTCGCGACATCGCCCGTAGGTAGGTTGCGAGCACACTTTATTTCTTTTTGCTCTATCATTGTATCTAGTATTCTCCATCTACCACTTTCTATTTGTATATGCGACCTAGTGATGAGACTGAGAGATTTGTATATATGGAGTTTCTTTAGGGTCGAGCTCACTTGAGCCGACGTTGTGTTTTCTGATATTTTGCGTTTCTTTTATGCTCTTTTCTTGTTATTACTTATATATTGCATGTGGTTGTGATTCGCCTTGGGCGAAGAGCTAGCTCCCGCTTGGGGATGCCATTTATGATTACAGGTTATATATATCTTGTTGTACCCATTTTGGGGGATAGAAAATACAGGGGAGACTCTGCCGAAATTTTCGGAAATTTTGATGTTTTTAAAAAGGGATTCTATGCAACTTAATTGATTTAAAAACCGTTTTCATTAAAGGTTTTCCTTCACTCTCTTTTGATTTTGGTTTAGATTCTTCTGGGCTTTGGCTGACTTAGCTTACGGTACGCCTTTAGACGTCTCGTAATCTAAGTGCCAGTCCCGTTCCGTACTTTCGGGTCGTGACAGCTATAGCAGTTAGACAGGATTTACCGATCAAGTGACATTCATGGTCGCAGATATAATGTAAATACTGTGAACTAATGTGTTTAAAATATTCGATCGATCAAATTTACCTAAGTGGGCCCCCAAGCACTACTGTAGCACTTAAAGAAATTCTGGGCCCAAAAAGAATATACCAAAACCCGTATTTTCAGCCCAAAAGCCCACGCAAAAAATTGATGAAATGAAGCTTAATTCCTGCGGCGGAACCGCGGCCAAAGTGGGATTATGGCCGCGGTTCTGCGGCCCTATTGAAGGATCCGGTCACCAAAATTTTACAGTGCTCTTAGAATTCCCTGCACATCATTCTGCAACAACCTGAAAAAATTTTGGAGCCAAAAAAAAATTCGACAGAAACTGATGCACATGAAAACGCGGTTTTTCGAATTTTGTTCGATCGAAAATGTAAACACATTAGACAAAGCTAGACTAGGTTAATGGCGAGGCTCTGATACCACTGTAAGTGCACGGCGGCGCCCCGGCCGTCAATCCGACGCCGGAATGCGGAAGCGATGATTTACTTTAACCTTTTAAACCGGCACCACCGCGCACTAAAATCCCGGATCGTGCCATTAATCTAGTCCTAGCTAAGAAGAGAACGGGTAAAGAGATATACCGAGCGATCCGTGTCCTTCGGTCTTCTCGTCGTCGTCCCGATCTCCCCGCGGAATCTCCGATCTTCAGCACGTCGCCGGAAGGGCACCACATCGCCGGCTTCTTTTATGGGCTGCCACCTCTTGACCGAGGCCACTCGGGCACGAAGTTGGCGAGCCGACGTGCCCAAGGTTTGCTGTAGAATATAGTGTAGAAAGCTATGTCTCATTTGGGGTATTGGAAGTTGCCTTTGGTGGAGGAAATGAACTTGTGGAATTTTGTGATGAACTTGGGGATTTTTGCAAGCATGAGAGAACCAAAAATCCTCCACAAAAATTGGGCAGCCCCCTCTCCATGCTTGGCCGACCATATGAGGTAGGGAGAGAGTGTGTGTGAGAGTAACTCAAGGGGGGAGTCAACCCAAAAGAGAGGGGGGGTGATTGAGTGTTATGAAAGAAAGAATGATGAGTGATGATGAGAACAAAATCATAACACACAAAACCAACACTCCAAAACCCAATCAATTCCCATCACCATCAAACAAAGGTCAAACAATCATGAACCATGGAAGTCAAATGGTGGAGGAATTATCATGAAGCAAGGATATGCAAATAACACCCTCCATAAATGCTTATTTGCACAAATGCAAATAAGCCCTCCTCCACCAATCTTCAGCCAATGAAGGATACAAAGAAATATGGCTGAAACGGAAAGCAAACTGGCAACTCCAAAAAAACTGATCCCGTAATAAATTACAGGAAAACCCCGCTACTGTAAATACATACCCGCATTTGTATTCCGACCGAATACAAATGCAATGAGACAAAGTCTACACTGTAAAATACTTGGATCCGGCTTAAACCAAAGCCCGCTAGTATTAACCATCCGATCATGATCCGTGCAATGCCGCACGTATCTGATCGAACCCTGCCATATCTCCATACGGCCTCTACAGCGTTTCGCCCGAAAACTTGAGCAACTGTCTGTGGGGGACTCTAAAGACTCGTCAATACTATGACTGAGGATTTAACCACTAGCACGTCAGAGGTATTAGCCATACGTGACGGGCTACCAGCTATTGACCAAAAGGGACGTCGATGAGCGAACTCATCCTGACACCCTAGTAAGCCTGTCAGTGACAATATCCGTACATTCCGGTCCGTTCGTCTATAAGCATCGCATGGCAGGCCTAGGGGGTTGGTAAAAGTCAGACCCCCAAAAGCGGTACAAGTCGTGTCGGAGTGTAGCCCAGAACACCCTGAGATACTACTGGAATACATACCAGTAAATCTCCTGCCTTGGCCATGGACTTCGTGTAATGGCTCTCCTAGACACAGCGCGACCTCACCCCCAATACCGGGAGAGACGAACCCCTGCAGATCCGCTCACTGCCTCCATGTGGCTCGGGACTGTACCCAACTAAAACCTGTTTGCACGTCTCCTTTGAGCGTGGTAGGGTAGTAATCAAAGCACAGTGGGAACTCACACAAGACAAATGACGATCTCAGGTCGATGAACTAACCTGTACACATGTCACCACGGAACTGCTATCTGATGTCAGGTATAAGACCAACTAGCATGTTCCCGGCGAGTCCGGTCCGGTGTACTCATAACCCAATGAGCACCTGTATACATCTTAGGTGAACCAACTGACACCAACGGCTTGTGAGACCGGCCACCGCCCTTTCGTCGGGGTCTCGACTGTATGCACTAGTCTACTCTGGAGTATCGATACCCTGTCTCGAAACTCCCACGACTATGGACCTTTTAAGTATGTGCTTATAGACTACCAGCTCCCACGTATATGATCGCCCTTATACTGCTGGCAGTCAAGCAAGAATCCTAGGGGCTCTATCAACGTGTAATAGCGACCTGTAAGGTCACCGAAAGCAGTACACGATGACAAAGATAAACCAGATAGCATACTATCATCTTGAGTAAGACTGTCCTACCAGGATAGGTCCTCCATTAATCATTGCAATCACGTGCCTGTGATCCAATAATTAACTCTGAGGGCACTATCTCCAACACGTGCTACAACTTTACTATATATACATGGTTCATCTAGATTTTTGATAAAGTCATATTCTTTAACTGTTTCATCAAAACAGATGTTCCAACTCCGCGATGCCTGCTTTAGTCCATAAATGGACTTAAGCAACTTGCATACTTTCCCGCTGCTCCCACTCTGATTGAAACCTTCTGGCTGATCCATATAGATGCACTCTTCTAAATTTCCATTCAGAAAAGTCGTCTTTACGTCCATCTGCCAGATTTCATAATCATGGAAGGCAGCAATAGCAAGAAGGACCCGAATGGATTTGAGCATAGCCACTGGAAAAAAAGATTCGTCATAGTCCAAACCAGGTCTTTGACGAAAACCCTTTGCAACAAGTCTAGCCTTATAGTTTTCCACCTGTCCATCTACACCAATCTTTTTCTTGAAGATCCATTTGCATCCTATGGGTTTTACCCCATCTGGAGAAAAGTTCAAAGTCCATACTTTGTTGGTGCACATGGACTCCATTTCGGTCCGCATTGCATCTTGCCATCGTACCGAGTCGCCGCTCTGGATGGCCTGCTGAAAGCTAGTAGGTTCATCATCATCTATGATGCAATCCTCTCTATCCCCATCTATGAGAAAACCGTAGTATCTCTCAGGCGGATGAGACGGCCTACTACTCCTGCGGAGGGGTGCGGAAATGTCCTGTTCTTCTTGAACTACTGGTTCTACCAAACTTTCAGTAGTTGTTTGTGGTTCTGGAATTTCTTCCAGTTCTATTTCGCTCCAACTTATTTCCTTTTCTAAACACTGCTGTTCTAGAAAATAGGCATTACGAGAAACAAAAACCTTTTGTTCCTCTGCGTAATAGAAATAATATCCCTTGGAGTTCTTTGGATATCCTACAAACTTACACTGTACTGATCGTGCCTCGAGCTTGTCCGCATGCTTCTTTTTAACAAAAGATGGACATCCCCATATCTTCATTTGCTGAAGATGGGGTTTCTTCCCACTCCACATCTGATATGGGGTGGTAGACACAGTCTTGGTAGGAGCCCTGTTCAGAAGATATGTCGCCGATTCTAGCGCATAACCCCAGAAAGATCGCGGTAACTCAGCATTACTCATCATGGAACGTACCATATCCAACAGGGTTCAATTCCGTCTCTCCGATACACCGTTATGCTGTGGAGTGCATGGAGAAGTAAGCTGAGAGAGAATTCCTTTCTCTTTTAGGTAACCTAGGAACTCGGCACTTAAGTATTCACCACCTCGATCAGATCTTAGTGTCTTGATACTTTTGCCGGTTTGGTTTTCTACTTCATTCTTATACTCTTGGAATTTCTCAAAAGCCTCGGATTTATGTTTCATCAGTTAAATGAATCCGTACCTTGAGTAATCATCCGTAAAAGTAATGAAATAGGAAAAACCACCTCTTGCATGTGTAGAAATTAGACCACATACATCTCTGTGTATGAGTCCTAAGAGCTCGCTCGCTCTTACTCCATGTCCAGTGAATGGAGTCTTTGTCATCTTTCCTTTGAGACATGATTGATAAGTGGCATAAGTTTGATATTCGAACGAGTCTAAATATCCTTCTCTATGTAACTTAGTCAACCTTCTCTCATTGATGTGACCTAGTCTACAATGCCCTAAAAAAGCTTTATTTAAATCTGGAGACTTTCATTTTAGTGTGTTCTGGACATTGAAAATTTGGAGTTGGTTTAAGACATATATACCGTTATCCAGTATACCGGACCCAATCATACTATGATTAAGGTGGATGTTAACAACATCACTTACAAACGTGAAATCATAACCTTTATTTGATAACAAGAAAACTGATATGATATTACACGTTAAGCTAGGTACACAAAAACAGTTATGTAAAACAAAAATGTGTCCACTCGTTAATCCCAGGTGATAATCCCCTATGGACACAGCTCCCATGCTAGCTCCGTTAGCAACCATCAGGGTCATATCACCATCCTTCAGCACTCTACGGTTTCTCGGTGCCTGCAATGAATTGCATATATAAGATCCTGATCCGGTATCCAATATCTAGGAAGTAGAGTTGATTGACAGACAATTCTCAATTACAAACACACCTGATGTCGAAGCCACAGCTTGCTTCGGTTCCTAGTTCTTGGCGTTCCACGCCTTGCAATCTTTCTTCCAGTGCCCTTTCCTATGACAATGGAAGCACTCATCCTGGGCCACTACTGGTACCGCAAACTTTTTCTTTCCCTTCGCTCCCACCTTACTAACACCTCCTCTAGGTTTGGTGGCGGCCTTCTTTTTCCTTCTTTTGGCCCTAGCCTTGGACCCGGAAGAAGAAGCACCGCTAACAAACATAGCGGGTGTTTCCCTTGCCTTCTGCAGGGTGCCATCTGCACTCCTCAACATGTTGAGGAGGTCCGGAAGTTCAACTTCTTTTCTTTGAATATTGAAATTCAGAATAAACTGGGCGTAGGTGGAAGGAAGGGACTAGAGAATAAGGTCTGTATAGAGCCCATTATCCAAAGTCGCCCCAAGGTTTGCGAGCTCTTCTATATAGCCAATCATCTTTAGGACATGTTCTCCTACCGATGATCCGACGGCCAACCTCACTCGAAACAAGTTTTTAGAGGTTTCGTATCTTGCTATACGAGATTGCTCTCCATAAAGTTCCTTTGTATGGAGAAATATGGCATCAAGATCCATATCCTCGTGCCTCCTCTGATGTTCATTGTTCATCGAGGCAAGCACGATGCACTTGGCCTTCGCGCAATCATACTCCCAGGTTTTGCGGATTTCCTTATCCGCATTATTGGATTTGGTACCTGGGACTGCAGTTGCCTTAGCGGTGAGGATGTACCCCAATTTGTCATAAGTTAAAGCCATTTTGACATTCCCCATCCAATCTTTATAGTTTGGCCCTGTCAGTATATTTTTTCTCTAAAAGTAACTTAAGTCCAGTCATTTTCAGGGTCGCTGCAAGTAGGAGAGAGAGAAGAAACACTTTAGCATGATGCTCTTGCAAGTTTAGAGTGGTTTTTAATTTATCTAAACTGGATGGCTCCCTCTATTTCACGAATCCTTCCTCAAACAATAAAAGAAGAATTAGCCAGGATTCTCACTGTACAATACTTGCTTAACCGTTCAGCCAGGCCGGTGTCGGTACTTCGAGGGAGGTTTTCCAACGCTTTCGCGAAGTTCCTTAATTAAATAACCTCTTTTCTCTGTGGGCGTAACCCCGCTGACACCTTTCTGGACACCTACTTGGTTTATAGCATTGATCGTTAAGTGACGAATCTCCTGATGAATAGCATATACTCACAGTAGGATCTGGATCCAAATATCATCGTATGATAATGTTGAAGGAATCCTACCAACATTCATCAAACTCCAAATGGTATGCATCTCTTTGCAAATTTCAGTTTCTTTAGAAATTCCCGATATAAATTTTTTTCCCCATGCCCTTATGACCTTGGCTTTGGTCAAAATGTCATAAGTCACATGTCAAGTTATACCCGTAATTATCTTGTCAATTTGAACCCATCCGTACATACCCCTGACTTTGGTCAATGATAATACGACTGTCCCAAACTAACTCATCTATCTATGCAACAAATGAATACCCAGCAGCTACCAAACACTATGCCTTGACTTTGGCCAAAATGCATAGCTTGAATACTACTGAATACTCAAATGAAATGACGGAGGGCTACGAATGGTTTTGGCGAAACCGTGAACGTAGTAAACTTAATATGACCGAAGGAACCTGATAGCTTTTAAAAGGAGTGGTTAAAGCTCCGCAATTAAAAAAAACATCTGTTTGAAAATAACCGAGTGGTTTCTTTTAAATTGTTACATCGATTAAACTTTTGGTTTATTTTCTTTGCATTAATAATAATGCATCCCATCATTTAACCTATCATTGCAGAAAACAACGAAAATACAACGTCCTCTTATGTCATCTGCATTCTCCACTGGGTCCCGTCATCACCCGTTAGGTTACTTAACTAACGGCAGAGCAGGGTCTGGGCTAGCGCGGGTGTAAAACATAAGTGACGTCTAAATAGCTATCATATATAGATATTGTACATTCATCAGACGCAATAATAGGCATTCCAGATCACAGATGAACATTATTGGATATGCAAGCAATCTGCGTTTGTTTAGAGCCTGCAACAGAAGAAGGATTACACAGTTGTGATGAATAGCCATTACCCCACCCTAGACCCCTACGGATACGGAAAACTACCCGCCAAATACCCGAAGTGAAGCGGTCTCCCTCAACAACGTGAGCAGGCCACTAAACACTTCAAAGTACCCGGTAGTTTGTGCACCCTACCTTCGGTCTATCCTAGGAGCAAAAACAGTAAAATGAAATAATACAACGGTGGCTACAACCGCAATCTGGATGTGCCCCGCAAAATAATATTACAACATATTATAATTTTTTTGAATGAATGAATATAACAACAAATCATAAACCCCGGCTAATCATCACAACAGTCCAATACAGTTCACAACCAAAAACAATAAAAACCATTACATAAATGTGCAACCCCCTACCAACCGACATACTAGCAGTTACGGGAGGTTTACGAACACATTATACAATCACAGATATAATCAAATTAGCAAACATCGTAAGATTTTGATCGAGCAAACACTTTAGATTCTACTCCAAAACTTCTCTGTGCACCTGAGACTTGAGCAGAAAAATAAACATTCCAGAAAACACAAAAATATCACAGAAGAGTTTCTGGAGCAAACTGGGTTGAATCGGCTTCAACTCGGCCGCGGATCCGCGGCGGATCGGTGGGTTCGGTCGCGGTTCCGCGGCTGTTTGGCCGATTCAGGAACCCATTTTTCTCCAGTAACCTTATAATTCCTTTCTTGTTATTTTAGAGGTCCCTGAAAAGTTTTTAGGGCCTGTTTTAAAAACGACAGAAACTTAGTGATATCGATGTTTTTTCCGGTTCGTTTTGCGTTTGAAATTCATACGACTTTGCTAATGAGTTAATTATTGTTTAGCGAGGCTCTTATACCACTGTAAGTCGATGTACAACACCCCACGACTTGCGGGGAGGCGGAATAATGAAAATCGATCTTGTTCTTTGCATAAACATCGACTAACCGAGAATCTTTGCTAAACTATAACTAACAAGAAACATAGAAGTTGTGAACTACTATGATAAGTGATTATACCTAATGAACCGTGTCTTTCTCCTTTTCGTTATCCACGTCCTTCTCGGCCTCCTCCACGTAATAGATGATCCACCTGAGAGCTATACACCAAGCATCAGCTCTAACTTGAGGTAACTAGGTTTCTTAAAGTGCTAATCAAAGTAACCTAGGTGATATAGAGAAGTGTTATGGATTAAATTGTCTTTTATAATCCTTGGTCTCAACACATGAGAGGGGAGGATTAGGGTTTGAAGAGAGAGAGCTTGAGGAGAGAGAAGGTGAGCAAGAGAATGAGAAGAGATAATGAACTCATTTGAATATATATGAAGCATAATGTTTTATGAAATAAATAAATTAAATCATTTAACAACCATGCTTCATTCATTAATATGAGTGATTCATCTCATGAGTCATTAGATCAATAAATGATGCATTAACTCCAAGGATGAATCACACAAATGAGTCATTAACACAATAAGTGCAAAAGCCACCTTAACCCTCAAGTCACCATCCTTCTAGAAGCTTCTCGCGAAATTACGAGAACGCCCCTCATATCCGTGAAAACACGGAAAAACTTTAGACTGTATAAATCCAATAACCTGATACTAGAAACTGGTTTAAACCAAAACCGACTAGTAAAAACTGTCCGAATGTCGTACGTGCGTAAACACACGTATGCGTCCGAACCCTTGTCGTAAAACCATACGACCTCTAAATCGTTTCGCCCGGAGCAAGGAAACTCTATGTGTGGGACTCTAAAGACTCGACTACTACGCTGGCAGTGGGTTTAACCACAGACCGCAAGCGGCACTAGCTGTACGTAACGGTCCTTAGGTAGATGTCGATAATAAGGTCGATGAGGAAACCCATCCGAACTCCTACTGAGCCTCATGTGACAATCTCCGTACAGTCCGGTCTGTTCGTCTAAGACTATCGCATATCGGGCCTAGGGGGCGGCAAGCGTCAGTCCCCTAATAGCGGAATAAGTCGTGTCGTAGCGTAGCCCATTACACCCTAAGAAACAACTGGAACCTACCAGTAAATCTCGCTTGCCCTAGCCAGGGACTTTGCGTAATGGCTCTCTGACATGGCGCGATATCATCTCCCAATACCGGGAAAGACGAATCCTATCTAACCGCCACGGCCTCTAAGTGCTCGGGACTGCACCCAACTGCTACCTGTTTGCACGACTCCTTTGAGCCGTGGTAGGGTAGCAATCTAAGAACAGTGGGACACACTCTAGGCGAAGTAGCAGTGTCAAGTCTGCGGACTATGCTGTACTCATGTCACCTGGGAACTGTTAACTGACGACGGGTATAATACAAACCAACAGTTCCCCGTGAGTCCTGTCCGGTGTACCCATAACCCAACGAGCACCTGCATACTATCTCCAGTACGACGTACTGACGGCTGTGGGACAGACCATCTCCCCAACTGGGATGAGAAGCGTACACACTAGTCTACTCCGGAGTATCGATGCCCTGTCTCGATAATCCTACGACTAGGGACCTGAAAAAAGATGTGCTTGTAGACTACCCAGCCCCCACTAGTGTGACTGCCATCACAACACTGGTAATCAAGCAAGATCCTAAGAGCTCTATCAATACGTATACTCACATATTAAGATAGATAAAACCAAGTAGCATACTACCATGTTTAGCAATACTGTTATATAACTGTGAATATCCCAAGCTCCCATTAAGTAATATACAAGCTAGTATGATACAATAATGGCCTCTAGGGAATATACACTAACACTCCGATCTCCTGAATCTCCAGTCTTCTCGTCCAGGTGGCACCACGTCGACGGATCTTTAAACGGGCTCCCGCCTCTGAACCGAGGCAACTCGGTCGTCAAGTTTGCAAAAAGAGATGACCAAGATGATGTAGAGAATGAGTAGGACACTTTGCCTCACTTCTTCCAATGCAGTGGACGAACGGTTAATGATGTTGCCTTTTGAAACTGTGATGGAATGAAACGAGCTATGAAATTTCCATACACCAAAACTATAATCTTTTCTTCCAAATGAACAACAACCCTCTTCCCACAAGAGGGGGGAGGCCGGCCACTATATATAGGGGAAGGAGGTGAGTGTAGGAAGGGGAGAGGTGACCACAAGGCAAAAGATCAAGAAGAAAATATCTAAGGCATAACAAAACACATTAATGCAATGAATGACTCATTAACCTAGTCATCCATTCAATTAATGCATAATGGTGACTCACTAATCTAGTCACTGAAACAAGAAGCTTCCACACTCATGACTCACCTTCAAGAAGAAAAGATAAATCCATATTTAACCGAATGTTAAATACGGGCGATAGAAAACTGGAAACTGCCAACTTCCAAAAGTGATCCCGAAACGGATTTCAGGATAACCCCGTATCAGTATAAACATTCCCGCATTTGTATTACGACCGAATACAAATGCAATTGAGACAAAGATATTATATCTACACAGTATAATACTCGGATCCGGCTTAAACCATAGCCGACCAGTATTATCTGCCCGAAATATGACACATGCGTAAACGCACGTGCATTTTCCGAACCCTGCCATAAAACCATACGGCCTCTACAACGTTTCGCCCGAACTTGGGAAACGGTCTGTGGGGGACTCTAATGACTCATCAACACACTGACACTGGGTAAAACCACTAGCACGTCAGAGGTACGAGCTGTACGTAACGTTTGCCTATGTATTGATTGAAAGGGAAGCTGACGAGCGAACTCATCCATAAACCCTACTGAGCCTGACAGTGACAATATCCATACAGTCCGGTCCGTTCGCCTAAAGAGTATCGCATATCGAGTCTGGGGTGGTGGATAAAGTCAGACCCCTGATAACGCGATAAATCGTGTCGGCATGAAGCCCATTACCTCCTGAGAAACTACTGATCCAAATCAGTAATTCTCCACTACCTCGGCCGAGGATTTCTAGTGTTGGCCACCCGTGCACTGTGCGACATCAACCCCCAGTACCGGGAGAGACGAATCCCCGACGATCCGCTCACTGCCTCCATGTGGCTCGTGACTGTACCCAAAAAATACCTGTTTGCTCGTCTCCTTTGAGCGTGGTAGGGTAGGAATCAAAGCACAATAGGAACTCACACGAGACAAATGACGATCTCAGGTCGACAAACTAACCTGTACACTTGTCACCAGGGAACTGCTATCTGACGATATGTATAATACCAACTAGCATGTTCCCGGCGAGTCCTGTCCGGTGTACTCATAACCCAATGAGCATCTGTATACATCTTACGAGAACCAACTGACACCAATGGCTTGTGAGACCGGCCATCGCCCCTCGTCGGGGTCTCGACTGTATAGACTAGTCTACTCTGGAGTATCGATGCCCTGTCTCGAAACTCCTACGACTAGGGACATTTTAAGGATGTGCTTACAGACCCCAGCTCCTGTAGGGTTACTAGTCACACACAAGAGGTACCACAAGGCATCAACCATGCCAAATTCAAATTTTCCGTTGCAGAGAAACCCTAAACTAGATCGTTAACTAGAGATTAGGCAAAACAACAAGCAAGTTAACAACATAACTACAAGTGAAAGGGATTACAACCTTTGTAGATCCGGTCCTCCACTTCTTTAGCTCCGTGATGACGTCCCTCCGCTGCGATCATCGGATCCCGGACTCTAGCGATGGTTTCGTTGGAGAAATGATCGGGCTAGGTCATTGACTTCGAGGCCGAAGATGATCTACGTCGGGGAGACTCAAACTCAATCTATTCCTTCACTTGGTCAAAATCTTTGTGAAGAGAACAACCTATACTACATGGCAAGTGGTAGAGGATGAAGAAATAGGAAGTGGGTTCACTTTAGAATTGGATTTCTCACTCTTTTTCTCATGGCACCATTGGAGCTAGCAAGCTTTTGTGAGCTTGATGAAGATGAAGAAGAAGAAAAGAATCATATGAATCAATATCCAAATGAAACTTATCCAATAAATAATGGCACCATGGTTGAGTTAAGCCTTCATCCTTAACTCATGTAGAGAATTAACCAAAACATTAGGTTAAGGGTTGGGTTAACTAATATCTTATAAAAATGACAAAAGAGTTGACTTTGTCAATGTTTATCAAGCTTCATGAAGCTTGATAACTTTGACCAAAGTCTCACTCTTTTGTTATTTGTTAGGAAAATAGTAAACCCTAATTTAACGTTGATTTGGTTCAAGTCTCACACACACAACTTGTTTGTATCATCAAGTATGATACAAACATGTACACTTGCATATATCACATATAAACAATGTGCACATTCAAGTGAGAAAATCAATCTTAAATGAACCAATACTAGTTAATATAAACTAATATATCAAATATATAATTATACATTAAATTATTAAATCAACACTTGATTTAACGATCCGGTCATATTGTATATAACCGACTAATATCATATAGTAACAACTTATCGAATCAACACTTGATCCGATAACCCGGCTATATCGCATACAACCGATCAATGTCACAAATCGCGAGAATAGAATATAGTATCACATACTGGTATTATTCTCGGTCCGGCACATATCTCATATGCGCTCCTATTTCGTTTCGCTTGAGCCAGGAAACCCATGTGTAAGACTCTAAAGACTCGTCAATACGCCGGCAGTAGGTGATGATCCTATCAAACATCCACAAGCCGCAAGCGGTCTGCTAAACGTAACGGCCACCCGGATATTTAGCAATCAGAAGATCAATGAGCAAGCTAGCTCACACTCCTGTGAATCCAACCAGTAACACTACCGTACAGTCCGGTCTCTTCGTCTGATATGTCGCATATCTCGTCTAGGGGTGGTAAACGTCAGACCCCAATAACTTGATAAGTCGTGTCGATATGAGGCTCATAACGGGTCGAGAAACTACTGGTAACACTTTCCAGTAAATCCCTAAAGCAGCCTTGGCCAAGGACTTCCTGTTATAGCCAATCGAGCACAGCGCAACATCAACTCCCTATATCGGGAGAGACGAAACCCCTCCTATCGCTCATTGCCACCATGTGATTCGGGACTGTACCCAAAAACCACCGTTTTGCATGCCCTCTTGGACGTGGTAAGGTGGAAATCAAAGTACAGTGGGAATCACACAAGACTCTATGACGATCTCGGGTCTACAGACTAACCTGTACCAGTGTCACCAGAGAACTGCCATCTGACATAAGGTATAATACCATCTGGGAGTTCACGGCGAGTCCGTCCAGTGTACCCAGTCTCCACTGAGCACCCGTATATCGTCTCTGATGTCAAACACCAATGGATATGGGATCATCCATCGCCCATCTATATGGGTTGAGAAGCTACATGCTAGTCTACTCTGGTATATCGATGCCCCGTCTCGATACACCCACGACTAGGGACAGTGAAGGATGTACTTACGGACTACCATGTCCCTACTAGTATGATCCGTATCATAGTCCAGGTAGTCAAGTACACATCCTAAGGTCTTTACCAACATGTAACAGAGAGACAATCAGTGTACACGTTAAGGTAAAGAGTAACCAGATAGCATACTAACATATCGAGCAAGAAAGTCATCCCTATATATGTCCAAGCATCCACTACAATATACATCCTATGTATAGTAATGGCCTCTAGGGCATTCATATAACTAACAATCTCCCACTTGCACTAGGGCCATCTGATAGCAGTGGTTGTAGTATCTCATACTCAACAATCCCGTAAATGTCTCTCTCTGGGAAATTGCCTTTGTGTGTGGATCCGCCGTGTTGTCCTCTTAGTCTACTCTCCTAACCTCGATCCCCTGTAGATCAACCATCTCCTCGATCAGGTGATACTACCTAAGAATATGTCTGGATCATTGATGGGACGGGCGTTCCTAGGCATAAGCCACAACTCCATTGTCACACAATGGGAGGAACGAAGTTCATCTCATGAACTAATATACAACCAGACTGCCTCTTTGGTAGCATATTTGGTAGCGATGTATCCAGACTTTATCGTCTAGTATGCCACGGTATCTAGCTTGGAACTCTTCCAACATACCGTCCCTTTATTGAGGGTAAAGACAATGCCTGCGACTGACATTCAGTCGTCCTTATTACCCTGGAACCTTTCCAGTGAATCTCCCCAGGATCAATTGATATCTTCTCACAACAGCTAGTGAGGATCCTAAGGTCTACTTAGATCTATCTCATAGATCCAAAATCCAGGATTCAGGAGGTATCATTATGACCTATATGGAGAATCCTTGTGATAAGTGGAGATTGACCGAGCGAAGCGTAAGAAACTCCTTCCCTATCAAGAGTATTTCATCCATGTACTCTACCAGGATCACCACCATACTCCCTACTACCTTTTTGTATATACAAGGTTCATCTACCATTTTTGATGATGTCAAACTCTTTGACTAACTCATCAAAACAGATGTTCCAACTCCGCGATGCCTGCTTTATTACATAAAACATCTTACACACGTTTCCGCTGCTCCCACTGTCTACGAAGCCCTCTGACTGTGTACTTACAGACTTTCTCTTCTAAAACATCATTTAGAAAAGCAGTCATGACACCCAAGCGCCAGATATCGTAGTCATGGTATGTAGCCGTGGCAAGTAGGATCTGGATGGACTTAGGCATTGGTACTTAGAAAAGGTTTCATCACAATCCATAGCTGGTCAATGATGCAAACCTTTAACAAGTCTAGTTTTGAAAGTCTCAACTTTTCCATGTACACCAAGTAATCATCTCAAGATATACTTGCTCCTGATAGGGATTTAACCCTTCAGATAAAGCAACCAAAGTCCATACTTTGTTGGTGTAAAAGGATTCCATCTCAGATCGATAAACATCCAGCCATTCTTACAGAGTCCCACTCCTGATGGCCAGCTCGAAACTAGTTAGGTCATCATCCCATGATGCAATCCTCGCTCCCACTGTCATAGAGAAACCGGAGTATCTCTCAGGTGGGTGAGGAAACCTACTAGATCGGCAGAGAGGCTGAGGTTCGTTGGTTGCTATTGAATCCTTTGGTTCTACCAAATCATCAGCTGCAGTTTGTATAGCTGGAACTCTTTCCAGTTCTACCTCATGTCCTCTAATTTCTTCATAAGAAATTCCCTTTCACAAAGGTGGCATGTTGAGTAACAAAACATCTTTTGTTCCTCGGTTAGGTAGAAGATATTCCCTTGCGTATGCTTGGGATATCCAACAAACTTCTACAGTACTGACTTTGCCTCAAGCTTGTCTGGATTTTGCCTTTTAGACATAGGCCGGACAACCCCAAATCTTAACTGACTTAAGAGATGGGATCTTCCCTTTCAATATCTCATATGAAATGGTAGGCATCTGATTTGATCGGAACCCTATTCAATAGGTATGCAACTTCATAAGTGCATAAATCACTAAAAGGAAATAGGAAACTCAGTAGTACTCATCATAGAGCACACCATATCACATAGGGTGTTATTGCTCGGCCCCGATATACCATCATGCTATGGTGTATACGGAGGAGTAATGCTAAGAGAGAATCACATTCTCCTTTAGAATAATCCAGGAATTCCGTGCTCAAGTATTCTCCTCCTTGATCACATCAAAGGACATAATACTTATACCCGTATTTTGGTTCTCTACTTCTAACTTATATTCTGTGAATATCTCAAAAATTTCGGACTTGTGTTTCAACAGGAACATATGTCTGAATCTTGAGAGATTATCAGAGAATGTAATGAAGTACGAAGAACCGGTCTTGGCATATGTAGACAGGGGACCTTCTTACATCAGCATGTATCAATTCTAAAAGTTCACTAACTCTTTCTCTGTTTCCAATAAACAGAGCTATGGTCATCTTATCTCTGTGACATGACTGGCTAGTTTCACAAGATGTAAATTCAAACTAATTTAAATATGCATCTTAATGTAACTTCAGCTAGTGGGGTCGCATTGATATGACCTAGTCTACAATGCCTCAAGAAGGATTTGTTCATTTCTGAACTCTTCCTTTTGTGTGTGTTCTGTATACTAAGAACTGTAGTTTGATTTAGAACGTTAATGCTTTTAGATAACGTGCCTGAACCGATCAACTCTTGATTTAGGAAATGTTCAAAACATTATCCAACAATACAAAATTATATCCCTCTTTATCTAAATAAAGAGACTGATATGATTTTGTATATCAGGTTCGGTATCTAATAACATTTGTTCAGAATCAATGTATTCTTGTAATACAGGGTGACAGTGACCAACAGACCTGGCTGCAACACTTGCACCATTTTTTGTCTCATAAAACTTATCACCCGTTCTCAGTTCTCTACCTTTCTGTAGCCCATGTAACATATTACATATGCGGGATCCTGATCCGGTATCAAATACCCAGGACGTAAAGGACACTGAGAAACAGTTCTTGGTAATGAATACACCTGAAGATGATGCATCGGTATGCACTTTCTTCGTTTGGGCGGCACGGGAATTCTGGTAATCCCCAATTTCCTGCCCTGTCTTATAACAATTATAAGTTGGAGCGGGACCAACGTTCCCCAGCTCAGTATAACAAGCGGGTTCGGTCAATATATCCGTTTTATTATCTTGATTAAGGCGTGACATGGTCGCTACCTGGAGAGAGAGAGAAGAAAACACTCTGCGTGCGCTCTTGCAAGATCAGATTGGTTATTATTTTATCTAATCAGGATGGCTCCCACCGTTTTTATCAAATCTTCCATCAAACCCTAAAAGGAAAAACTAGCCGGGATTAATTACACGCTACAAGTTCGCCAATCTTTCTGCCAGGCCCGTATCAGTACTTTGAGGGAGGTTCCCCGTGCTTTCGCAAAGACCTAATTAAAGTAAACCTCGTTTTCCCAGAGGCGTAACCCCGTTGACACCTTTCTAGACACCTACTTGATCGGCTAATTGTAATGTGTAAAACTCTCCCAGGAGTAACAATTACTCGCAGTGGGTATCGGGATCCAACTATCTCATAGAAGGTATGCAATCTCATTGCAAATTTCAACACTTGAAATTCCCGATAATTTTGCCCCGAACGATCTATGACCTTGACAAGGTCAACAAACCATAGACCGTAAGTCAGGTTCTACCCGTCATTTCTTGATTGAATCAAACCCACCCGCACGACCCTTGACAAGGTCAACAAGGCCGTACGACTACCCTAAAACAATCTGCATCATATGCATAAGCAGATAAATACTGGTCAGCTACCGCACACTGCTCCTTGACAAGGTCAACAAACGCAGCAGGAATACTAAGCAGGACTTATCTGAAATGACGGAGGGCTACGACAGGTTTTTCTGAAAACCTATTGCGTAATGAACTTGATATCGTTGTAGAATCAAATGATTTTGAAATGGAGTGTTTTTGAGGCTTTTCTAGTTTTGCTAAAGGGGTCACTCCCGGTGAAGGGATCGTCGGCCCTTTCCTCATCGAATAAGGTGCAGGATATATCATATATACCGCTGTGCAAAGCAAGAACTATAGGAGAAATCAAAAGACAAACTGAGGGGTGTAGCATCTGTCGGTTATTGCTAAAGGGGTCACTCCCAGTGAAGGGATCTCGGCCCTTTCCTTATCGAATAAGGTGCAGGATGTTCTACAAGGAACACCGCGATGCAAAGCAAGAACTGTAGCTACCTGTCTTTGAAAATTCGATTCCACAACATCTTTTAAGTTTCTTTTATTTCATTAATCATATTAATGAAGTTCCATCATTTAAATCACTTAAACATCACAGATAAATACGACGTACACTTATGCCATCCGCATTCGCCTCGATGTCCCCTCGTGCACCGTTAGGTTAGGTAACTAACGGGAGAGCGGGGCAGGGCTAGCGCGGGTGTAAAACATAAGTAACGTCTATATAATATATCAAATATACTATATATTGTATCTATCACAACATATAAATTGATCACATCACAGATATAGCAGCAGAAGAAACATATGAAACATTGGATATACTAGGACGTCCGTGTTTTCAATACGAGCCTGTATAAAACACGGATTCCACGATCGCGATGAATAGCCAAACCCACACCCCTAGACCCCTACGAGAGCGGCAAGCAACCCTACCAATTCTAGAGTTAGGAGACCCGGACTCGACTCATCGATTTGGTCTCCCACTGGAATCCAGAACCCGGTTACTTGTGCTCTCCTCCTTGGGTCTATCCTAGTGCGGAAAAGTAAATAATATACAAATGATGACAGCAACCTCAACCCGGAAGTGTCCCAATAAAAGAATATTGCATACAATAAATTTTACATGAATGAAAATAAAAACTCTCATCTCACATAAAACCCCCGGCTATTCAAAACGCGACGATCCAATATAACATATCCAGCAACACATAACATCACATGTCATCAACGTAAGTAAATATGCGCATCCTAATTGTCGTTGACATATAGCAACGAAACCGGCGATATCACATATTACACTTACGGTCACAGAAAAGAATGTGTAAAACTACAACAGTTGGAATCCGTAACCCCTTTAGACATCGCATGCCTAACCAAATGAATTCTTAGACATCGCATGCCTAACAATTATAAACCCCGCATTTTAGTCTCATTATCGAAAACTCTTTTCAATATCAAGTCGGGCAATTCAGCAAGATTCCCGACATCCTGATCGAATGCTCGTCGCAAACTTTAGTAGACGGCCGCACCCCCGGTTGCCGTCGACGAAGTGCACCAAGGCGGAACACCGCTGCCGCGAGCACCCAAACGGATGCTTTCGGTGACGGGGTTCTCCTACAGTCACTTGGTCGGGGCTATGGGGCGCGGCTGTCTATTAAATTTACCCGACGAGTATCCGCGTACACAACGTGATTGCGACGGACTTTTGATCACATCAAAATTCCATGGCAACCGATCAAGTGAGACTAAAGTGCTAGATTTATAACATTCATTCAGTTATCTCATAACTATCTGTGGATTCCAAATATTGTATCACATTCCAGATAAATAGACAATGTTAAACTTTCAGATCGAATAATCAAACACCCAAGTTTTTCCGAAAAGCTCAACACATGAAATAAGTTTTAAAACATCCACTTCATGCCACAGTACCAACGGTCCAGCCGTAGAAGGGTCAAGCCAACGCCTCACATGTGGCAAGCCGTACTGCCCCAAACCCTAAGGTTCAAAGGGCAGTTCAAGACGGTCACATAATCGAGTTAAGGTTCGTTGTCTTCTAGAGGGTCCATCGCGTTACTTGCACTACTTAGAACGTTCTTAAACTACGGAAAAATCCAATACTTGGAAATTTCCCGGCAGGGGAAAAAATGGATATTTATATTCGGTCGAACTTTTTAACAGTTTCTAAAATATCCGGAAAAACATAAATGAAGTTAAATTATCCGATCGAATTAACGTGTCCCCAATAAAACCCTAGAAAACTCAACACTTGACTGGAATTAAAAAATTCACAGAAAAAAATGACAAGAAAGGACCTAAGAATAAATTTGTGAAGTTTGAGGGACTAATTCACAATTTGGGTCGCGGAACCGCCGCCAAACGCTTGGTTTGGCCGCTGTTCCGCGGTCAAATTTTTGAGTTATGGGTCCGTACTTCACAGTAATTCTTATATTTTCCTGCTTAATTTTCTGAGCATTTTTAATTCACAAAATTCCACAGTTTCAAAAAATGTACAGAGAAGGGTTTTGATCGGGGTTTCGGGGTTCGATCGGATCTCTAACTTCATCTACACTTCGCCTAAAGCTCTAACTAGGCTTTGATACCACTGTAGGGTTACTAGTCACACCCAAGAGGTTCCACAAGGCATCAACCATGCCAAATTCAAATTTTCCGGTGCCGAGAAACCCTAAACTAGATCGTTAACTAGAGATTAGGTGAAACAACAAGCAAGTTAACAACTTAACTACAAGTGAAAGGGATTACAACCTTTGTAGATCTGTTCCTCCACTTCTTTAGCTCCATGATGACGTCCCTCCGCTGTGATCATCGGATCCCGGACTCTGGCGATGGTTTAGTCGGAGAAATGATCGGGCTAGGTCATTGACTTCAAGGCCGAAGATGATCTACGTCGGGGAGACTCAAACTCAAGCTATTCCTTCACTTGGTCAAAAACTTTGTGAAGAGAACACCCTATACTACATGGAAAGTGGTAGAGGATGAAGAAATAGGAAGTGGGTTGACTTTAGAATTGGATTTCTCACTCTTTTTCTCATGGCACTATTGGAGCTAGCAAGCTTTTGTGAGCTTGATGAAGATGGAGAAGAAGAAAAGAATCATATGAATCAATATCCAAATGAAACTTCTCCAATAAATAATGGCACCATGGTTGATTTAAGCCCTCATGCTTAACTCATATAGAGAATTAACCAAAGCATTAGGTTAAGGATTGGGTTAACTAATATCTTATACAAATGACAAAAGAGTTGACTTTGTCAATGTTTATCAAGCTTCATGAAGCTTGATAATTTTGACCAAAGTCTCACTCTTTTGTTATTTGTTAGGAAAATAGTAAACCCTAATTTAACCTTGAGTTGGTTCAAGACTCATACACACAACTTTTTTGTATCATCAAGCATGATACAAACATGTACACTTGCATATATCACATTTAAACAATGTGCACATTCAAGTGAGAAAATCAATCTTAAATGAACCAATACTAGTTAATGTAAAGTAATATATCAAATATTTAATTATACATTAAATCATTAAATCAACACTTGATTTAACGATCCGGCCATATTGTATATAACCGACTAATATCATATAGTAACAACTTATCGAATCAACACTTGATCCGATAACCCGGCTATATCGCATTCAACCGATCAATGTCACAAATCGCGAGAATAGAATATAGTATCACATACTGGAATTATTCTTGGTCCCGCATATATCTCATATGTGCTCCTATTTCGTTTCGCTTGAGCCAGGAAACCCCTGTGTAGGACTCTAAAGACACGTCAATACGCCAGCAGTAGGTGATGATCATATCAAACACCCACAAGCCGCAAGCGATCTACTAAACTTAACGGCCACCCGGGTATTGAGCGATCAGAAGATCAACGAGCAAGCCCGCTCACACTCCTGTGAATCCAACCAGTAACACTACCGTACGGTCCGGTCTCTTCGTCTGATATGTCGCATATCTCGTCTAGGGGTGGTAAACGTCAGACCCCAATAAATCGATAAGTCGTGTCGATATGAGGCTCATAACGGGTCGAGAAACTACTCGTAACACTTACCAGTAAATCCCTAAAGCAGCCTTGGCCAAGTACTTCCTGTTATAACCAATCGAGCACAGCGCAACATCAACTCCCTATACCGGGAGAGACGAAACCCCTCCTATCGCTCATTGCCTCCAAGTGATTCGGGACTGTACCCAAAATCCACCGTTTTGCACGCCCTCTTGGATGTGGTAAGGTGGAAATCAAAGCACAGTAGGAATCACACAAGACTCTATGACGATCTCGGGTCTACAGACTAACCTGTACCAGTGTCACCAGAGAACTGCCATCTGACGTAAGGTATAATACCATCTGGGAGTTCTCGGAGAGTCCTTCCAGTGTACCCAGTCTCCACTGAGCACCTGTATATCATCTCTGATGTCAAACACCAATGGATATGGGATCATCCATCGCCCATCTATATGGGTCGAGAAGCTACACGATAGTCTACTCTGGTATATCGATGCCCCGTCTCGATACACCCACGACTAGGGACAGTGAACGATGTACTTACGGACTACCATATCCCCACTAGTATGATCCGTATCATAGTCTAGGTAGTCAAGTACACATCCTAAGGGCTTTACAACCATGTAACAGAGAGACAATCAGTGTACACGTTAAGGTAAAGAGTAACCAGATAGCAAACTATCATATCGAGTAAGAAAGTCATCCCTATATATGTCCAAGCATCCACTACAATATACATCCTATGTATAGTAATGGCCTCTAGGGCATACATATAACTAACAGCTCCCACGTATATGATCACCATCATACTGCTGGTAGTTAAGCAAGAATCCTATGGGCTCTGTCAACATGCAATAGCGAACTAAAGCATGTATACGATGATAAAGACAAACCAGATAGCATACTATCATCTCGAGCAAGACTGTCATATCGGTATAGGTCCTGCCTCAATCATTGCAATCACGTACCTGCGATCCATAATTGACTTTGAGGGCACTATATCCAACAACATCAGGCTCAGTAGGAGTTCGGATGGGTTCCGCATCGTCCTTCTTATCGACATCTACCTGGGGACCGTTACGTACAGCTAGTGCCGCTTGCGGTCTGTGGTTAAACCCACTGCCAGCGTAGTGTCGAGTCTTTAGAGCCCACACAGAAAGTTTCCCTGCTTCGGGCGAAACGATATAGAGGTCGTATGGTTTTACGACAGGGTTCGGACGCATACGTGTTTTTACGCACTTACTATGTTCTGACAGTTTTTACTAGTCGGCTTTGGTTTAAGCCAGATTCTAGTATCGGATTATTGGATTTATACAGTCTAAAGTTTTTCCTTGTTTTCACGGATAGGAGGGACGTTCTCCTTATTTGTCGGGAAGCTTCTAGAAGGATGATGACTTGGAGGCTAAGGTGGCATTTGCATTTATTGGATTAATGAGTCATGAGAGTGAATCATCCAAGGTGTTAATGTTGCATTAATGTTATAAATGACTCATGAGATGAATCACTCTATGAATTAATGAAGCATGATGACACATGTTTATTTGTTATTCATTTTAATAAAATCATATGCTTCATATATTCAAATGATTTCATTTATCCAAAAGGATTCTCATTCTCACCTTCTCTCCCCTCAAGCTCTCTCTCTTCAAACCCTAACCCTAGCCTTTCATGTGTTGAGATCAAGGGTTAGCAAGACTAATACATCCCTAATCCCACTCTATATCCCCTAGGTTACTTTGATTAGCATTTTTAGTAACCTAGTTACCTCAAATTAGAGGTGAAGCTTGGAGTAGCAGCTCTCGGGTGGATCGTCTTTGACTAGAGGAGGCCGTTGAGGTGCCGACGTTCCAAAGAGCCTACGAGGTGTGAAGGACAGCGATGAAGACCTGAAGGACAAGTAACATGAGGTATAACTTCGAATCCGAGTAGTTAAACCTCTCGTAGTTTCCTAGTAATGGTTTAGACACGATCTGTGTGCTCAAGTCCGTGTTACGAAGCTTTGATAATTGTTTTTCATATATTCCGCCTCCCCGCAAGCTCGTGGGGTGCGTGACATGGACTTACAAATATTATTAATGAAAGAAAATAAACCTGAAAGATGTTGTGGAATCGAATTTTCAAAAACAGGTAGCTACAGTTCTTGCTTTGCATAGTGGTATTCATTGTAGAACATCCTGCACCTTATTCGATAAGGACAGAGCCGAGATCCCTTCACCGGGAGTGGCCTCTTTAGCAATAACTAGCAGATGCTACAAACTAGGTTTGTCTTTTGATTACTTTTATAGTTTTTGCTATGCATAGTGATATATGTGATATATCCCGCACCTTATTCGATGAGGAAAGAGCCGAGATCCCTTCACCGGGAGTGACCTCTTTAGCAAAACTAGTAAAAGCCTAAAAACTCTCCTTTTCAAAATTCACTCGATTCTACAACGATATCAAGTTCATTACGCAAGAGGTTTTCTGAAAAACCTGTCGTAGCCCTCCGTAATTTCAAATAAGAACTGTTTAGTATTCGTGATGTGTTTGTTGGCCTTTGTCAAGGCGTAGTGTGCGGTAGCTGAATAGTGTTTATCTGCTTATGCATATCATGCAGATTGTTTTAGGGTAGACGTACGACCTTGTTGGCCTTTGTCAAGGGTCGTGCAGGTGGGGTTAATTCAATCCGGAAATGACGGGTTGAACTTAACTAGCATCCTATGGTTTGTTGGCCTTTGTCAAGGTCATAGGAGGTTAGGGGAAAAATATTATTAGGAATTTCATGTGTTGAAATTTGCAATGGATTGCATACCTTCTATGAGATAGTTGGATCCCGATACCCTCTGCGAGTAATTGTTACTCCTAGGAGAGTTTTGCACTTTACAATTAGCTGATCAAGTAGGTGTCTAAAAAGGTGCCAACGGGGTTACGCCCTTGGGAAAACGAGGTTTATTTTAATTAGGTCCGTGCGAAAGCACGGGGAACCTCCCTCAAAGTACCGGCACTGGCCTGGCTGAAAGATTGGCGAACTTGTAGAGTATAATTAATCCGGGCTAGTCTTTCGTTTTAGGGGTTGGAGGAAGATTTGATAAAAACAGTGGGAGCCATCCTGATTAGATAAAATAATAACCAATCTGATCTTGCAAGAGCGCACGCAGAGTGTTTTCTTCTCTCTCTCTCTCCAGGTAGCGACCATATAACGCCTTAATCAAGATAATAATATGGATGTACTGACCGATCCCGCTTATTATACTTCGCTGGGAAACGTTGGTCCTGCTCTAACATATAATTGTTATAAGACCGAGCAGGAAATAGCGGATTACCCGGATTCCCGTGCCACCCAAACGAAGAAAGTGCATGATGATGCATCTTCTTCGGGTGTGTTCATTACCAAGAACTGTTTCTCAGTATCCTCTACGTCCTAGGTATGAGATACCGGATCGGGATCCCATATATATAATATGTTACATGGGCTGCAGATAGGTAGAGAACTGGGAATGGGTGATAAAAATTTCAAGAGTTGGAAATGGTGCAATTGTTGCAGCCAAGGTGTTGGCAGTTATGAACCTGTATTACCAAATACATTGATTCTGAACGAATGTTATTAGATACCAAACCTGGTATACAACATCATATCAGTCTCTTTATTTAGTAAAGAAGGATATAATTTTGTATTGTTGGATAATGTTTTGAACATTTCCTATCTCAAGAGTTGATCGGTTCAGGCACGTTATCTAAAATCATATACATTCTAGATCAAACCACAGTTCTTTACGTACAGAACACACACAAGCGGAAGAGTTCAGAAATGAACGAATCCTTCTTGAGGCATTGTAGACTAGGTCATATCAATTCGACCCGACTAGCTGAAGTTACATAAATATGCAAATTTAAATCAGTTTGAATTTACATCATGTGAAACATGCCAGTCATGTCACAAAGCTAAAATGACCATAGCTCCATTTACTGGAAACAGAGAAAGATTTAGTGAACTCTTTGGATTGATACATGATGATGTATGTACGTCCCCTGTCTACACATGCCAGGAACGGTTCTTTGTACTTCATTACATTCACTGATGATCTCTCAAGATTCGGACATATGATCCTGTTGAAATACAAGTCTGAACCTTTTGAGATATTCAAAGAATATAAGTTAGAAGTAGAGAACCAAAAAGGGTATAAGTATTATGACCTTTGATGAGATCAGGGAGTAGAATACTTGAGCACGGAATTCCTGGACTATTCTAAAGGGGAATGTGATTCTCTCTCAGCAATATTCCTCCGTATACACCATAGCACAACGGTGTATCGGGGCGGAGCAATTGCACCCTATGAGATATGGTGCGCTCTATGATGAGTATTGCTGGGTTGCCTATTTCCTTTAGGGGGTTATGCACTTGTGAAGCTGCATACCTATTGAATGGTGTTCCAACCATATCATGTGTGTACCACTCCATATGCGATATGGTATAGGAAGAGCCCATCTCTTTAGTAAGTTAAGATTTGGGGTTGTCCGACCTATGTCTAAAAGAAAAATCCGGATAAGTTCGAGGCAAGGTCCGTTCTATGGAAGTTTGTTGGATATCCCAAGCATTTGCAAGGGAATACCTTCTACCACAATGAGGAACAAAAGGTGTTTTATTTCTTAGCATGCCACCTTTTTAGAAAAGGAATTTATTTTAGAAGAAATTTGTGGTCATGAGGTAGAACTGGAATGAGTTCCAGCTATACAAACTACAGCTGATGATTTGGTAGAACCGGAGGATTCAATAGCTCCCAACGAACCTTAACCTTTCAGCCGATCTGGTAGGGTTCCTCACCCACCTGAGAGATACTTTGGTTTCTCTTTGACAGTGGGAGCGAGGATTGCATCATAAGATGATGAACAAACTAGTTTCGAGCAGGCCATCAAGAGTGGGGACTCTGTAAGAATGGCTGGATGCTATGCGATCTGAGATGGAATCTATGTACACCAACGAAGTATGGACTTTTGTTGCTATATCTAAAAGGTTAAATCCCCATTACGAGCAAGTATATCTTGAGAAGATTACTTGGTGTACATGGAAAAGTTGAGACTTTCAAAGCTAAGACTTATTGTAAAAGGTTCTCGTCATCAACCAAGTTTGGATAATGATGAAACCTTTTCTGGGGCCTATGCTTAAGTCCATCCGGATCCTACTTGCCACTTCTACATACCATGACTACGAAATCTGGCGGTTGGGTGTCATGACTGCTGTTCTAAATAGTGATTAAGAAAAAAGCGTCTATAAGTACACAACCAAGGGGCTTCGTAGACAGTGGGAGCAGCGGAAACGTGTGCAAGTTTCTTTACAGGTTAAAGCAGGTATCGCGGAGTTGGAACATCTGTTTTGATGTGGTAGTCAAAGAGTTTGACTTCATCAAAATGATAGATGAACCTTGTATATACAAAAAGGTGGTAGGGAGTATGGTGGTAATCCTCGTACTGTACGTAGGATGACATACTTTTGATAGGGAAGGAGTTTCCTATGCTACACTCGGTCTATCTCCTCTTATCACATGGATTATCCATAGAGGATCAAGGTGATACCTCCGAGATCCAGGGTTTTGGATCTATGTGATAGATCTAAATGGATGTTAGGATTCTCATTAGCTGTAGTGAGATTGTATCAATCGATCCTGGGGAGAATCACCGGATATCTTCCAGGGTGATAAGGTCAACTGAATGTCAGTCACAGGCATTGTCTTTACCCTCAGTAGAGGGACGGTATGTTGGAAAAGTTCCAAGCTAAATACTGTGGCATACTAGACGATAAAGGCTGGATACATCGCTACCTAAGATGATACCAATGAGGCAGTCTGGGTGTATATTAGTTCATGAGATGAACTTCGTTCCTACCATTGTGTGACAATGGGGTTGTGGCTTATGCCGAGGAACGCTCGTCCCATCTATGTTCCAGACATATTCTTAGGCAGTATCACCTGATCATGGAGATGGAAGATCTCCAGGGGATCGAGGTTAGGAGAGTAGACTCATAGGACAACACGACGGATCCACTCACAAAGGCTTTTTCCCAGAGAGAGACTTTTATGGGATGGTTGCGTATGTGATACTATAACCACTGCTATCAGATGGCCCTAGTGCAAGTGGGAGATTGTTAGTTATATGTATGGCCTAGAGGCTATTACTATACATAAGATGTATATTTTAGTGGATGCTTGGACATATATAGGGAGGAATTTCTTGCTCGACATGATAGTATGCTATCTGGTTACTCTTTACCTTAACGTGTACGCTGATTGTCTCTCTGTTACATGTTGGTAAAGCCCTTAGGATGTGTACTTGACTACCAGTACTATGATGCAAATTATATAAGTAGGGCCATGGTAGTCCATAAGTACATCCTTTAAGGTCCCTAGTCATGGGTGTATCGAGCCGGGGCATCGATATCCCGAGTAGACTAGCGTATACCTTTTCGACCCATGCTGATAGGCGATGGATGATCCCATATCCATTGGTGTTTGACATCAGAGATGATATACGGGTGCTCAGTGGAGACTGGGTACACTGGACGGACTCATCGAGAACTCCCAGATGGTATTATACCTCACGTCAGATGGCAGTTCTCTGGTGACACTGGTACAGGTTATTCTGTAGATCCGAGATCGTCATAGAGTGTTGTGTGATTCCCACTGTGCTTTGATTTCCACCTTACCACGTCCAAGAGGGCGTGAAAAACGGTGGTTTTTTGGGTACAGTCCCGAATCACAAGGAGGCAATGAGGGATAGGAGGGATTTCGTCTCTCCCGGTATTGGGGGTTGATATTGCGATGTGCTCGATTGGCCATAACAGGGAAGTCCTTGGCCAGGGCTGGTTTAGAGATTTACAGGTAAGTGTTACCAGTAGTTTTCCGACACGGTATGAGCCACATATCGGCATGACTTATCGGTTATTGGGGTCTGACATTTACCACCCGTAGACTATATATGCGACATATCAGACGAGGAGACCGGACTGTACGGTAGTGTCACTGTCAGGCTTTTGCAGGAGTTAGAGCGGGCTTGCTTGCTGATCTTCTAATCGCTCAATACCCGGGTAGCCGTTACGTCCAGCTAGTACCACTGACGGCTTGTAGGTGCTTGATGTGATCATCACCTACTGTCGGCGTATTGACGAGTTTTTAGAGTCCTACATAGAGGTTTTACTGGCTTAGGAAAAATGAAATAGGAGCACATATGTGATATGTGCGGGACCGAGAATAATGCGTGTGTATGATACCGTATTCTATTCTCACGACTTTTTGTATCGGTCGGTTATATGTGATATAGCCGGGTTATCGAATCAAGGGTTGATTCGATAAGTCGATACATTGGATGTTAGTTGGTTATATGTGATATAGCCGGATTATTAAGTCAAGTGTTGATTTGATAATTTAGTGTATAATTGTATATTTGATATACTAATTTACATTAACTAAGATTAGCTCACTTAACCATTCTTTTCTCAATTGTATGTACATGTAATATATATGTGATATATATATTGATGTGAATTGTTTATTTTTGTGTGTCATGGTTGTTGATACACTATGCATGGATGTTTAAGACTTACACCATGCCATTTGTGATATTGGGCTTTAATATTTAAAGTAAAAACAAAATTAGTGGAATATTAGTTTAACGCATGAAGCTAGTGGAAGCTTGTGGATGCATTGACTAAGTCCATTGGTTTTGTTTTACTTAAGATATTTACTAACCTAACCATCACAATTAGCCATGTTATGTCTCTACTTGAGTTTGTATATGATACTCACTCACCCATGGTTTATAATCTCACTTTGGATAATTTCATTCTCATCTTCTTTCTTCATCTTCTTCCTCCAAAAGAAAATGGTTTCTAGGGTTTGATCAAAGGGAGGAAATATTGTGAGAAAAGAAATTCTAAAGTGAGCCCACTTCCTATTTCACCATCCTCTACTAGATTAGAAATTTAGTATAGGGTGTTTGCTTCACTTTGGTGAAGTGGTAGCTTGAGTTAGTAATCCCTCGACGTAGATCATCTTCGGCCTCGAAGATTTCAAGCAAGACCGCTACCTTCTTCTCATGGAGCCGTCCAAGAGTCCGTGAGCAACATGATCGCAGCGAAGGGACTACTACAAGGTGCTTTTGAAGTGAAGGACCGATCTACAAAGGTTGTATTTCTTTTTCACTTAGATGTAAAATGGTTTACATTCGTTTCTGTATTATTTTCTAGTTATCCTTTTAACGGCAATTCATTAAAAATGGTATGGACGATGCCTCCTGAAGCCTTGCTGCCGTCGATGGGAACCCTACAACGTCTACAGGCGTAATGCAATCTAAGTAAGCCGAAAACCCAGCAATCTAAACCATCAAAAGTAGTAAGTGATAAGAACATTTTTTAAAACTTTTGGAATCTCAATCAAAAGTTCTTTAAAGTCAAAATTTATTTTCTTTAAAATTTGGCAGCACCTCCTTTGTAAAAACAAGCACCGAAAAGGGTACAACATAAAATATATGTAAAGCATCCCCAACGGGAGCAAATCGACGCCCAAAGGAGGAAAACAACCACCATAACAGATATACAACACCGTAGCGAAGAAAAAGACGATATAAAGTGACAACAGCATAAAAGATATCCAAAGTCACAAAATAATAGTATCGTCCTCACAACTCGTCTTTAAGTCAAAACATGAAATAGTAGATGGAGAGTACTAGATACAATGAATATACAAATGAGCATCATCGGATAACCGCAAAACCCACCTATAGCAAAACTGCACACAGTCAGCCGTAGCGGTAGCCGCTGCAAAAGTTGATACGATAAGATGAAGCCCTGCCGCTACCACTCTTAGGGACACCTGCAAAACACTGTGGCACAACGGGGGTGAGTTGCCAACTCGTGAATAGTAAATAACATATGCAGGTAATCACAGGTATGCACGTACTGCGATAATTTATCACATGCAAGTTGATAGCAATAAATGGCAATATGTATATGAAAAAATCATGAGAGGTACTCTATCAGGTACTACTAAAACACAAAGCAATTCATATCAAATAAAAGCTGATTATGGAATAAAACAGTCATCCTCACGGAATCCTCATCGTGGCAGGACCAGTGTCCATCAAGACAATCTAAATCCCAATATCAAAGTCACCGCATCCTCAGATCGGCCCTCATATCCTGTAAGTCTCATGGAACATGAGTGTCCAACATCGACACCCGAAAACATCATGAAATACTCGTGTCCAACATCGACACGTAAATCCTCATATATAGGGCTCCGTCAGTCCGGATCGGCCCTGATGTCTACGTATCATACGTCTCACGGAATATGAGTTTCCAGCTCCGAAACTCGCAATCCACGTATCCATATGTCTCAATACTGTCACCGGTAAGGTAGTACTCCCCTGCCTCATGCTCATCGCCATCATCTGCGATCTTCTTGCTCCGGGTACCTCCAGGCCCCACCATGTACCCGCACACGGCCTCGTCCACTCTTCGCATGGGGTATCTAACACAAATCTCAGAACCGAGAAATCTTATGGTGGACGCATCGAAATATCATATCAAGAGAAACCGGGTTTTTCAAACAATGCATAATTTCATGAACTACCACGGTCCTCAAATCCAGAAAACATCAAGTGAAATCCATATCTCAATGCGAAAATCCATGAATATAATATATGCAACATAAAACAGTAATATGAGCATATAAAGGAAAAACCGCTATTTAAATGCATCAAGTTAAAATATATCATGCGGTTTCCAATTCCTCCAAAGTCCAATGCAATATCATATAATGGTGAACATGTTGCTATAGCGAGGTATGCATGTATCTATGTCGGTATAGAAAGATATGTGTATCTATATGTAAGCATGTATGTATGATGCATTCCATATGCGCAATAGCATAAAAATCAATGTCTCCATGTCGATGACAATACAATACCACATATGCGTATATGTAGCTCTAGTAAGGTATGTGTATGTACATGTAAGTATGTATGCATGATGTACATGTATCTGTAACCAGGTAAGTGGTGTACATGTATATTGTCACCGGTAAGGTAGTACTCCCCTGCCTCAAGCTCATCGCCATCATCTGCGATCTTCTTGCGCTGGGGTACCTCCAGGCCCCACCATGTACCCGCACACGGCCTCGTCCACTCCTCGCATAGGGTATCTAACACAAATCTCAGAACCGAGAAATCTCATGGCGGACTCATCGAAATATCATATCAAGAGAAACCGGGTTTTTCAAACAATCCATAATTTCATGAACTACCACGGTCCTCAAATCCAGAAAACATCATGTGAAATCCATATCTCAATGCGAAAATCCATGAATATAATATATACAACGTAAAACAGTAATATGGGCATATAAAGGAAAAACCTCTATTTAAATGCATCAAGTTAAAATATATCATGCGGTTTCCAATTCCTCCAAAGTCCAATGCAACATCATATGAAGGTGAACATGTAGCTATAGCAAGGTATGTATGTATCCATGTCGGTATAACAAGATATGTGCATCTATATGTAAGCATGTATGTATGATGTATTCGATATGCGCAATAGCATAAAAATCAATGTCTCCATGTCGATGACAATACAATACCACATAGGGGTATATGTAGCTCTAGCAAGGCATGTGGGTGTACATGTAAGTATGTATGCATGATGTACATATAGTTGTAGCCAGGTAAGTGGGTGTACATGTAAGTATGTATACATGATGTACATATAGCTATATGTCATATGTGTATACACCTGTCAATAATGATGTAATACCCTCTAGGAATAGGTGTAGCTATATCAAGTTATATGTATATACATGTCAATAATGATGCAATACCACGTATGTATATGTGTATGCTATCTTTGTTATACACAATGGAAATAAGGATCATGTCTCAATGTCCCTAACCAATACAATATCATATATGTATATGGGTTGTGTGTGTCTTGTCAATTATCGACGGAGTGTGTGTAGCATACAATTAGTGCTCGTGAAACATGAACCGTCAATAATGGTGTTGTGTCTCATTAATACTATGTCCATATGAAATAGGAAAATGAGGTATGCAACAATGGTACACATGCACAATCAAGTAATGATATGCAATGAATTTCATGCACAATCTCTATATGTGAAATATACTTAAAATCAAGAATCATATCATTTAATCTAGCCCAGACGCATAACGCCATGCGGGTGATTCCCCTGTAGATGTTAAATCTACTCACCGATGACCTCGAGCTAAGTAAATCCGACCACCTACTTCCTTTTTTTCGCAGCGTCCGAAGTCCCTGCTCGCGATCCTAAAATTTCACAAATAAATAACGTAAGAATAAATATCCTGCGCCGACACAAAGACAACGAAATGCAAGGATAACATCCACAAGATATACACACTATACACTTAGTTCACAAAATGCGTACGATATTGGCACAACCTCAGCTAGGAACGCTAAATGACACAACCATCAAGCCTAGACCCTGATCGTACCGATCGCGCATTCACAACACAATATATATCGTAGAAGATAATATATATAACATCGCAACGTCAATAGAAACTCAAACCTAATTTTTACCGAAAACCTAGAGGCCATTACTGTACATATGATGTATATTGTATCGACGAGTACATCCTGTAACTTTTCCTAGTCGAGGGTGTATCGAGACAGGGCATCGATACACCAGAATAGACTAGCGTATACACATCTTGACCCATATGATGGGCGATGGATGATCCCATATCCATCGGTGTTTGACATCAAGGATGGTGTATGGGTGCTCAGTAAAGACAGGGAACACTGGACGGACTCGCCGAGAACTCCCAGATGGTATTATACCTCACGTCAGATGGCAGTTCTCTGGTAACACTGGTACAGGTTAGTCTGTTGACCCGAGATCGTCATAGAGTCTTGTGTGATTCCCACTATGCTTTGATTTCCATCATACCACGTCCAAGAGGGCGTGCAAAAAGGTGGCTTTTGGGTACAGTCCCGAATCACATGGAGGCAATGAGCGATAGGAGGGGTTTCGTCTGTCCCGGTATAGGGAGTTAATGTTGCGCTGTGTTCGATTGGCTATAACTGGAAATCCCTGACTAGGATTGCTGAGATTTACTGGTAAGTGTTATCAGTAGTTTCTCGAACTGTTATGGACCTCATATCGACATGACTTATCAAGCTACTGGGGTCTGACGTTTACCACCCCTAGACGAGATTTGTGACATATCAGACGAAGAGACCGGACTGTACGGGAGTGTTACTGGTTAGATTCATGGGAGAATGTACATGCTTGCTTGTTGATCTTCTGATCGCTCAATACCTGGGTGGCTGTTACGTTTAGCTGACCGCTTGCAGCTTGTGGGTGTTTGTTTTAGTGTATATGCCCTAGAAGCCATTACTGTATCATACTAGATTGTATATTACTTGATGGAAGCTTGGGATATTCACCTTGTATTGACATTCTTGCTCAAAATGGTAGTATGCTACTTGGTTTGTTTCTGCTTTAATGTGTGCAGGTGTTTCTTTTAGCATATCTCCTTTACACATTAGTGGAGCCCTTAGGATCTTTGCTTGATTACCAGCGTTGTGATGGCAGTCAGACTCGTGGGGGCTGGGTAATCTATAAGCACATCCTTATGCAGGTCCCTATTCGCAGGACTATCGAGACAGGGCATCGATACTCCGGAGTAGACTAACGTATGCGCTTCTCATCCCAGCTTTGGAGACGGCCTGTCCCACAGCCGTCAGTACGTCGTACTTGGGATAGTATGCGGGTGCTCGTTAGGTTACGAGTACACTGGACAGGAATCGTCGGGAACTGTTGGTTGGTATTATACCTATCGTCAGTTATCAGTTCCCAGGTAACATGAGTACAGCTTAGTCCGTTGACTAGACACTGTCACTTCGCCTCGAGTGTGTTCCCACTGTACATTGATTACTACCGTACCGTGGCTCAAAAGAGTCCTGCAAACAGGTAGTTTTTGGGTGCAGTCCCGAAACACTTGGAGGCAGTGACGGTTAGACAGGATTCGTCTCTCCCGGTATTGGGGGTTGATATCACGCTGTGTCTAGGAGAGCCATTACACAAAGTCCCTGGCCAGGGCAAGCCAGATAGACTGGTAAGTTCCTAGTGTTGTCTCAGGTGTTCTGGGATACACTCCGGTACGACTTGTACCGCTAGTAGGGGACTGACGTTTATCACCCCCTAGGCCCGCCATGCGATGTTCTTAGACGAACAGACCGGACTGTACGGAGAATGTCACATTCAGGCTCAGTAGGAGTTCAGATAGGGTTTACCTCGTCAGTCTTCTTATCGGCATCTCCCCGGGGACCGTTACGTACAGCTAGTGCCGCTTGCGGTCTATGGTTAAACCCACTGCCAGCGTAGTCTCGAGTCTTTAGAGTCCCACACAGAGGGTTATTCGCCTTTCGGCAAAATGAGTAGAGGTCGCATGGTATTGCGACAAGGTTCGTTCACATCCGTGCACTTGTGCACGTTTGGTGTCCGGATAGCTTATGCTAGCGAGCTTTGGTTTAAGCCGGATCCTAGTATATGATTTGGGATTAGTTTTATCTCATTGTATTCGTGTTCCTCGGAACACGGATACGGGTGTGTATGCACAGTTGACTGAGACAGAGGCAGAGGAATTTGATTAGGGTTGATGACTATTGTCATTTTCTTAACCCTAATGTTTTGTGTGAATTATGATTTATTAATAATTAGTTAATTATAATTGTGCATGGTTAGGGTTGTTGACCATTTGACTATACTTGACTTGTTGACCTAGGTGGACAAGTTGACCATCATCATTCCATATGAAAGATGCTCTTTGATCCTTGCAAAAGCATTTAATGTGAAATGATAATGGTCATTTCTTGATTAACCATGACAATTATCTTTTTCTAATTTATCTAAATTCACATATATGTGAGAAGGTTGAGATATTCTTCTCACTTTATCATTTCCATTCTCTCTCCTCCTTTTCCTCTCTCTCTAGCTCTCCCCTCTCATGTGTTGAGAACCATTTGATCTTGAGATAATCCCTCCAAAAACACTCTCCACTCTTTCTAAGGTCCTAGGTCTAGCACACCAAGCACCTTAGTTACTTTTAGTTTGAGGTTGGAGCCAAAGGTTGAGGCCCTCGGGTGAATCTTTCTTCGGCAAGAGAAGCGACAAGGAGAACCCTTTCTTTCACTCCAAGGAGCAAGGAGAGAAGGACTTGAAGCCCTAGGTATAACCCACTTTCCGAGTAGCTAAACTCTTTAGCTTTGTTAGTTAGTTTTGTTTACCAAAGATCCCTCCTTTACATAGTCCATATTGCCTAGAGTTGTAAAAATCGAATTTTTCATAACGTTTTCGCCTCCCCGCAAGCACCGGGGTGGGCAACGTGTAATTACAGTGGTATCAGAGCCTAGCTAAACACAAACTAACTAGTTAGTAAATTATATAGAACTTCGATCGCAAAAAACCGCAAAACATTTTTCCAAAACCCTAATTTTCTGCCGATTTTTAAACCTGCTTTAAAATTAATAAATCATATCTTAAAAATCGGCTCAGGCTTTTCTAAGTACAGGAAAGAAAAATGACCCACTGAACCGACCAACTCACCGCGGATCCGCGGCCGAGTTGACTCGGCCGTGGATCGTTTTTCCTGCAGTTTACTTCTGGGGGTGTTTTGTGATTTTTAAGATAGTTTGTTTCCACCCAGATTTTCCAGAGAACAAGTTGGTTTTTAGGGTGGTCACAAATCCATATTTTTGATCGAACTTCTTTACACTTTGGCTAATGGGTTATATCTGTAATATGTTATATGTATTGAACGTCCGCTAATCGCTATACGTCGATTAGTGGGGGTTGTACATATCTGTGATCTGTAATGTTGATGTGTATATGAATTCGTTGGATTGTCGCGGATGAATAGCCGGGGATTATGAGATGAGAGTTTTCTTATTCTTTCTATTCTTGTAATTTGTAATTTGATGTAATAATTATTTGTATGGCCGCACAACCGGGTCGGGGTTGTAGCCGTCATTGTATAATTTCTTTTTACTGTTTTTGCTCCTAGGATAGACCCAAGGTGTGGTGCACAAACTACCGGGTATCTCGAAGTTCCGAGTGGCCTACTCACTGTGTTGAGGGAGGTTGCTTCGCTTCGGGTACTTGGCGGGTAGTTTGCCGCACCCGTAGGGGTCTAGGGTGGGGTTTTGCTATTCATCGCGACCGTGTAATCCGTTCTTCATTACAGGCTCGTACGAATTGCGGATTCCTAGTATATCCAATGTATTCATCTGTGATCTGGAATGGATATCATTGCATGTGACGAATGTTTATATATATCTATATGATATCTATTTAGGCGTTGCTTATGTTTTGCATCCGCGCTAGTCCAGCCCCCGCTCTGTCGCTAGTTAAGTAACCTAACGGGTGATGACGGGACCCCGTGGCGAATGCGGAAGGCATAAGCGTACGTCATATTTTCGTTGTTTTCTGCAATGGTAGGATTAAATAATGGGACGCATTGGAATTAATGCAAGATAAAATAAACCAAGTAAAAGTCGTTGGAACACTTTGAAAACCACTCGGTTCTTTTCAAAACCAAACTTTTAAATGCGGAACTTGAACCACTCCTTTTGAAAGCTATCTCGTTCCTTCGATTATATCAAGTTCACTACGTTCACGGTTTCGCCAAAACCATTCGTAGCCCTCTGTTGTTTCACATGAATGGTCAATAAGTATTCAAGCTATGTATGTTGGCCAAAGTCAAGGCATAATGATTGTTAGCTATTGGGTATTCATGTGTAGCATAGATAGATGTGTTGGTTTGGGGCAGTCGTTCTACCATTTTGGCCAAAGTCAAGGGTATGTGCGGGTGGGCTCAAATTAACCTGGAGAATGACGGGTAGAACTTGACATGTGACTTATGATATTTTGGCCAAAGTCAAGGTCATAAGAGCATGGGGCAAAAATCCACATTGGGAGTTTCAAAAGAACTGAAACTTGCTAGCGTTGCATACCATTTGGAGTGTGATGATTCTGGTAGGATTCCTTCAGTTTTGTCACGCGATGATATTTGGATCCCGCTCCTACTGTGAGTATATGCTACTCATCCGGAACTTTCTCTCTTAACGAACAATCTATAAACCAAGTAGGTGTCTAGAAAGGTGTTAGAGGGGCTACGCCCACAGGGAAAAGAGGTTACTTAATTAAGGAACTTCGTGAAAGCGTTGGAAAACCTCCCTCGAAGTACCGACACTGGCCTGGCTGAACGGTTAAGTAAGTATTGTACGGTGAGATTGATCCCGACTAATTCTTCCTTTATGGTTTGAGGAGGGATTCGAGAGACAGTGGGAGCCATCCTGTTTAGACAAATTAAAAACCACTCTAAACATGCAAGAGCATCATGCTAAAGTGTTTCTTCTCTCTCTCCTAATTGCAGCGACCTTTTATCATGACCGGACTTAAGTTACTTCTAGATAAAAACATACTGACAGGGTCAAACTACAAAGATTGGCTCAGGAATGTCAAAATAGAAATCACTTATGACAAGTTGGGGTATCTTCTTACCACCAAAGCTCCCCCTGTCCCAGGTCCCACCTCCAGCGTCGGGGATAAGAAAATCCGTAAGACTTGGGAGATCGACTGCGCGAAGGCCAAGTGCCTCGTTCTTGCCTCTATGGACAACGAACATCAGAGGAGGCACGAGAATATGGACCTTGAATCCATATTTCTCCATACAAAAGAACTGTATGGAGAGCAATCTCGTATCGCAAGATACGAAGTGTCGAAGAAGTTATTTTCGGCAAGATTAGCCGTCGGATCTTCGGTAGCGGAACACGTACTTAAGATGATTGGCTACATAGAGGAGCTCGCGGACCTTGGGACCACATTGGAGAATGATCTCTATACGGACTTGATTCTTCAGTCCCTTCCTTCCACTTACGCCCAGTTCATCCTGAATTTCAACTTGCAAGAAAAGGAAGTTGAACTTTTAGTGCTCCTTAACTTGCTGAGGAGTGCAGAGGGCACCCTACAGAAACGTAGGGAAACATCCACTTTGTTTGTTGAAGGATCTTCCTCATCTAGGTCCAGGGAGAAAGACAAGGGAAAGAAGAAGAAAACCCCCGCCAAACTAAAGGGCGGTGTTAGTAAGGTAGATACGAAGGGAAAGGCAAAAGCAACAAAGGTAGTGGGGAAGCTTGTGGATAAGGAATAATGCTTTTACTGTCACAAGAGTGGACACTGGAAGAAAGATTACAGGGCTTGGAAAGCCAGAACACAGGATTTGAAGCAGGTTGCGGCTTCAGCTTCAGGTGTGTTTGTTATTGAAAACTGTCTATCAATAAACTCTACGTCCTAGGTATTGGATACCGGATCAGGATCTCATATCTGTAATTCTTTGCAGGCGTTGAGAAAGCATAGGTTTTTGAAAGCACGTGACATGACCCTCAAAGTTGTAAACAGAGCTAGCAGGGATGCTGAGGCCGTGGGGGACTATCACCTGGGAATGTCAGATGGACATGTTTTGGTTCTACGTAATAGCTTTTTTTTACCCAATGCAACTTTTAATATCATTTCTGTATCTTTGATTTCTAAAGAAGGTTATGAATTTGCGTTTGTAAGTAATGTTGTAAACATTCACCTTAATCAAGTTCTGATTGGGTCAGGTACATTGAGCAATGGTATATACGTATTAAACCAACCACAGATTTTCAATGTCCAGAATACACACAAAAGAAAGTCTCCGGAAACAAATCAGACTTTCTTATGGCATTGTAGACTGGGTCACATCAATGAGAGAAGGTTGACGAAGTTACAAACAGAAGGATATTTGGATCCGTTCGAATATCAATCATATGCAACTTGTCAATCCTGTCTCAAAGGAAAGATGACAAAGACTCCGTTCACTGGACACGGAGTGAGAGCGAGCGAGCTCTTGGGACTCGTACACAGCGACGTGTGCGTTCCAATGTCTACGCATGCACGAAGCAGTTATTCTTACTTCGTTGATTTTACGGATGACTTTTCAAGGTACGGTTATGTCTTCTTAATGAAACATAAATCCGAAGCCTTTGGAAAATTCCAGGAATATATGAATGAAGTAGAAAAACAAACAGGCAAAAGTATCAAGACACTGAGATCTAATCGAGATGGTGAATACTTGAGTGCCGAGTTCCTGGATTACTTAAAAGAGAATGGAATTCTCTCTCAGCTTACTTCTCGATACACTCCGCAACATAACGGTGTATCGGAGAGACGGAACCGAACCCTATTGGATATGGTACGGTCCATGATGAGTAACGCTGAGTTGCCGTGATCATTCTGGGGATATGCGCTAGAATCAGCTGCATACCTTTTGAACCGAGTTCCAACTAAGACTGTGCCTACTACACCATATCAGATGTGGTGTGGGAAGAGACCCTATCTTAATCACATTAAGACATGGGGATGTCCAGCATTTGTCAAAAAGCAGCATGCGGACAAGCTCGAGGCACGCTCAGTACAGTGCAAGTTCGTGGGATATCCAAAGAACTCCAAGGGATATTTCTTCTATTGCGAAGAGGAACAAAAGGTATTTGTTTCTCGTCATGCCCACTTCTTGGAAACTCAGTTTTTGGAAAAATAGATAAGTGGGAGCGCAATAGAACTTGAAGAAATTCCAGAACCATGAGCTATTACTGAAAGCTTAGTAGAACCAGAGGGTTCGAAAGATCAGGACATTCCTGCGCTGCTCCGCAGAAGTAGTAGGCAGTCTCATCCGCTCGAGAGATACTACGGTTTTCTCATAGACGGGGATAGAGAGGATTGCATCATTGATAGTGATGAGCCTACTAGCTTCCAGCAGGCCATTCAGAGCGTTGACTCGGTAAAATGGCTGGATGCAATGCGGACCGAAATGGAGTCCATGTACACCAACAAAGTATGGACGTTGGACATTGCACCAGATGGGGTAAAACCCGTAGGATGGAAGTGAATCTTCAAAAGGAAGATTGGTGTAGATGGACAGGTTGAGACCTATAAAGCTTGACTTGTTGCAAAGGGTTTCCGTCAAAGACCTGGCTTGGACTATGACGAAACCTTTTCTCCAGTGGCTATGCTGATATCCATTCGGATCCATCTTGCCATTGCTGCCTTCCACGATTATGAGATCTGGCAGATGGACGTAAAAACCGCTTTTCTAAATGGAAATTTACAGGAGTGTGTCTATATGGACCAGCCAGAGGGATTCATTCAGAGTGGGAGCAGTGGAAAGGTGTGCAAGTTGCTTAAGTCCATCTATGGACTAAAGCAGGCATCGCGGAGTTGGAACATCTGTTTTGATGAAACGATCAAGGAATTTGGCTTTATCAAAAATCAGGATGAACCATGCATCTATAGTAGATTTGTAGAGAGAACTGTAGTATTCCTCGTTTTATACGTGGATGACATTCTCTTAATAGGAAATGACATTCTTATGCTACAATCTGTCAAAAGGTTCTTGTCGCACAGGTTCTCCATGAAAGACCTGTGTGATGCCTCTTACATTCTGGGGATTCGGATCTACCGTGATAGATCCAAGAGGATATTAGGACTCTCACAGTCCAGGTACATCGACACCATACTGAAAAGATTCAATATGGAAGATTCCAAGCGCGGTAATCTGCCGGCTTTTCACGGGATCACCCTCTCCAAAGAGATGTCTCCCAAGACCGATTTGGAAAGGGATCGCATGTCTATTATACCCTACGTGTCTGCGGTAGGCTCTATAATGTATGCGATGTTGTGTACTAGACCAAATGTAGCTTATGCACTGAGTGTGGTAAGCCGGTATCAGTCAAACCCTGGGGAGAAACACTAGATAGCGGTAAAGAACATTCTCAAGTACCTGAGAAGGACTAAGGAAATGTTCTTGGTGTATGGCGGAAAAGACCTCCAGATCGAGGCCTTTGCTGACTCCAGCTTCCAGAGTGACAAGGATGATTCTAAGTCCATGTCGGGTTATGTCTTTACCCTCTATGGAGGGGCGGTGTGTTGGAAGAGTTCCTAACAGGAAACCGGTGCTGACTCGATGATGGAAGCGGAATATATCGCTGCTGCAGATGCCGTAAAGGAAGCTGTCTGGATAAAGAAGTTCCTCATGGAGCTTCAGGTGGTTCCAACCATTGTTGATCCAATACCGCTGTATTGCGACAACAACGGAGCTATAGCTTTAGCGAAGGAACCCAGGTCCCATCAGAAGCCCAAGCACATCTTGAGGCGGTATCACCTGATCAGGGAGATCGTGGGTCGCCAGGAAATCGAGGTTCGGAGAGTTGCTACGGAAGATAACACTGCTGATCCATTCATGAAGGCCTTACCCCAGACTCAGTTCAAGCGGCTGATCGAGATGATAGGTCTTCGATACGCCAGTACATGGCCTTAGTGCAAGTGGGAGATTGTTAGTGTATATGCCCTAGAGGCATTACTGTATCATACTGGATTGTATATTACTAGATGGAAGCTTAGGATATTCACCTTGTATTGACATTCTTGCTCAAAATGGTAGTATGCTACTTGGTTTGTTCCTGCTTTATTGTGTGCATGTGTTTCTTTTAGCATATCGCCTTTACACATTAGTGGAGCCCTTAGGATCTTTGCTTGATTACCAGCGTTGTGATGGCAGTCACACTCGTGGGGGCTGGGTAATCTATAAGCACATCCTTATGTAGGTCCCTAGTCGCAGGACTATCGAGACAGGGCATCGATACTCTGGAGTAGACTAGCGTATGCGCTTCTCATCCTAGCTTGGGAGACGGTATGTCCCACAGCCGTCAGTATATCGTACTTAGGATAGTATGCGGCTGCTCGTTAGGTTACGAGTACACTCGACAAGAATCGTCGGGAATTTTTGGTTGGTATTATACCTATCGTCAGTTATCAGTTCCCAGGTGACATGAGTACAGCTTAGTCCGTTGACTTGACACTGTCACTTCGCCTCGAGTGTGTTCCTACTGTACTTTGATTACTACCCTACCACGGCTCAAAGGAGTTGTGCAAACAGGTAGTTTTTGGGTGCAGTCCCGAAGCACTTGGAGGCAGTGACGGTTAGACAGGATTCGTCTCTCCCGGTATTGGGGGTTGATATCGCGCTGTGTCTAGGAGAGCCATTACACAAAGTCCCTGGCCAGGGCAAGCGAGATAGACTGGTGGTTCCCAGTGTTATCTCAGGTGTTCTGGGCTACACTCCGGCATGAATTGTACCACTAGTAGGGGACTGACGTTTACCGCCCCCTTAGGCCCGCCATGCAATGTTCTTAGACGAACAGACCGGACTGTACAGAGACTGTCACATTCAGGCTCAGTAGGAGTTCAGATGGGGTTTACCTCGTCAGTCTTCTTATCGGCATCTACCTGGGGACCGTTACGTACAGCTAGTGCCACTTGCGGCCTGTGGTTAAACCCACTGCCAGCGTAGTGTCGAGTCTTTAGATTCCCACACAGAGGGTTATTCGCCTTTAGGCAAAATGAGTAGAGGTCGCATTGTATTGCGACAGGGTTCGTTCACATCCGCGCACTTGTGCATGTTTGGTGTCCGGAAAGCTTATACTAGCGGGCTTTGGTTTAAGCCAGATCCTAGTATATGATTTGGGATTGGTTTTATCTCATTGTATTCGTGTTCCTCAGAACACGGATACGGGCGTGTATGCACAGTTGACTGAGACAGAGGCAGAGGAATTTGATTAGGGTTGATGACTATTGTCATTTTCTTAACCCTAATGTTTTGTGTGAATTATGATTTATTAATAATTAGTTAATTATAATTGTGCATGGTTAGGGTTGTTGACTATTTGACTATACTTGACTTGTTGACCTAGGTTGACAAGTTGACCATCATCATTCCATATGAAAGATGCTCTTTGATCCTTGCAAAAGCATTTAATGTGAAATGATAATGGTCATTTCTTGATTAACCATGACAATTATCTTTTGCTAAATTTTCTAATTTCTATAATTCACATATATGTGAGAAGGTTGAGATATTCTTCTCACTTTATCATTTCCATTCTCTCTCCTCCTTTTCCTCTCTCTCTATCTCTCCCCTCTCATGTGTTAAGAACCATTTGAGCTTGAGATAATCCCTCCAAAAACACTCTCTACTCTTTCTAAGGTCCTAGGTCTAGCACACCAAGCACCTTAGTTACTTCTAGTTTGAGGTTGGAGCCAAAGGTTGAGGCCCTCGAGTGGATCTTTCTTCGGAAAGAGAAGTGACAAGGAGAACCCTTTCTTTCACTCCAAGGAGCAAGGAGAGAAGGACTTGAAGCCCAAGGTATAACCCACTTTCCGAGTAGCTAAACTCTTTAGCTTTGTTAGTTAGTTTTGTTTACCAAAGATCCCTCCTTTACATAGTCCATGTTGCCTAGAGTTGTAAAAAACGAATTTTTCATAACGTTTCCGCCTCCCCGCAAGCACCGGGGTGGGCAACGTGGACTTACAGTTTGATATGATCATCACCTACAGCCGACGTATTGACGATTCTTTAGAGTCCTACACAGAGGTTTCTTGACTCAGGTGAAACGGAGTAGGAGCTCATATATGATATGTGCGGTACCGAGAACAATACGTGTATGTGATACCGCATTAGATTTTCGCGATATGAGATATCGGCCGGGTATATGTGATATAGCCGGGTCATCGGATCAAGTGTTGATTCGATGAGCTGATACAGATTATATTAGTCGGTTATTTGTGAAATGGCCGGATTATCGGATCAAGTGTCGATTCGATAATTTAATGTATAATTATATATTTGATATATTAAATTACATTAACTAGTATAAGCTCACTAAAAGATTTTTTCTCTCACTCGGGTAATATATTGTTATGTATGCTCTATATGTTAATTGTATTATTTTATTTTGTTACAATAAATATTGTTTATGTGATATATAATATTATAACTTGTTAGGGTTATTAATGCAACTGTTTAGTGGAGATTAAACATGGTTAGGGTTTGATTTGGGCTAATCTTTTCTAGAAGTTTCTGGAAACTTTGCTTTTGTTTTAAGTAAACATATGTGTTGATACTTTGCATAGATATTTTTTAACCCAACCAAACCTTTTAACCATGGTTCAATCTCTACAAGGGTTAGTTCTTCTAACCTATACCATGGTTGCATTTCTAACCTCACACTTGAGTTATTCATTATTCATCACAAAAGGTTTTGGTTATTCTTCTTCATCTTCCTTGATAAAAAGCTTTCTAGCTTTTTGCTTAGTGATGCAAATGAGTGAGATCAAGAAAACAAATGAGAGCTAAAATCCTACTTCATCATCCTAATCTATCCTAGCCATTTAGATTAGGGTGTTCACTTTATTTAGTGAGTGAGAGCTTGTGTTAAAGAAACTTCAAGGTAGATCATCTTAGTTATCGAAGATCAGAAGCAAGCTTGCATCTTTCTCTTCATGGAACCTCTCTAGAGTCCGGATTCTTGATGATCGCAGCGAAGGGACCTCAACACGAAGCTTTAGAAGTGAAGTACCGGATTACAAAGGTTGTAATCCCAAACTCTTAGATGTTAAAGTGTTTAACATGCTTTGTTTCGCCTAATCTCTAGTCTAAGATCTATGTTAGGGTTGTTCCGCACGTCTAAATTTTAAATCGGGCATTGTTGATGCCTTATAGACCCTTGTGAAAGTACCTAGTAACCCTAAAGTTGTATCAGAGCCAAGATAGAGCTTTAGGCGAAGTCTGGACGAAATCAAAACTCCGATCGAACTCCGAATACCCATAAACCCTAGTTTCTGGAAAAAATTTCAAAAGTTGACAATTTTCATATTAAAAATTCTCAGAAAAAAATGCAGGGAAATATAAGGATTACTGTGAAAAATGAGACTCTAACACCATTAAAGCGCCGCGGAACCGCGGCCGTACCATGGCTTGCGCGGCGGTTCCACGGCCGTATGTTGACATTGGGGACTCATTTTTCTACAGTAACGTCCGTAGGTAATTATGCTTGCTTCTGGGAATTTTTAATTATACTCAAGTGTTGAGTTTTCTAGGATGTATTGGGAACTCGTCGATTCGATCTGAAAGTTTAACTTCGTTTATGTTTTTCCGGGTAATTTTAGAACGTGTTAAAAAGTTCGAACGTATATCAAAAACTCACTTTTTTCCCTGCCGGAAAATTTCCAAGTGTTGGATTTTTCCGTAATTTAAGAACGTTCTTAGTCGTGCAAGTAACGCAGTGAACCCTCTAGAAGAACAAAAACCTTAACTCAATTATGTGACCGTCTGAACCGCCTCTAGACCTTAGGGTTTTGGGCAGTACGGCGCTGCCACATGTGAGGCGTTGGTTTGACCCTTGTACGGCTGGACCATTGGTATTGTGGCATGTGATGGATACTTTTTGAACTCCGCTCAAGTGTTGAGCTATTTGGGAAATCTTGGGTGTTTGTTTATTCGATCGAAAAGTTTAACATTGTCTATTTATCTGGAATGTGATACAATATTTGGAATCCACAAGTAGTTATGAGATAACTAATTTGAATGTTATAAATCTATCAGTTTAGTTTCATTTGATCTGTTGCCACGGAATTTTGATGTGATCAAAAGTCCGTCGCAATCACGTAGCGTACGCGGATACTCACCGGGTAAACATAATAGATTGCCACGCCCCAAAGCCCCGACCAAGTGACTGTAGGAGAACCCCGTAGCCAAAAGCATCCGTTCGGGTGTTCGCGGCAGCGGTGTTCCGCCTTAGTGCACTTCGTCGACAGCATCCGGGGGTGCGGCCGTCTACTAAAGTTTGCGACGAGCATTCGATCAGGATGTCGAGAATCTTGTTGAATTACCCGACTTGATATTGACAAGAGTTTTCGATAATGAGACTAAAATGTGGGGTTTATAATTGTTATGCATGCGATGTCTAAGGAATTCATTTGGTTAGGCATGATATGTCTACAGAGGCTGCGGATTCCAACTGTTGTAGTTTTACACTTTCTTTTCTGTGACCGTAAGCGTAGTATGTGGTGTATCACCGTTTTCGTTGCTATACATCAACGACAATCGGGATGCGCATACTTTCTTACGTTGATGATATGAGATATTATGTGTTTCTGTGATATGTTGTATTGGATCGTCGCGTTTGAATAGCCGGGGTTTTATGTGAGATGAGAGTTGTTCTTTTTCATTCATGTAAAATTCATTTGTATGTAATATTCTTTTATTGGGGCACTTCCGGGCTGAGGATGATGTCACCATTGTATATTATTTACTTTTCCGCATTAGGTAGACCCAAAGCGGGGAGCACAAGTAACCGGGTTCTGGGGTTCAGTGGGAGGCCATCTCGAGGAGTCGAGACCGAGTCTCTTAACCCTAGAATTGCCAGTGTTGCTTGCCGCTCTCGTAGGGGTCTAGGGATGTGGGTTTCGCTATTCATCGCGACCGTGGAATCCGCGTTTTATACAGGCTCGCATAAAACACGGAAATCCTAGTATATCCAATATTTCATATGTTATCTTCTGCTGCAATGTTCTGTGATGAGATCATATTATTGCCTGAGACGAATGTTTATATCATATATATGAGATATATGTTATATTGCTGATTTCGTTTCAAATATGATGCTTGTGAAGCATAATAAAATGGGACTTCATTAATGAAATTAATGAAACTAAAAGAAACCTAAAGATGTTGTAGAAACTTGTTTAAAAAATCTTAGCTCTGGTTCTTGCTTTGCATAGCGGTGTTCCTTGTAGAATATCCAGCACCTTATTCGATAAGAAAAGAGCTGAGATCTTTTCACCGGGAGTGACCTCTTTAGTGAAACTAGCAGATGCTGCATACTCGGTTTGTATTTTGATTGCTTCTATAGTTTTTGCTTTGCATAGTGATATTTGTGAAATATCCTGCACCTTATTCGATGAGGAAAGAGCCGACGATCCCTTCACCGGGAGTGACCTCATTAGCAAAACTAGAAAATGCCTAAAAAACACCCCATTCAAAAATCACTCGATTCTACAACGATATAAAGTTCATTACGCAAAGGGTTTTCTTAAAAACCTATCGTAGCCCTCCTTCATTTCAGATAAGTAATAGTTAGTAATCGTGTTGCGTTTGTTGACTTAGTCAAGGCGTAGTGTGCGGTAGCTGATTAGTGCTTATCTCCAAAGCATATGATGCGATTGGATTAAGGTAGTCGTGCGGTCTTGTTGACTTAGTCAAGGGTCGTGCGGGTGGGTTTAATTCAATCGGTAAATGACGGGTTGAACTTTACTTGCGGTCTATGGTTTGTTGACTTAGTCAAGGTCATAGATCGCTTGGGGAAAAATATTATTGGGAATTTCAAGTGTTGAATTTGCAATGAGATTGCATACCTTCTATGAGATAGTTAGATCCCGATATTCGCTGCGAGTAAAAGTTACTCCTGGGAGAGTTTTACACATTACAATTAGCCGATCAAGTAGGTGTCTAGAAAGGTGTCAGCGGGGTTACGCCTCTGGGAAAACGAGGTTTATTTTAATTAGGTCCGTGCGAAAGCACGGGGAACCTCTCTCAAAGTACCGGCACTGGCCTGGCTGAAAGATTGGCGAACTTGTACAGTGTAATTAATCCCGACTATTCTTTCCTTTTAGGGTTTGAAGGAAGATTTGACTAAATCAGTGGGAGACATCCTGGTTAGATATATTGACAACCAATCTAATCTTGTATAAGCGCACGCTGAGTGTTTTCTTCTCTCTCTCTCTCCAGGTATCGATCTTGTCACGCCTTAATCAAGATAATAATACAGATGTATTGACCTAACCCGCTTGTTATACTGCGCTAAGGAACGTTGGTCCCGCTCCAAATTATAATTGTTATAAGATAGAGCAAGAAATTGGGGATTACCAGAATTCCCGTGCCGCCCAAACGAAGAAAGTGCATGCTAATGCATCTTCTTCGAGTGTGTTCATTACAAAGAACTGTTTCTCAATATCCTTTACGTCCTGGGTATGAGATACCGGATCAGGATCCCGCATATGTAATTTGTTACATGGGCTACAGATAGGTAGAGAACTGAGAACTGGTGATAAGCTTCATGAGATAGAAACGGTGCAAGTGTTGCAGCCAAGTCTGTTGGTAGTTATCACCCTGTATTAGCCAATACATTGATTCTGAACGAATGTTATTAGATACCGAACCTGATATACAACATCATATCAGTCTCTTTATTAGTAAAGAAGGATATAATTTTGTATTGTTGGATAATGTTTTGAGAATTTCCTATATCAAGAGTTGAACGGTTCAGGCACGTTATCTAAAAGCATAGACGTTCTAAATCAAACCACAGTTCTTAACGTACAGAACACACACAAGAGGAAGAGTTCAGAAATGAACGAATCCTTCTTGAGGTATTATAGACTAGGTCATATCAATGCGACCCGACTAGCTAAGTTACATTTAGATGCATATTTAAATTAGTTTGAATTTACATCTTGTGAAACTTGCCGGTCATGTCATAAAGATAAGATGACAACAGCTCTGTTTATTGGAAACAGAGAAAAAGTTGGTGAACTCTTGGGATTGATACATGATGATGTATGTAAGTCCCCTGTCTACACATGCCAGGACTGGTTCTTTGTACTTCATTACATTCACTGATTATCTCTCAAGATTTGAACATATGTTCCTGTTGAAACACAAGTCTGAACCTTTTGAGATATTCACAGAATATAAGTTAGAAGTAGAGAACCCAAAACGGGTATAAGTATTATGTCCTTTGATGAGATCAGGGAGAAGAATACTTAAGCACGGAGATTCATGGACTATTCTAAAGGAGAATGAGATTCTCTCTCAGCATTACTCCTCAGTATACACCACAGCACGTCGGTGTATCTGGGCGGATCAAACACACCCTATTTGATATGGTGCGCTCTATGATGAGTACTACTGAGTTTCCTATTTCCTTTTGGGAGTTATGCACTTGAGAAGCTGCATATCTATTGAATAGGGTTCCAATCAAATCAGTTGCCTACCACTTCATATGTGATATGGAATGGGAAGAGACAATATCTTAAGTATGTTAAGATTTGGGGTTGTCCAGCCTATGTCTAAAAGCATAATCCAGACAAGCTCGAAGCAAAGTCAGTTCTTTAGAAATTTGTTGGATATCCCAAGCATTCGCAAGGGAATATCTTTTACCAAACCGAGGAACAAAAGATGTTTTGTTTCTCAGCATGCCACCTTTGTGAAAGGGAATTTCTTATGAAGAAATTAGTAGCCATGAGGTAGATTTGGAAGAAGTTCCACCTATACAAACTGCAGCTGATGATTTGGTAAACCCGGAGGATTCAATAGTTTCCAACGAACCTCAGCCTCTCCACCGATCTAGTAGGGTTCCTCACCCACCTGAGAGATACTTCGGTTTCTCTATGACAGTAGGAGCGAGGATTGCATCATGAGATGATGACCTAACTAGTTTCGAGCAGGCCATCAAGAGTGGGACTCTGTAAGAATGGCTAGATGCTAATGCGATCTGAGATGGAATCCTTATACACCAACAAAGTATGGACTTTGGTTGCTTTATCTGAAGGGTTAAATCCCCATCAGGAGAAAGTATATCTTGAGAAGATTACTTGGTGTACATGGAAAAGTTGAAGTTTTCAAAGCTATGCTTAAGTCCATCCAGATCCTACTTGCCACTGCTACTTACCATGACTACGATATATGGTGGTTGGGTGTCATGACTGCTTTTCTAAGTGATGATTTGGAAGAGAGCGTCTGTAAGTACACAGCCAGAGGGCTTCGTAAACAGTGGGAGCAGCGGAAACGTGTGCAAGTTGTTTTATATGATAAATCAGGCATCGTGGAGTTGGAACGTCTGTTTTGATGTCGTAGTGAAAGAGTTTGACTTCATAAAAATGGTAGATGAACCTTGTATATACAAAAAGGTAGTAGGGAGTATGGTGATGATCCTCGTAGAGTACGTGGATGACATACTCTTGATAGGGAGACAGTATCAATCGATCCTGGGGAGAATCGCTGGAAAGGTTCCAGAGTGATAAGAAGACTGAATGTCAGTCGCAGGCATTGTCTTTACCCTCAGTGGAGGGTTGGTATGTTGGAAGAGTTCCAAGCTAGATACCGTGACTTACTAGACGATTAAAGGCAAGATACATCGTTACCAAGGATGCTACCAAAGAGGCAGTCTGGATATAGATAATAGTTCATGAGATGAACTTAGTTCCTGCCATTATGTGACAATGGAGTTGTGGCTTTAGCCAAGGAACCACCGTCCCTTCAGAAATCCAGATATAATTCTTTGGCAGTATCACCTGATCATGGAGATGGTTGATCTCCAAGGAGATCGAGGTTAGAAGAGTAGACACAGAGGACAACAGCGTGGATCCACTCACAAAGGCCTTTTTCCCAGTAGAGACTTTTATGGGATGTTGTGTATGAGATACTTCAACCACAGCTGATAGTTTGGTATGTGATACCACAACAGATGGCCCTAGTGCAAGTGGGAGATTGTTAGTTATATGTATGCCCTAGAGGGCATTACTGTACATATGATGTATATTGTAATGGATGCTTGGACATATATAGGGAGGACTTTCTTGCTCGACATGATAGTATGCTATCTGGTTGTACTTTATGTTAATATGTACTCTGATTGTCTCTATGTTACATGTTGATAAAGCCCTTAGGATATGTACTCGACTACTAGGACTATTATGAGTTCATACTAGTAGGGCCACTGTAGTCGACGAGTACATCCTATAACTGTTCCTAGTCGAGGGTGTATCGAAACAGGGCATCGATACACCAGAGTATACTAGCGTATACGCATCTTGACCCATATGATGGGCGATGGATGATCCCGTATCCATCGGTGTTTGACATCAAAGATGGTGTACGGGTGCTCAGTAAAGACTGGGTACACTGGACAGACTCGCCGAGAACTCCAAGATGGTATTATACCTCACGTCAGATGGCAGTTCTCTGGTGACACTAGTACAGGTTAGTCTGTAGACCCGAGATCGTCATAGAGTCTTGTGTGATTCCCACTGTGCTTTGATTTCCATCATACCACATCCAAGAGGCTGTGCAAAAAGGTGTCTTTTGGGTACAGTCCCGAATCACATGGAGGCAATGAGCGATAGGAGGGGTTTCGTCTCTCCCGGTATAGGTAGTTGATGTTGCGCTGTGTTCGATTGGCTATAACTGGAAATCCCTGGCCAGGGTTGCTGAGATTTACTGGTAAGTGTTATTAGTAGTTTCTCGAACTGTTATGGACCTTATATCGACACGACTTTTCAAGCTATTGGGGTCTGACGTTTACCACCCCTAGGCGAGATATGCGACATATCAGACGAAGAGACCAGACTGTACGGGAGTGTTACTGGTTGGATTCACGGGAGAATGTACAGGCTTGCTTGTTGATCTTCTGATCGCTCAATAACTGGGTGGCTGTTACGTTTAGCTGAGCGCTTGCAGCTTGTGGGTGTTTGATATGATCATCACCTACTGCCGGCGTATTGACGATTCTTTAGAGTCCTACACAGAGATTTCTTGACTCAGGCAAAACGGAATAGGAGCATATATATGATATGTGCGGGACCGAGAACAATACGTGTATGTGATACTGTATTAGATTCTCGCGATATGAGATATCGGCCGGGTATATGTGATATAGCCGGGTCATCGGATCAAGTGTTTATTCGATGAACTGATACAGATTATATTAGTCTGTTATTTGTGAAATGGCCGGATTATCGGATCAGGTGTAGATTCGATAATTTAATGTATAATTATATATTTGATATATTAAATTACATTAACCAGTATAAGCTCACTAAAAGATTCTTTTTCTCACTCGGGTAATACATTGATATATATATGTGATATCTGTTAATTGTATTATTTTATTTTGTTAGAATAAATATTGTATATGCGACATATAATATTGTAACATGTTAGGGTTATTAATGCAACATGTTTATGTTAGTGTATATGCCCTAGAGGCCATTACTATATCATACTAGTTTGTATATTACTTAATGGAAGCTTGGGATATTTACCTTGTATAGACAATCTTGCTCAAAATAGTAGTATGCTACTTGGTTTGTTTCTACTTTAATGTGTACATGTGTTTATTTTAGTATATCACCTATACACATTAGTGGAGCCCTTAGAATCTTTGCTTGATTACCAGCGTTGTGATGGCAGTCACATTCGTGGGGGCTGGGTAATCCACAAGCACATCCTTATGCAGGTCCCTAGTCGTAGGATTATCGAGACAGGGCATCGATACTCCGGAGTAGACTAGCGTATGCGCTTCTCATCCCAGCAGGGGAGACGGTCTGTCCCACAGCCGTCAGTACGTCGTACTTGAGATAGTATGCGGGTGCTCGTTAGGTTACGAGTACACTGGACAGGACTCGTCGGGAACTGTTGGTTGGTACTATACCTATCGTCAGTTATCAGTTCCCAGGTGACATGAGTACAGCTTAGTCCGTTGACTTGACACTGTCACTTCTCCTCGAGTGTGTTCCCACTGTACTTTGATTACTACCCAACCACGGCTTAAAGGAGTCGTGCAAACAGGTAGTTTTTGGGTGCAGTCCCGAAGCACTTGGAGGCAGTGACGGTTAGACAGGATTGTCTCTCTCAGTATTGGGGGTTGATATCGCGCTGTGTCCAGGAGAGCCATTACACAAATTCCCTGGCTAGGGCAAGCGAGATAGACTGGTAGGTTTCCAGTGTTATCTCAGGTGTTCTGGGCTACACTCCGACACGACTTGTACCGCTAGTAGGGGACTGACGTTTACCGCCCCCCTAAGCCTGCCATGCGATGTTCTTAGACGAACAGACCGGACTGTACGAAGACTGTCACATTTAGGCTCAGTAGGAGTTCAGATGGGTTTCACCTCGTCCGCCTTCTTATCGGCATCTACCTGGGGGCCGTTACGCACAACTAGTGCCGCTTGCGGTCTGTGGTTAAACCCACTGCCAGCGTAGTGTCGAGTCTTTAGAGTCCCACACAGAGAGTTATTCGCCTTTAGGTTTTGCGACAGGTCGTATGTTTTTTCGACAGGTCGCATGGTTTTGCGACAGGTCGCATGGTTTTGCGACAGGGTTCGGTCACATCCGTGCACTTGTGCACGTTTCGTGTCCGGACAGTTAACACTAGCGGGCTTTGGTTTAAACCAGATCATAGTGTACATTTTGGGATTGGTTTTATCTCGTTTGTATTCGTGTTCCTCGGAACACGGATGCGGGTGTGTATGCGCAGTTGACAGAGAGACAGAGGCAGAGGATTCTCATTGTGGTTGTTGACTGTTGACTTTTGCTAAAACTCTAATGAGAATATGAAATATGATTAATAATAATATTAATTAAGTATTATATTGACATGGTTGTTGAGGGGTTGACTTTGTTGACTTGTTGACTTTGTTGACCGGTTGACTAGGTTGGACTAGTTGACCATCATCATAACAATGGCTATCATTTCATGGCAAAGAATTTTGCTTGCTTGTTTCTTTTTGCAAAATGAGTGCATGAAATGATATGGCCATTTTGACTTGAACCATCACATAATACTTGAATACTATTATTTGTTATGATGATTTTTAATTATGAGAGCTTGGATGGCAAAAGTCTTGCTCATTCTTTCATTTTCTTTCTCTCTCTTGAGCTCTCTCATCCTCAAGCTCTCTCCCTCTTCCTCTTGCTCTCTCTCTAGCTCAAGGCAACTCCCTCTCATGAGTTGAGACACATTAACTTAGAGATAAAAGAAAACCCATATCACTTCTCTACTCATCCTAGTTCACAAGGCTTAGCAAACCAAGTGTTCTAGTTTCTTCAAGTTCGAAGTAGAAGCCAAAAGGTAGAAGCTTTCGAGTGGATCCATCTTCGGCGCGAGGAGACGACGAGGTGAAGGCGATCCGAACACCGCAAGGAGTTGAAGACGAAGGAGTTCAAGTAAGGTAAAAACCGCTAACCGAGTAGGTAAAACTCTTGTTAGGTTCATTAGATAGTTGTTTAACAAAGATCTGTATTTTGAGTCCATGTTACCAACTCTTGAAAATTCATTTTTCATCATTTCCGCAAGCCCGTAAGTACCGGGAGATATAACGTGGACTTACAGTGGTATCAGAGCCTAGTTAAACACTATCTAACATGTTAACAAAGTAAGTAGAAGTTCGATCGTAGAAAAAGTCACGAAACACGCCCGTAAAATCAACTTTCTGCCGAATTTGTTTTCTGTTCCAAAAATAATAAATCTTATCTTAAAATTCGGCTCAGGGTTTTTAGAAGAAACTGTAGAAAAATGGTCCACTGAACCGATCAATGCGCTGCGGAACCGCGGCGGGAGCCTGCTCCGGCCGCGGATCCGCGGCCGAGTTGACTCGGTCGTGGGCGATTTTTCATGCTGTTTATTCAGTTGGTTGTTTTGGGATTTTTACAGTATGTGTTTTCAGCCCAGATTTTCCAGAAAGCAAAATTTGTTTTTGGGGCTTAAAAATCTGTATTTTGATCGAACTTTTAAAGACTTAAGCTAACGGGTTTATATCTGTGATGTGTTATATGTATTGAACGTCTGCTAATCGCTATACGTCGATTAGTGGGGGTTATACATATCTGTGATCTGTAATGTTGATGGTATATGTATATGAATTCATTGGATTATCGCGGGTGAATAGCCGGGGGTTGTGAGATGTGGGTTTTCTTTATCTTTCAATTCATGTAAAATTTGTAATTGATGTAATATTATTTATTTGGCCGCACAACCGGGGTGAGGTTGTAGCCGTCATTGTATAATTTATTATACTGTTTTTGCTCATAAGATAGACCCATGGAGGGGATGCACAAACTACCGGGTACCTCGATGTGCCGAGTGGCCTACTCACGTCGTTGAGGGAGGTTTCTTCGCTTCGGGTATTTGGCGGGTAGTTTGCCGCACCCGTAGGGGTCTAGGGTGGGGTATTGGCTATTCACAGTGACCTTGTAATTCGCTTTGCGTTACAGGCTCGTACGAATTGCGGATTCCTAGTATATCCAAAGTGTTCATCTGTGATCTGGAATGGATATCATTGCAATATATATCTATAAATGATATCCATTTAGGCGTTTCTTATGTTTTTCATCCGCGCTAGTCCAGCCCCCGCTCAGTCGTTAGTTAAGTAACCTAACGGGTAATGACGGGGCCCCGTGGCGAATGCGGATGGCATAAGCGTACGTCATATTTTGGTTGTTTTCTGCAATGGTAGGATTAAATGATGGGACGCATTAAAAATTAATGCAAGAAAATAAACCAAGTAAAAGTCCTTGGAACAATTTCAAAAACCACTCGGTTTCTTTTCAAAAAACAACTTTTAAACAAGGAGCTTAAGCCACTCCTTTTAAATGCTATCAAGGTTCCTTCGATTATATCAAGTTCACTACGTTCACGGTTTTGCCAAAACCATTCGTAGCCCTCCGTCGTTTTGTATGAATATTCAATAGTATTCAAGCTATGTTTGTTGACCTTCGTCAAGGCATAGTGATTGGTAGCTGTTGGGTGTTCATATGTAGCATAGATAGATGCGTTGGTTTGGGACAGTCGTATTACCTTGTTGACCTTCGTCAAGGGTATATACAGGTGGGTTCAAATTAACCTGGACAATGACGGGTAGAACTTGACATGTGACTTATGATTTGTTGACCTTCGTCAAGGTCATAAGAGCATGGGGCAAAAATCCACATCGGGAGTTTCAAAAGAACTGAAACTTGCTAGCGCTGCATACCATTTGGAGTGTAATGATTCGGGTAGGATTCCTTCAGTTTTGTCACGCGATAATATTTGGATCCCGATCCTACTGTGTGTATATGCTACTCCTCGGAAACTTTCTCACTTAACGATCAATGCTATAAACCAAGTAGGTGTCTAGAAAGGTGTTAGCGGGGCTGTGCCCCCAGGGAAAAGTGGTTATTTAATTAAGGAACTTCGCGAAAGCGTTGGAAAACCTCCCTCGAAGTACCGACACTAGGCTGGCTGAACGGTTAAGCTAGTATTGTACGGTGAGATTGATCCTGACTAATTCTTCCTTTTTGGTTTGAGGAGGGATTCGAGAGATAGTGGGAGCCATCATGTTTAGATAAATTAAAAACCAATCTAAATTTGCATGAGCATCATCCTGAGTGTTTTCTTCTCTCTCTCTCTTAATTGCAGCGACCCAGTGACCGCACATAGGTTACATCTAGATAATAAAATGACTGAACCTGACTGTTATGATTGGCAAAGGTCTGTCCAGATGTCCATTACCCATGACAAGCCGGGACACCTCTTAACTAATCAAACCCTTGCCGTCTCAGGACCAGTTTTCCCTGTCACGGACATTGACATCCGTATGACATCGGAAAGAGACTGTGCGAAAGCCAAGTGCCTCATGTTAGCCTTAGTTGATGGTGCAAACCAGAGGCAGCACGAGAATATGAACTCAGTTTCTATCTTCATCCATAACAAAGATTTATATGGAGAGAAATCTCGTATCGCAAGATATGAGACCTTGAACGAATTGCTTCAAGCGAGGTTGGCTGTCGGGTCATCTATAGGGGGCAACGTCCTTACAGAGACCAGCTATTTTGAGCTCACGGACCTGGAGACCACGTTAGAGAATGGGTCAAGTACTGACTTGATTCTATAGTCCCTACCCTCTTCTTATAACCTGAAGGAAACCAGGGAAGAAGAAGGAAAGGGAAGGGCAAAAGTTTCGGGACTGGATATAGTAAAAGAGGGAGGTTCCTATTGTTACGGGAATGAACATTGGCAGAAGGATTGCAGGGCTAGCAAAGCCAGTAGCCAGAATTCGAAGCATGTTGTGGCTTCGTCTTCGGGTGTGTTTGTGATAGAGAACTGTATGTCAGTTAACCCTACTTCCTTGGTATTGGATACCGGATCAAGATCTCATATCTGAAATTCATTACAGGCTCTGAGAAACCATAGGGTTATCAGGAAAAGTGATATAACTCTCATGGTTGCTAACGGAATGAGCATGGATGCTGAATCCGTCGGGGAATATCATGTTGGACTGACAACTGGGCAGATATTGATTCTACGTAACTGTTTGTATGTACCAGGTGTGACTTCTAATATCATATCTGTATCCTTACTTTCTAAGGAAGGCCATGATTTTACTTTTGTAAGCGATGTGGTTCACATCCACCAAAATCAAGTTCTGATTGGGTCAGGTACATTAAATAACGGGATATACGTATTGAATCCAGCTCAGATTTTCAGTGTCCAGAACACACTTAAAAGAAAGTCTCCGGAAACAAATTAGGCTTTCTTATGGCATTGTAGACTGGGTCATATTAATGAGACACGATTAACTAAGTTACATAAAGTGGGATACTTGAATCCGTTCGAGTATCAGTCTTATGCCATTTGTGAATCTTGTCTCATGGGAAAGATGACAAAGACTCCGTTCACTGGACACGGAGTAAGAGCGAGCGAGCTCTTGGGACTCATACACAGTGATGTGTGCGGTCCAATGTCTACACGTGCGCGAAGTGGTTATTCATACTTCATTACTTTCACACATGATTTCTCTAGGTATGGACATGTCTTCTTAATGAAGCACAAATCCGAGGCCTTTGAGAAATTTCGGGAATACAAGAATGAAGTTGAAAAACAAACATGCAAAAGTATAAAGACACTGAGATCTGATCGAGGTGGTGAATACTTGAGTGCCGAGTTTTTGGACTACTTAAAAGAGAATGGAATTCTCTATCAGGGTACTCCTCCATACACACCACAACACAACGGTGTATTCTAAAGGCGGAATCGAACCCTATTGGATATGGTTCGTTCCATAATGAGTAAGGCTTAGTTACCGCAATCTTTCTGGGTTTATGCACTAGAAACAGCTGCATATCTCTTGAACAAGGCTCCAACCAAGACTGTGCCTACCACCCCATATCACATGTGGAGTGGGAAGAAACCCTGTCTTAAGTATCTTAAGACATGGGGATGTCCAGCTTTTGTAAAGAAGCAGCATGCGGACAAGCTCGAGGCACGCTCAGTACTGTGTAAGTTTATGGGATATCCAAAGAACTCAAGGGGGTATCTTTTCTATTCCACAGAAGAACAAAAAGTTTTTGTTTCTCCGCATGCCCACTTCTTGGAAACTGAATTTTTGGAAAATCAGATAAGTGGGAGCGCAATAGAACATGATGAAATTCCAGAACCACAAGCTATTACTGAAAGCTTGGAAGAACCAGAAGTTTCAGGAGAACCGGACATTCCCGCGCCGCTCCGCAGGAGTAGTAGGCAGTCTCATCTGCCCGAGAGATACTACGGTTTTCTCATAGACGGGGATAGAGAGGATTGCACTATTGATTATGATGAGCCTACTAGCTTCCAGCAAGCCATTCAGAGCAGTGACTCGGTAAAATGGCCGGATGGAATGCGGACCGAAATGGAGTCCATGTATACCAACAAAGTATGGACGTTGGACGTTGCTCCAGATGGGGTAAAACCCGTAGGATGCAAGTGGATCTTCAAAAGGATGATTGGTGTAGTTGGACAGGTTGAGACCTATAAGGCTAGACTTGTTGCAAAGGGTTTTCGTCAAAGACCTGGTTTGGACTATGACGAAACCTTTTCTCCAGTGGCTATGCTGAAATCCATTCGGATCTTTCTTGCCATTGCTGCCTTCCACGATTATGAAATCTGGCAGATGGACATAAAGACGGCTTTCCTAAATGGATATTTGGAAGAGTGCGTCTATATGGATCAGCCAGAGGGATTCATTCAGAGTGGGAGCAGCGGTAAAGTGTGCAAGTTGCTCAAGTCCATCTATGGACTGAAGCAGGCATCGCGGAGTTGGAACATCTGCTTTGATGATACTGTCAAAGAATTCGACTTCATCAAAAACCCAGATGAACCATGCATTTACAGTAAGATTGTAGGGAGAAATGTGGTATTCCTCGTCTTGTACGTCGATGACATTCTCCTAAAAGGAAATGATATTCCTTTGTTACAGTCAGTCAAACGATTCTTCTCACAGAGGTTCTCCATGAAGGACCTGGGCGATGCCAACAACATTCTGGGGATCCAGATCTATCGTGATAGATCTAAAAGGATGTTGGGACTTTCACAGTCCAGGTACATCGACACCATACTGAAACGATTCAGTATGGAAGATTCCAAGCGCGGTAATCTACCGGCTTGTCACCGTATCACCCTCTCCAAAGAGATGTCTTCCAAGACTGATTTGGAAAGGGCTCGCATGTCATCAATACCCTACGCATCTGCGGTAGGATCTATTATGTATGCGATGTTGTGTACCAGACCAGATGTAGCATACGCATTGAGCGTTGTAAGCCGGTATCGGTCGAACCCAGGGGAGAAACACTGGATAGCAGTAAAGATCATTCTCAGGTATCTGAGAAGGACTAAGGAGATGTTCTTGGTGTATGGCGGAAAAGACCTCCAGATCGAGGCCTTTGCTGACTCCAGCTTCCAGAGTGACAAGGATGACTCCAAGTCCATGTCGGGTTATGTCTTTACCCTCAATGGAGGGGCGGTTTGCTGGAAGAGCTCCAAGCAGGAAACCGTTGCTGACTCAACTATGGAAGCGGAGTACATAGCTGCTTGCGATGCCGCAAAGGAAGCTGTCTGGATGAAGAAGTTCCTCACGGAGCTTCAGGTGGTTCCTACCAGTGTTGATCTAATACCGCTGTATTGTGACAACAACGGCGCTATAGCATTAGCGTAGGAACCCAGGTCCCATCAGAAGTCCAGGCACATTTTGAGGCGGTACCACCTGATCAGGGAGATCGTAGATCTCCGGGAGATCGAGGTGAAGAGAGTAAATACGGAAGATACCACTACTGATCCACTCACGAAGGCCTTACCCCAGACTCAGTTCGAGCGGCTGATCGAGATGATAGGTCTTCGATACGGCAGTTCATGGCCTTAGTGAAAGTGGGAGATTGTTAGTGTATATGCCCTAGAGGCCATTACTGTATCATACTAGTTTGTATATTACTTAATGGAAGCTTGGGATATTCACCTTGTATAGACAATCTTGCTCAAAATAGTTGTATGCTACTTGGTTTGTTTCTACTTTAATGTGTACATGTGTTTATTTTAGTATATCACCTATACATATTAGTGGAGCCCTTAGGATCTTTGCTTGATTACCAGCGTTGTGATGGCAGTCACACTTATGGGGGCTAGGTAATCCACAAGCACATCCTTATGCAGGTCCCTAGTCGTAGGAATATCGAGACAGGGCATCGATACTCCGGAGTAGACTAGCGTATGCGCTTCTTATCCCAGCAGGGGAGACGGTCTGTCCCACAGCCGTCAGTACGAACTACTTGAGATAGTATGCGGGTGCTCGTTAGGTTACGAGTACACTTGACAGGACTCGTCGGGAACTGTTGGTTGGTTCTATACCTATCGTCAGTTATCAGTTCCCAGGTGACATGAGTACAGCTTAGTCCATTGACTTGACACTGTCACTTCGCCTCGAGTGTGTTCCCACTGTAATTTGATTACTACCCTACCACGGCTCAAAGGAGTCGTGCAAACAGGTAGTTTTTGGGTGCAGTCCCGAAGCACTTGGAGGCAGTGATGTTTAGACAGGATTCGTCTCTCCCGGTATTGGGGGTTGATATCGCGCTGTGTATAAGAGAGCTATTACACAAAGTCCCTGGCCAGGGCAAGCGAGATAGACTGGTAGGTTTCCAGTGTTATCTCAGGTGTTCTTGGCTACACTCCGACACGACTTGTACCGCTAGTAGGGGACTGATGTTTACCGCCCCCCCAGGCCCGCCAGGCGATGTTCTTAGATGAAAAGACCGGAATGTACGGAGACTGTCACATTCAGGCTCAGTAGGAGTTCAGATGGGTTTCACCTCGTCTGCCTTCTTATCGGCATCTTCCTGGGGGCCGTTACGCACTGCTAGTGCCGCTTGCGGTCTGTGGTTAAACCCACTGCCAGCGTAGTGTCGAGTCTTTAGAGTCCCACACAGAGAGCTATTCTCCTTTAGGCAAAAGAGTAGAGGTCGCATGGTTTTGCGACAGGTCGCATGGTTTTGCGACAGGGTTCAGTCACATCTGTGCACTTGTGCACGTTTAGTGTCCGGATAGTTAACACTAGCGGGCTTTGGTTTAAGCCAGATCCTAGTGTACGTTTTGGGATTGGTTTTATCTCGTTTGTATTCGTATTCCTCGGAACGCGGATGCGGGTGTGTATGCGCAGTTGACAGAGAGACAGAGGCAGAGGATTCTCATTGGGGTTGTTGACTGTTGACTTTTTCTAAAACACTAATGAGAATATGAAATATGATTAACAATAATATTAATTAAGTATTATAGTGACATGGTTGTTGAGGGGTTGACTTTGTTGACTTGTTGACTTTGTTGACCGGTTGACTAGGTTGGACTAGTTGACCATCATCATTATAATGGCTATCATTTCAAGGCAAAGAATTTTGCTTGCTTGTTTCTTTTTGCAAAATGAGTGCATGAAATTATATGGCCATTTTGACTTGAACCATCACATAATACTTGATTACTATTATTTGTTATGATGATTTTTGATTATGAGAGCTTGGATAGCAAAATTCTTGCTCATTCTTTCATTTGCTTTCTCTCTCTTGAGCTCTCTCATCCTCAATCTCTCTCCCTCTTCCTCTTGCTCTCTCTCTAGCTCAAGGAAACTCCCTCTCATGAGTTGAGAAACATTGCCTTAGAGATAAAAGAAAACCCATATCACTTCTCTACTCATCCTAGTTCACAAGGTTTAGCAAACCAAGTGTTCTTGTATCTTCAAGTTCGAAGTAGAAGCCAAAAGGTAGAAGCTTTCGGGTGGATCCATCTTCGGCGCGAGGAGACGACGAGGTGAGGGCGATCCGAACACCGTAAGGAGTTGAAGATGAAGGAGTTCAAGTAAGGTATAACCCCCTAACCGAGTAGGTAAAACTCTTGTTAGGTTTGTTAGATAGTTGTTTAACAAAGATCCGTATTTTGAGTCCATGTTACCACCTCTTGAAAAATCGTTTTTCATCATTTCCGCAAGCCCGTAAGTACCGGGAGAGCTAACGTAGACTTACAGTTTAGTGGAGATTAAACATGGTTAGGGTTTGGTTTGGGTTAATCTTTTCTAGATGTTTCTAGATGCTTTGCTTTTGGTTTAAGCAAAGATATTTGTGTTGATATTTTGCGTAGATATTTGTTTAACCCAACCAAACCTTTTAACCATGGTTCAATCTCTACAAGGGTTAGTTCTTCTGACTTATACCATGGTTGCATTTCTAACCTCACACTTGAGTTATTCATTATTCATCACAAAGGGTTTTGGATATTCTTCTTCTTCTTCCTTGATAAAAAGCTTTCTAGCTTTTTGCTTAGTGATGAAAATGAGTGAGATTAAGAAAACAAATGAGAGCTAAAATCCTACTTCATCGTCCTAATCTATCATAGCCATTTATATTAGGGTGTTCACTTCAATTAGTGAGTGAGAGCTTGTGTTAAAGAAACATCAAGGTAGATCATCTTAGTTATCGAAGATCGGAAGCAAGTTTGCATCTTTCTCTTCGTGGAGCCTCTCTAGAGTCTGGATTCTCGATGATCGCAGTGAAGGGACCTCAACACGGAGCTTTAGAAGTGAAGGACCGGATTACAAAGGTTGTAATCCCAAACTCTTAGATGTTAAAGTGTTTAGCATGCTTTGTTTCGCCTAATCTCTAGTCTAAGATCTTGGTTAGGGTTGTTCAGCACGTCTAAATTTTAAATCGGGCATGGTTGAAGCCTTATAGACCCTTGTGAGAGTGCCTAGTAACTCTACAAATACCGCAACTAGAAATTTCCTAGTTAAACTAGGTGCAGTGAATTCTATACAGATAAATGATCACTTCTAGGTTTTTACGGAAAACAAAATTTATTTTACCTATTAACGGAAAATTCGCCTAAACGATTTCTAAAACGTTGCAGTCTTCCCCCATAAAGAAATTCGGTCCCCGAATTTAAAATTTTATCTCCGCGTACCTTCGATGAGATGAGAGAATATCCTCCGCAACTCGCTCGCATCCTCCCAAGTGATCTCTTCACTACGGCTACACCAAAGAACCTTCACAGATAGCAAGAACTTTGACCGAAGTTTCTCCACCTGCCGATCCACTATAACTATCAACTGCTGGTGAACGAAAGATCGCGTCCTAATTGAATTGTCTGGTGCTAAATCATGTGAGATGCGTCATGAAGGTATTTGCGAAGTATCGATACAAGGAATACGGGGTGAACATCCGAAGTCTGGGTGGAAGTGCCAACGATAGGCAACGGTACTAACTCGCTCAAGGATCTCAAGGACAAACAATCTGGGACTAAGCTTCCCAAAACTCAACACGCCATTCATCGGAAAAATCCGTAGGAATACATGATCTCCTACTGCGAACTCAAGTCTGCGACAACGACGGTCGGCATAAGACTTCTGTATGCGCTGGGCTGCTCCCGTCCTAACCTGAATCAACTGGATCTTCTTCGAAGTCTCTGGACTAGCTGGGGTCCAAAAATCCTGCTCTCACGGAGTCAGTCAAACAGGCTGGAGATCGATACAACCTACCACACAAGGCCTAAAAAAAGTTACCATTTGAAATGTCTCCTGATAACTGTTATCGTAGGAGAACTCCATCAATGGCAAGTGACGATCCCACAGCTAACAAACAATTAGTACGTACGCATAAGCATATCCTCCAGAGTCTGTATAGTCCGCTCTATCTGACCATCGGCCTACGGATGGAAAGAGGAGCTAATGCTCAACCAGTACCCAAGGCTTCTTGAAGCTTCTGCCAAAGACGACTAGCGAACTCGGTACCTCTATTGGATACAACGTATGAGGGTACTCTATGCAAACGCACAAACTGATCGAAGAACAACTGAGCATAACCGGACAACAATCACCCGAATGGAGTCATACCCTCAACTAGATCTGGGTAGACCCACAACGAAATTCATGGAGATATGCTCCCATTCCCACTTTGGAACGGTAAAAAGAGGTTTCAACTCTCCTGTCGGTCTCAAATGCTCAACCTTAGCTCGCTAACAAGTCAGGCACCTCAAAACGAAATCTGAAACATCACTCTTCATCCCTGCCCACCCGTAACTAACACTCAAGTGACGTTACATCTTTGTGGCACTTGGGTGAACACTGAAAGCTGACTGATGTGCCTGCTCTCGGACCTCGCGTCTCTACCCATCAGTATCTAGTACACACAAGCGAGTCCCGCAACGTAGCACACCCTGGTCATAAATCAAGAACTCCAAATCTTTACCCTGCCGAACATGCTCAAGAATCTCAGACAAACGAGCATCGGCGGGCTGTGCCTCACGAAAACGATTAAATGGATGGTACGGGTGCAGACATGAGGAAGCTGTCCCCTCAGTGGAGGTGAACATAAATTGTACTCATCTGTCGCACAAGAACTATAAATCTACAGAAGACTGTCTCTAAACTGCGCACAACTGGAACAAGCTATCCCCGGGCCTATGACTTAAAGCATCAGCTACCACAATTGCCTTGCCATGGGTAATAAAGGATCTCAGAATCATAATCCTTCACAAGCTCCATCCAATGACGCTGTCTCAACTTCAGATCCCACTGTAGGAAGATTATGCTCTGGTGGTCTCTGAAAATCTGGCACGACTCTCCGTACAAGTAGTGTCCCCAAATCTCCAGCGCAAGACCACCGCAGCCATCTCCAGATCATGAGTAGGATAAATCATGCTCGTACTTCCTTGATCAGTCGAAAATACTGCATTTTTAACACGGCAATTTCCCTATCATTTGCACTCATCTAGAAGTGTTCGGCATTCATATAGCACATATTAATAAAACAGTTGTAAAATATCGGATTGCATGTGTTAGACTTTAAAACCGGCATTTCTAGGGAAATTGATTGTATTTTATGGCATCGCATCATCCCTATATTGCGCAACACTTGTCTCGAGAAATTATGCAGGAAATTGCAGGAACAAAGCCAAAAGAAACTGATCAAAAATACGCCAACTCAAAGGCTCAAGATCTGGTAGCAATACAGAAGGCCAAACAAAATTCAACATATCAGAAGCAGGCCCAAATGTCAGCCCAAGTCCCCAGTTAAAAACTCAAGCTCCAAAGCTTCAGAGCCGCCGCGGTTCCGCGACGGGAGCGCGCTTGCGCCGCGGTTCCGCGGCGCTATGATGGCTTCAGACGCCCAGATTTTCTACCTGTGTCTCAACTAATGGCCCAAGCTTCCAGAACATTGTAGAAACGCCACGTGGCACATCTAGAAGGCTCGGCTTTACAAACCTCTTCTAGAAGGCTCTCCGTAACTAACTTTTGGAGGGAGATTCAAATCTCCTCAACAAACTTTTGGAGGGAAATTCAAAATTCAAATCCTAGATCTAGGGTTTGGATGGTCTATAAATAAAAGCCTAGACCTAGGGTTAAACTTCTTCTTCAATCTCTAATTTCCACCAATCTTCATCTTCCCCAATTTTCTTCCACAAGTTGAGTGACACGACTTGTGCGAAACCCTAACCCTAATTCCAATCCAAATTCAAGATCCCGAGTACCAAATCAAGCGAGAAGCCTTCAACCTTTTAGGAGCGGAGCCGATCTTCAATCGAGCAAGTGATCCAAGCCGATCTGAGACTCAAGGAGACGAGCGAAGCCAAATCGACGATCGAGTTCTTCCTCTTGTAGTTCTTGAGCGATTTGTAATGGAATTTTTGATAAATAAAAGGTGAAATTCTTTAATCTTGCTTTCTTTAAATTTTTGCATCATGATTCGATCTCAATTTGTAATAGTAGTTCTTGTTGTGAAGTTCGAGTAAAACTCCGCTCGTGAAGGAGTCGAGACGATCAATAGAATGATGATGTAACAAATCTTAAAACGATTCTTATGTCCTACGAGTTTTGTAAACCCTAGCAAGTTCAAGAATAGATGACCTAGTTTCGTTGCGATGCTTTCTTGATTGTTATCGCTCGAAATTAGGGATCTACGATCGTTTCTTGAATTTACTAGAGGCTAGAATGTGAATGATATCGACGAAGGAACAAGGGATAAATGATGAAACCCTAGTTTCACTAGAAATCCCTAATTCTCGTCGATCATCATCGATCTAGTATCAATTCATCGATGGATAAGAATACGTCATCATAAGATTACATCACATCTATAGATCCGATCGATTCCTACGAGCCTCATTTCGATTCTTGATATTTGGTTGGAAAAATCATCAAACTCTCAATTCTTGATTTTATCGTTTTCTTGTTATTAGATATAGATTTTCTAATTCTTGAACTTCAACTATAAATCATGAGTTGTTTTTCTTCTTTCTATTAAAGTTTCGATTCAAACAAATCAAAATACGAACGAATCGCGCAATCCCTGTAGACGATCCGCACTCACTAAAGATCTACAATCCGACACTGTTATTGATTGCGGTCAAATAATTCTTTGATTGTGAATTCTAGTTTCTAAACACCGACACACAAAGAAATTAAGATCAATCATTCCTCCAACTGTAAGGAAGCATAAGCGATAACTCTATCATGCTACATCAGTACATAATCGAGCCCCACTCGCGAAACCTCATAACAAACGACAAAGTCGCCCGATCCAGAAAGCAAAGATAGAACTGGTGCAGTCATCAACCGAGTCTTCAACTGCTGAAAACTCAGCTCGCATGCCTCAGTCTAAGAAAAGGAACCCCCTTTCCTGGTCAATCCGGTCAACGGTGCAGCGATACTAAAGATATCCTGCATGAAAGAATCACTGACATGAGTAAACACAACAAACGGCTGATCTAGCATACATGACTCTCGGCCCAACCACGGCATGAAGTGTGTAGAACAAACGAGTGCATAGATCCTGAATTAAACAAACATGCGCATCAGAAGAACATACGAAAAAGAATTCCTGAAAACTCTGCATTGGACGCCCGCGCGTCCCGATGAGTAGAAGATAACGCTCATTCCTGCTCTCTACCGCAACTGGTTGTCCTCCTCCTCTACTATCCAGTACTCTCTAAACGAACCCTCCGCGACCACGACCTCCCTGAACATAAGTCTGACGTGGTGCGACAGCAGGCGCAAGGGCAACGCTCCCTGAGGTGAAGGTGGTAAGGTAACATATGGTACTTCTGCCCTCCTCTGGCATACCGAGGTACAATTTCTGATGAGGTGATGGAAACTCCCACACCTGAAACATCCATACGATGGCTGCTGACCCTCCTGGGGATAAGAGCTAAACAACTGTCCTCGTCCCAAGCCTCAGCTACTCCCACGACGTAAACGAAATCTGCCGCGGCGACTAAGCCTCTGTCTCTGGGCTAACACACCTGTACAAGCCCTCCTCGGTTCCGGAACTTCCAAAGTCTCGGGAAGACGCTCCTCATCTAGTAGGGCTGCGTCCATTGCTGCTGTATACATGAAACAATGTTGTGTGCTGATAACAAGGAATAACTGGATAACAGGTGTGGCAACCTCCTACCACTGCGCTCGACTGGCCTCAACAAACAATCCCATCATCTGGCGCAAATCCTGCATATCTGCCTCAAGCGTAGCGATACGATCTATCGAAGGCGGATCAACCTGCTCCTGTACAGCGAGCGTACCGTCCTGGCCAATCCTCATCCCAAACGAGTCAACTCTGACCTCGGCTCTCGCTGCCTCTCTCTGAGCCCTCATAGTCATCGGCGACATAAAGGCTAGAAATGAAAATAGGATTCGATAAGAACACGGAAATCGAATCATAAGGATATGTATAATCATGGAAGGAATTTCAAGCAATTATTACTTATGTCACTTAGGCGGAGTACCGTGTCGTAAGTATTTCGCAGACATACACACACTACGTCACTCTGCGTAAGCTACCTTCTCCATCATACCAAGGTCGTCCTACACTTCAAAAGGTAAAACCTAGTACTCTGATACCAACTTTGTCACGGCCCAAAATTTGGCATGTGACGGCCCTTAGACCACGTAACGTCTAGAGGCGTAACGCAATCTAAGTAAGCCGAAAACCCAGCAATATAAACCATCAAAAGTACTAAGTGATAAGAACATTGTTTAAAACTTTTGGAATCTCAATCAAAAATTATTTAAAGTCCAAATTTACTTTCTTTAAAATTTGGCAGCACCTCCTTCGTAAAAACGAGCCCCGAAAAAGGTACAACATAAAAAATAAGTAAAGCATCCCCAACGGGAGCAAATCCACGCCCAAAGCCATAAAAAAAACTACCACAACAGATATACGACGCCGTAGCGAAGAAAAAGACGATATAAAGTGACAACAGCATAAAAGATATCCAAGGTCACAAAATAATATACAATATCATCCTCACAACTCATCTCTAAGTCAAAACATGAAGTAGTAGATGGAGAGTACTAGATACAACGAATATAAAAATGAGCATCATCGGATAACCGCAAAACCCACCTATAGCAAAATTGCACACAGTCAGCCATAGCGGTATCCGCTGCAAAAGATGATACGATAAGATGAAGTCCTGCCGCTACCACTCTGAGGGACACCTGCAAAACACTGTGGCACAATGGGGGTGAGTTGCCAACTCATGAATAGTAAATAACATATGCAGGTAATCACAGGTATGCACGTACTGCGATAATCTATCACATGCAAGTTGATAGCAATAAATGGAAATATGTATATGCAACAGTCATGAAAGGTACACTATCAGGTGCTACTAATACACGAAGCAATGCATATCATATAAATGGTGAGTATGGGATAAAACATGTCATCCTGACGGAATCCTCATCTTGGCAGGACCAGTGTCCATCAAGACAATCTAAATCCCAATACCAAAGGCACCGCATCCTCAGATCGGCCCTCATATCCTGTAAGTCTAATGGAACCTGAGTGTCCAACATCGACACCCGAAAACATCATGAAATACTCATGTCAAACATTGATACGTAAATCCTTATATATAGGGCTCCGTCAGTACGGATCGGCCCTTGGGCTCCATCAGTTCGGATCATCCCGAATGTCCACGTATCATACGTCTCACGGAATATGAGTGTTCTGCTCCGACACTCGCAATCCATGTATCCATACGTCTCAATACTGTCACCGGTAAGGTAGTACTCCCCTACTTCGAGCTCATCGCCATCATCTGTGATCTTCTTGCTCCGGGGTACCTCTGGGCCCCACCATGCAACCGCACACGGCCTCGTCCACTCCTCGCATGGGGACTCTAACACAAATCTCAGAACCGAGAAATCTCATGGTCGACGCATCGAAATATCATATCAAAAGAAACCGGGTTTTTCAAATATTGCATAATTTCATAACTACCACGGTCCTCAAATCCAGAAAACATCATGTGAAATCAATATCTCAATGCGAAAATCCATGAATATAATATATGCAACATAAAACAGTAATATGAGAATATAAAGGAAAAATCGCTATTTAAATGCATCAAGTTAAAATATATCATGCGGTTTCCAATTCCTCCAAAGTCCAATGCAACATCATATAAAGATGAACATATAGCTATAGCAAGGTATGTATGTATCCATGTCGGTATAGAAAGATATGTGTGTATATATATGCAAGCATGTATGTATGGTGCATTCCATATGCGCAATAGCATAAAAATCAATGTCTCCATGTCGATGACAATACAATACCACATAGGGGTATATGTAGCTCTAGCAATGTATGTGGTGTACTTGTAAGTATGTATGCATGATGTACATGTAGCTGTAGCCAGGTAAGTGGGTGTACATGTAAGTATGTATGCATGATGTACATATAGCTATATGTGATATGTGTATACACCTGTCAATAATGATGTAATACCCTCTAGGAATAGGTGTAGCTATATCAAGTTATATGTATATACATGTCAACAATGATGCAATACCACGTATGTATAGGTGTATGCTTTCTTTGTTATACACAATGGAAATAAGGATCATGTCTCAATGTCCCTAACCAATACAATATCATATATGTATATGGGTTGTGCGTGTCTTGGCAATTATCGACGGAGTGTGTGTAGCATACAATTAGTTCTCGTGAAACATGAACCGTCAATAATGGTGTTGTGTCTCATTAACCATATGCAATAGGAAAATGAGGTATGCAACAATGGTACACATGCACAATCAAGTAATGATATGCAATGAAGTTCATGCACAATCTCTATATGTGAAATATACTTAAAATCAAGAATCATATCATTTAATCTAGCCCAGACGCATAAGGCCATGCAAGAGATTCCCCTGTAGATATTAAATCTACTCACCGATGACCTCGAGCTAAGTAAATCCGACCACCTGCTTCCTTTTTTTCGCAGCGTTCGAAGTCCCTGCTCGCGATCCTAAAATTTCACAAACACAACACGTAAGACTAAATATCCTGCGCCGACACAAAGACAACGAAAATCAAGGATACCGTACACAAGATATACACACTGTGCTTTTAATGCACAAAACGCGTACGATATAGGCACAAGCTCAGCTAGGAACGCTAAACGACACAACCACCAAGCCTAGACCCCTGATCGTACCGATCGCGCATTCACAACACAATATATATTACGGAAGATAATATATATAACATCGCAACGTCCATAGAAACTCACGCCTAATTTATACCGAAAACCTAGTAAGCAACTTTTAAACATTTTAGCTCATATCTAGTAGTTTAACCAAAACTAGCGATCACAATCATCACATAATAGCTTGATTAAACCACACAAACCCTTACTAGAATTTTAATCTCACCCAAATAAGGTTTAGTAAAAGCTAGTTTGCATTTAAGTTTAATTAGACAATTAGGAAAAACAACAATTAACAATTTCACAACTATGTTAAGTTTTCCTTGTCTAAACAACTCACTTAACCATTACAATTAAACAAAATCCTAACTTGATTTTCAAAACCTTTTCTTGAATTTCTAAACATGCAAATTAAAGCCATAATTAAACATCTAATAAACTAGATAAGGTATTTAAACAACAACTAAACTTTAGGGTTAGAATTTTATACCTCCACTTGTTTCACAAACATGCAAAAAGATTTCCAAAATAGCCTCCAAAATACTAACTTTCATGAAGATCCATGCATGATTAAGGCTAAACAATAATGGGTATGGATTTGTATTTGAGTTTGTGGGATTATTTGATGATTTTTGATGATTTATTTGAGCTTGAAGAAGTGGAAATGGGGTGAAAAAGAAAAGAGGGCAGCAATGGGGGAGTTCGGCCACTTCAAGAAGAAAAGAGAATGATGTGGAAGTGTATGGAAAAATCCTAAGTTAAAACACATTATAGCTCATTTACTATATGCCACCCCTTAATCTATTTAATTAAAATTTCCTTAAACCTTCAAAATATCTAGATATTTTCTAAGATATTTTCAAAGAAGTCAAAGTTGCTTAATCTAGTGATTAAGTTAGCATGGATTCACATTAGCATAATTAACCCAATCCAAATTGAAATTACCACTAATTAAGTGCATAATTAAAAGCTTATAATAGTACTTTAATTAACGAAAAATATTTATGTGAACTAAAATTTACAAGTGACCAACTAAATACAGCAACTAGCAATTTCCTAGTTATACTAGGTGCTGTGAATTCTATACAGATAAATGATCAATTCTAGGTCTTTACGGAAAACAAAATTTATTTTACCTATTAAAGGAAAATTTGCCTAAACGATTTCTAAAACGTTACACCTTCACTTTTAAAGCTCCAAGTAGTTGAAAGTATGTCTTAGCACCACTACTAGGTTTTTAGAGGCATCAAGTATGCAATTTAAAATAATCTAGTGTGCAAATGTATGCCATCCAAGAATCGAACTAGAGAATTAGGATTTTTAAACTAGTAAAAAAACTTTATACTAAGTGAACAAGGAATACAATTTTTGTAGACCGGTCCTTCACTCCTAAAACTCCAAATAGTAGTCCTTTAGCTCCAAGTAGTGGTCACCCGAACTCTTCTTAGGCTGCACTAGGCGAAAGGAACAAGCTTGCTTAACGATCTTCGAGACCGAAGATGATCTACCTTGAGGAATCTTTAACACAAGCCACCTCTTCACTAATTAAGTAATTAGTGAAGTAAACAACCTATACTAAATGGCTAATTTGGTATAGATTGATGAGGTAGGAATTTTTCTCACTTTAGAATTATTTTTCTCTTTTTCTTTCTCACCTCACTCAAAGCTAGAGAGCAAAGAAGTAGATGAAGAAGATGATCAAGTGATGAACCATGGTGAAAAATTATCTCAAATGATATTTGTAGAGACTTAACCATGACTAAAGATAATGGTTGGGTTAATAAATATCTAGAGTGAAACAAAATTAGTGGACTAAGTCAAGGCTTCTACATGCTTCCACAAGCATATTTAGCCATGCTAATTTCCACATAATTTTGATTTTTCCCTTAATAATTAATCACCCAAATTATCGATTGTTTGGTGTGAATCTCATACACCCATGTCCAATGTATCATCTAGCATGACACAATAGTAAATACATTAATTTATGTCTCATATATATTTATATGTATTTGCAGAAAAGAAATTCTTACGTGAGCTAATATTAGTTAATATATATTAATATATCAAATATATAATTATATATTAAATTATTAAATCATCTCTTGATTTAATAATCCGGCTATATCACATATAACCGACTAAAATTGTTTATATGTTTATCAAAGATACACATAACAAATTATTGAATCAACACTTGATTCAATAATCCGGTTATATCACATATAACCTATATCCTGAGATTAGAATACTGTATCACATACACGTATTAATCTCGGTCTCTCACACATCACATATGTGCCCTACTTCGTTTCGCTTGAGCTAAAAAACTCTGTGTAGGACTCTAAAGACTCGTCAATACGCCAGCAGTAGGTAATGATCATATCAGTCACCCACAAGCCATCAGCGGTACTAGCTGGACGTAACAGCCGTTGGATATATGTATGCCCTAGAGGCCATTATTTGATAGTGGATATATCAGTAGGTGTATATATATATATTCAGAGGACATTCTTGCTCGACATGATAGTATGCTATCTGGTTGTTCTTTAGCTTGACATGTTCACTTGATCATGCATAATACTCATTTAGTACATGTTGATAAAGCCCTTAGGATATTTGCTTGACAACTGGGATTATGATACAGATCATACTAGTGGGACATGTGTAGTTTATAAGCATATCCTTAAAATGTTCCTAGTCGTGGTTGTATCGAAACGGGGAATCTATATTCCAGAGTAGACTAGCGTATACATTTCTTGACCCATATGATGGGCGATGGATGATCCTATATACATTGGTGTGGTGACACCAAAGATTGTATACGGGTGCTCAGTGGAAACTGGGTACACTGAACGGACTCGCCGAGAACTCCTATGTGCTATTATTTCTATCATCGGATAGCAGTTCTCAGGTGACAATGGTATAGGTTAGTCTGTAGACCCGAGATCGTCATAGAGTCTTGTGTGTGCTCCCACTGTTCTTTGATCTCCACCCTACCATGGCTCTACTGATTCATGCAAACAGGTGGATTTTGGGTACACTCCCGAGGCACATGGAGGAAATGAGCGATAGGAGGGGTTTCGTCTCTCCCGGTATTGGTGGTTGATGTTGCGCTATGCTCGATTGGCTATAACAGGAAGTCCCTGGCCAGGGCTGTTGAGATTTACTGATAAGTGTTATCAGTAGTTTCTCGATCAGTTATAAGCCTTATACCGGCATGACTTATTGAGTTATTGGGGTCGACGATACCATCCCTAGACTTGATATGCAACATATCTTACGAAGAGACCGGACTGTACGGTAAGTGTTGCTAGTTGGCTCGACGGGAGTTTTGTCAGGTTCACTTGTTTTTCTTCTGATCGTTCAATACCTGGGTCTCATTACATAAAGTTGGTGCCGCTGACGGTTTCTGGGTATGTAATATGATCACTGCCTACTGCTAGCGTATTAACGAGTCTTAGAGTCCTACAAAAGGGTTACCTAGCTCAGGCGAAAAGATATGGGGTGCATATGTGGATATGCGCGGGAACTCGATTAAATGCGTGTATATGATACCGTATTTTAATCGGGCGTTTTCTACTGGTCGGGTCGTATGTGATATGACTGGATTATTAAATCAAGTGTTGATTTAATATTAATGACCATTAGCTTATTTATTATTAAACCCTTTTTCTTTTATGTGTATGCATGAATGTATGTATGTATATATTGATATGAATGCATACATGTGTCATGGTTGATGATACATTAGAGATGGCAATGCAATACTCACATGGAGAAATATTTATATATTTTGATTATTGAGAAAAATAAAATGGGGATAAAACCATGGCTAGGTTTCTATACTCTTCCTTTTTTGACCAAAGTCAAAATCATGGTTTTATTGCTCATGGTTTTAGTTAACTCACTATCAAAATATCTAGATATTTTGTAACGATGGTTGTATGTGAGATAACCCTCTCTCTCTCTCTTGATAATTATTATAATTCTCATTTTATCTCAAGAGTTAAGCTAAGCCATCTCCTTTTTCTTCATCCTTCTTCAAGCTCTCTAGGTTTTAGAAAGCGAGTGAAGAAAATAAAAAGAAAAGGTTTTTAAGTGAGAACACAACCCACATCACCAATCTATGTTAGTCTAGCCCACTAGTGTAGATTGTTTGCTTCACTTCCATCTTTATCAAGTTAAGCTAGGAGCTTCTGCAAAGGGACTCCGTGGTGGATCGTCGTGGACTTCGAGGGACTCAAGGGAACCGGTTCAAACACCAAGTTGATCCAAGGAGTCCCAAAAAGGAGGTCTACAAAGGTTGTATTTCTCTCTTCTTAGTGTTAGACTATTATTAGTATGTGATACTTTCCATTGTTACCCTAAATTTCTAGTTCGATTCATGGTTGGTTTTGCTTAGCACCCTAAAATTTTTATTGTGGCATGTTTGATGCAGGACAAACCCTAGGCATGGTGCTATAGAAACCCTTTAGTGGTATCAGGGTCAGGCTAGAAACTTAAACGATATCAGAAAAATTATGAAATCGAAACAACTTCGAAAACTGAAACCCTAAAACTTGCTCTCTGTCGAATTTTTCAGAGCTTCTAAAAATTTTGTAAGCAGTTGCAGAATGTTACATATGATGTAATAAGAACACCACACGAAAACGAGGCCATTCCACCAGATTTGACCCGGCGAACAGCTCAAAAAATCCGGCGTGGCCTGTTTTTCCATGTTGTTTACGCCTTGTTTTTGTCTGGTGCTCTGATCTCTGGGTTTCGGTGTTTCAGGTATTGTTTGTTTTTACTAAGATTGCATGTGATGCTATCTTTCAGTAAAGACTATTCGGAGTATTTCGTAGTCGTAATTTTAACATTGTTTTAGGTAACCTAGATGACGTTTAACAGTTCGAACGAACATCAAACATCGCTTCATGACCCCTCTGAAAATTTTCCAAAAGTTGGAATTTTCTAAGTTAAAAATATTCGAAAAATCATGCAGCTAATTCTATGGACCCTCTAGAAGAACGTAACCCTAACTCGATTTTATGACCATGGAACCGCGGCCAAACCCTAAGGTTTTCCGTAGTTACGCGGCGCCATAGGTGAGGCAAGTGTTGACCCTTCTACGGTTGGTCCATAGGTACTGTGGCATCTTTTGTGTATTTTAACTTTGCTCAAGTGTTGAGCTCTCTGGGAAATGTGGGTGTTTGTTAATTCGATCGAAATGTTTAACATCATCTAGAAATTTATGAATGTGATACAATAATTGGAATCTACACTAATTAGTTTTGCGAAAAGTAATCAGTTGCGTGTAAATCTAACATTTTGGTCTCGGGTGGAATCCGGAATCTTGTTGAATTACCCGACTTCTTTTGAAAAGGTGTTTTCATAGATGAGACCCAAATATAAGATTTGCATCGTTAGGCATGAAATCCAGAATATGTGATATTCCGGGTTTTTGATGTCTAAAGGCAGTGATGATTCCAATTGTTGTAGTTTTCCATTTTCTTTTCTACGACCGTAAGTGTAGTATGTGGTCTATCGCCAGTTTCGTTGCTATACGTTAATGACAATTGGGGTACGCATACTTACTTACGTTGATGACATGTGATGTTATATGTTGCTGAGATATAATGTATAGGACGTCGTGATTGAATGGCCGGGGGTTTTATGTGAGATGAGAGTTTTTCTTTTCATTCATGTAAAATTCATTGTATGTAATATTCTTTTATTGAGGCATTTCCAGGTTGAGGATGATGTCACCATTGTTGTATATTATTTACTTTTTCTTATTAGGATAGACCCAAGATGGGGAGCACATGTGACCGGGTTCTAGAGTCCAGTGGGAGGCCATCTCGAGGAGTCGAGACCGGGTCTCCTAACTCTAGAATTGGTAAGGTCACTTGCCTCTTTTGTAGGGGTCTAGGGATGTGGGCTTGGCTATTCATCGCGACCGTGGAATCCGTATTTTCTATTGTTGGCTAAATATAAAATACGGATCTCCTAGTATATCCTATATTTTCATATATAAGCTTCTGCTGTTGATATTCTGTGATGTGATCACTTTATATGTTGAGACGAATGGTGTATTATATATATGATATATAATAAACGTTTCTTATGTTTTGCATCCGCGCTAGTCACGCCCCGCTATGCCGTTGGTTAAGTAACCTAACTGTGCATAACGGGACACTGTGGCGAATGCGGATGGCATAAGCGTGCGTTCTATTTTCGTTTCTTTTTCTGTGATGGGTTAAGGACTTAAATGATGGCAATACATTAATGAGATTAATGTAAATAAAAACAAACCTAAAAGATGTTGTAGAATCGAGTTTGAAATCTACTCGGCTTTTTATGAAAAACCAAGTTTTCAAAGTGCGGAGCTTAAGCCAATCCTTTTAAAACCATTTGATTCTACAACGATATCAAGTTCAAAGCGTTAAAAGTTTTCTTAAAAACCATTCACAACCCTCCGTCATTTTAGAAAGTAAAGTACTTAGTATTCGTGCTACGTATGTTGACTATAGCCAAGGCGTAGTGTACGGGAGCTAAGTGATGTCTTCCTACACAGCATATGATGCGACCAATTAGGAAAATCACATGATTATGTTGACCATAGCCAAGGGTCATATGGGTGGGTCTAATTAATCATGAAATGACGGGTAGAACTTGACTAGTGCTTACGATATGTTGACCGTAGCCAAGGTCATGAGTGCTAGGGGTAAAAACCATATACGGAGTTTCAAGAGTTGAAATTTGCAATGAGATTGCATAGCTTCTATGTGATAGTTGGATCCCGATCCCACTATGCCAAGAGTTGCTCCCTTGAGAGTTTTGCACTTTGCAATTAGCTAACCCATTAGGTGTCTAGAAAGGTGTCAACGGGACTAATCCTCTGGGAAAACGAGGTTTATTTTTATTAGGTCTGTGCGAAAGCATGGGGAACCTCCCTTAAAGTACCGACACTGGCCTGGCCGAACGGTTATCGAAGTTTTAGAATGTAATTAATCCTGGCTAATTATATTTTTAAGTTTTGAAGGAAAATTTGATAAAAGCAGTGGGAGACATCGATTAGATAAGATAAATAAACCAATCTAATCTTTGCAAGAGCTTTCGCTGAGTGTATTTTTTTCTCTCACCTAAATGGAAGACACCCATGACTGGACATAAGCTTTTGTTAGAGAAAAATAAGCTAACCGGGCCAAACTATAAATACTGGCTGAGGAACATTAACATTGCTCTCGCATATGATAAGGTATCATATGTCCTACAGCCTCAGCCCCTCCCAGCCCAGGCCCTGAATCTTCTGTAGCGGATAGGGAAATCCGCAAGACTTGGGATATTGACTCTGCCATGGCCAAATGCCTCATGCTTGCATCGATGGACAATACACATCAAAAGCAGCATGAGCAGATGGATGTTCAATCCATCTTTCTCTATACAAAGGATTTGTATGGGGAGCAATCTCGTACCTACGATACGAGACATCTCGAAAGTTGTTTCAGATGCGGATGGCTCCTGGCACACCAGTAGGTGATCACGTTTTGAAGATGACAACTCTTATTGAAGAGCTTGAGGGCCTCGGATGGACAATGGAGAACAAACAATATATTGATATTGTTCTACAGTCTCTTCCCCCTGCCTTTGTTACATTCGTAGTGAACTTCAACATGCACATCATGGAGAAGTCACTATCTGAACTTATCAATATGTTAAGAAGTGCGGATAGCGCGGTCAAGGAAAAGTGTCCCTCTCTGATTGTTGGGCAATCTTCCACTTCCGTCCCAAAAGCCAAGGCCAAGTGGAGGAATAAGAAGAAACCCACCAAACCGAGAGGTGGAATAAAAAAGGAACAAGGGGGAGACAAATCCATTGCTGAGAAGTCGGGGAAAGAAGAATGTTTTTATTGTGAGAAGACGGGGCACCGGAAGCGGAATTGTACTGAATACCTTGATCTTAAGAAAAAGAAGCATGGTGATGCTTCTGCTTCAAGTGTGTTCGTGACTGAAGACTGTTTTTCTATAAACTATGCTTCTTGGGTATTGGATAACGGTTCGGGTACTCATATCTGCAATTCTGTGCAGGGCTTGAGAAATAGCAGAGTTTTGAAGACCGGTGATCACACTCTCCGAGTTAGAAATGGTTCCAATGTACATGCAGTTTCAGTGGGAGAGTTTCACCTGGGGTTGCCGTTGGATTGTATATTGGTTTTGAACCCATGTTATTATGTACCCAGCATGCTTTGTAATATAATATCTGTTTCTTTGTTAGACAATGAAGGATATTATTTTGTATTGCAGCATAATTTTATGAACATTAAACCGAATCAAGAGTTGATTGGTTATGGTACACTTAATAACAGGATATACGTCCTAAATCAACACACGGATTTCAACATACAACACACAAATAAAATAAATTTTTTAGATATAAATGAATCTTATCATTGGTATTGTAGACTTGGTCATATGAACGAAACAAGACTAAACAAGCTTCATAAAGATGGATATTTAAATTCTTTTGAATATAAATCTTATGTGACTTGTCAGTCTTGTATCAAAGGGAAAATGACCAAAACTCCGTTTACTTGACACGGAGAATTAGCTACAGAACTCTTGGGCCTCATACATAGTGATGTATATAGGCTAATGTCTACACATGTGAGAGGCAGTTTTTCTTACTTCATAACTTTTACTGATGATTTCTCAAGATTCAGTCATGTGTTTTTATTAAATCATATGTTTGAAGCTTTCGAGAAATTCAAGGAGTACAAACTTGAAGTAGAAAAACAAACTGGAATGAGCATCAAGATACTTCGATCAGATCGAGGTGGAGAGTATCTTAGTACATAGTTTTCGAACTTCCAAAAAGAGAATGGGATTCTCTCTCAGCTCACTCGCCCTTACACACCACAACACAATGGTGTGTCAGAACGGAGGAATCACACCCTATTGGATATGGTGCGATCCATGATGAGTGATGTTGAGTTACTTCTCTCCTTTTGGGTGCATGCATTGGAGACTGCAGCGTTTCTGTTGAACAAAGTTCCAACTAAGACCGTGTCTACCAAACCATATGAGATATGGTATGGGAAGAGACCATCTCTTAAATGAGTTAAGATATGGGGTTGTCCGGATTTTGTTAAAATATAGAATCCAGACAAACTCGAGTCATGATCGGTTAAGTTTATATTTGTGGGATATCCAAAACATTCGTTGGGATATCTTTTCTACTACAAGGAGGAACAAAAGGTGTTTGTTTCTCAACATGCCACATTTTTAGAAAATGATTTTTTTTAAAATGAGACTAATGGCAATGTGGTAGATCTAGAAGAGGTTCTAGAGACACAAGTTACAAATAACGACTTGGTTGAACTTAATGTTGCAACAGAATCTTATGAGCCTCAGCCACTTCTTAGATCTGGTAGGACTTCTCGCCCACCGGAAAGATACTACGGTTTTCTCATTGATGGTGATGGAGAAGATTGCATCATGGATGATGATGACCCTACCAGTTTTCAGCAAGCTATCTCGAGTGGTGACTCTGTGAAGTGGCTGGATGCCATGAGATCTGAAATGGAGTCTATGTACACCAACAAAGTATGGACTTTGGAAGTTGTACCCTCTGGGGTAAAACCCATAGGGTGCAAATGGATCTTTAAGAAAAAGATCAGTGTATATGGGCAGGTGGAGACCTATACGGCAAGGCTTGTGGCGAAAGAATTTGGTCAAAGACCAGGACTGGACTATGACGAAACCTTTTCTCCTGTATCCATGCTTAAATCCAATCGGGTCCTACTTGCTGTTGCTGCCCACTACGACTATGAAATCTGGCAGATGGACGTTGAAACGACATTTCTAAATGGTGATTTAGAAGAGTGCGTTTATATGGATCAGCCAGAGGGCTTCATTGATAGTGGAAGCTGCGGGAAAGCATGTAGATTGCTTAAATCCATTTATGGATTGAATCAGGAATCACGGAGTTGGAACATCTATTTTGATGATGTCATCAAAGAGGTTTATTTCGTCAAAAATCCAGATGAACCTTGTGTTTATAAGAAGATTGTAGGGAGTACTGTCACATTCCTCGTATTGTAGGTGGATGACATTCTACTGATAGGAAATGATGTTCCTATGCTATAATCGGTTAAACTGTTCTTATCCCAAAGGTTCTGCTTGAAGGACCTGGGTGATGCCTCGTACATATAGGGCATGAAGATCTATAGGGATAGATCTAAAAGGTTGTTTGGATTGTCCCAAACCAGGTACATTAACACCATCCTAAAGAGCTTTAGTATGGAAGACTCCAAGTAGGGTGGCTTCCCCGCTTGTCATAGAGCCACTCTCTCCAAGGACTTTTGCCCAAAGACTGATGAAGAAAGAGCTCGCATGAGCATTATACCCTACGCTTCAGCCGTAGAATCTATAATGTATGTGATGTTATGTACTCGCCCTGATGTAGCTTATGCACTGGGTGTAGTAAGCAGGTATCAATCCTACCCAAGGAAGAATCACTGGACAGCTGTGAAGAACATTCTTAAGTACTTGCGAAGGACTAATGAAATGTTCTTGGTGTATGGTAATGGGGATCTCCAAATGGAGGCCTTTATCGATTCGAGCTTCCAGAGTGATCAGGATGACAACAAATCTATCTCAGGGTTTTTATTTACCCTCGATGGAGGGGCGGTATGTTGGAAGGGTTCCAAACAGGATACCGTTGCAGACTCCACGATGGAAGCTGAGTATATTGCTGCAAATGATGCTGTCGAGGAAGTCGTCTGGATGAGGAAGTTCATCTTGGAGCTAGGAGTAGTTCCAACCATTATTGATCCAATACCATTGTATTATGATAATAATGGGGCTATGACGTTAGCCAAAGAGCCCAGGTCCCATCAGCGATCCAGACACGTCCTGAGGCGATATCATCTGATCCGGGAGATAGTTGATCGCCGCGAGATCAAGATTCTGAGAGTTGATACAAAGAATAACACCGCGGATCCACTCACCAAGGCCCTCCCTCAGTCGCAGCATGAGCGCTTTTTTGAGATGTTGGGTATGAGATACGCCAATAATTGGCCTTAGTGCAAGTGGAAGATTGTTGGATATATGTAAGCCCAAGAGGCCATTATTTGATAGTGGATATATCAGTATGTGTATATATATTCAGAGGACATTCTTGCTTAACTTGATAGTATTATATCTGGTTGTTCTTTATCTTGACATGTTCACTTGATCATGCATATTACTCATTTAGTACATGCTGATAAAGCCCTTAGGATATTTGCTTGACTACTGGGATTATGTTGCGGATCATACTAGTGAGACATGTGTAGTTTATAAGCATATCCTTAAAATGTTCCTAGTCGTGGGTGTATCGAAACGGGGCATCGATATTCCAGAGTAGACTAGCGTATACGTTTCTTGACTCATATGATTGGCGATGGATGATCCCATATCCATTGGAGTGGTGACACCAAAAAATGTATAAGGGTGCTCAGTGGAGACTGGGTACAATGAACAGACTCGCCGAGAACTCCTATGTGGTATTATATCTATCGTCGGATAACAGTTCTCAGGTGACACTGGTATAGGTTAGTCTGTAGACCCGAAATCGTCATAGAGGCTTGTGTGTGCTCCTACTGTACTTTGATCTCCACCCTACTATGGCTCTACTGAGTCGTACAAACAGGTGGATTTTGGGTACAGTCCCGAGGCACATGGAGGCAATGAGCGATAGGAGGGGTTTCGTCTCTCCTGGTATTGGGGGATGATGTTGCGCTATGCTCGATTGGCTATAACAAAAAGTCTCTAGCTAGTGCTGTTGAGATTTACTGATAAGTGATATCAGTAGTTTCTCGATCAGTTATAGACCATATACCGGCATGACTTATTGAGTTATTGGGGTCGACGATACCATCCCTAGACTCGATATGCAGCATATCTGAAGAAGAGACCGGACTGTATGGTAAGTGTTGCCAATTGGCTCGACGGGAGTTTTGACAGGTTCGCTTGTTTTTCTTCTAGTCATTCAATACCTGGGAGCCGTTACATACAGCTGGTGCCGCTGACGGTTTGTGGGTATGTGAAATGATCACAGCCTTTTGCTAGCGTATTGACGAGTGTTAGAGTCCCACAAAGGGGTTATTAGCTCTGGCGAAAAGTGTGGGGTGCATATGGGGATATGCGTGGGAGCTCGATTAAATACGTGTATATGATACCGTATTTTAATTAGGCGTTTTCTATTGGTCGGGTCGTATGTGATATGACCGGATTATTAAATAAAGTGTTGATTTAATATTAATGACCATTAGCTCATTTATTATTAAACCTTTTTCTTTTATGTTTATGCATGAATGTATGTATTTATATATTGATATGAACGCACACATGCATACATACATGTGTCATGGTTGATGATACATTGGAGATGGCAATGCAAGACTCACATGGAGAAATATTTATATATTTTGATTATTGAGAAAAAGGAAATAGGGATAAATCCATGGCTAGGTTTCTACACTCTTCCTTTGTTGACCAAAGTCAAAACCATGGTTTTATTGCCCATGGTTTTAGTTAACTCAATATCAAAATATCTAGATATTTTGTAACCATGGTTGTATGTGAGATAAACCTCTCTCTCTCTCTCTCTCTTGATAATTATTATAATTCTCATTTTATCTCAAGAGTTAAGCTAAGCTATCTCCTTCTTCTTCTTCCTCCTTCAAGCTCTCTAGGTTTTAGAAAGTAAGTGAAGAAAAGAAAACGAAAAGGTTTTTAAGTGAGAACACAACCCACATCACCAATCTATGTTAGTCTAGCCCATTAGTGTAGATTGTTTGCTTCACTTCCATCTTGATCAAGTAAAGCTAGGAGCTTATGCAAAGGGACTCCGTGGTGGATCGTCGTGGACTTCGAGGGACTTAAGCGAACCGGTTCAAACACCAAGTTGATCCAAGGAGTCACATAGAAGAGGTCTACAAAGGTTGTATTACTCTCCTCTTAGTGTTAGACTATTATTACTATGTGATACTTTCCATTGTTACCCTAAATTTCTAGTTCGATTCATGGTTGATTTTTCTTAGCACCCATAAAATTTTCATGTTTGATGCAAGACAAACCCTAGGCATAGTGCTATGGAAACCCTTGAACGGCTACCTAGGTATTGAGTGATCTGAAGATCCACAAGCAAGCTTGTCCAAACTCCCATAAAGCCTATAAGTAACACTACCGTACAGTCCGGTCTCTTAGTCTGATATGTCGCATATCGAGTCTGGGGGTGGTAAATGTCAGACCCCAATAACTTGATAATTCATGTCGATGTGAGGCTCATAACGGGTCGAGAAACTACTGATAACACATACCAGTAAATCTTATCATCAACCCTGGCCTGGGACTTCATGTTATAGCCAATCGAGCATAGCGCAACATCAACTCCCAATACCGTGAGAGACGAAACCCCTCCTATCGCTCATTGCCTCTATGTGATTCGGGACTACACCCATAGTCCACCTGTTTGCACGACTCTCTTAAGCGTGGTAGGGACAAAATCAAAGCAGAGTGGGAATCACACAAGACTCTATGACGATCTAGGTTCTACAGACTAATCTGTACCAGTGTCACCAGAGAACTGCTATTTTACAATAGGTATAATACCATCTAGGAGTTCTCGGCGAATCCTGTTCGATGTACCCATTCTCCAATGAGCACCTGTGTACAATCTTTGATGTCAAACACCAGTGGCTGTGGGATCAACCAACACCCCATACAGGGTCAAGAAACGTACACACTAGTCTACTCTGGAATATCGATGCCCTGTCTCGATACTCCCTCGATTAGGAACAATTAAAGGATGTACTTATGGACTACCCTGGCAGTCAAGTACACATCCTAAGGGCTTTATCAACATGTAACGGAGACACAATACAATGATACAAGTGTACATATTAAGATAAAGAGTAACCAGATAGCATACTATCATGTCGAGCAAGAAAGTCCTCTCTATATATGTCCAAGCATCCATTATAATATACAATCATGTACAATAATCGCCTCTAGGGTAAACATATAACTAAGAATCTCCCACTTTCACTAAGGCCAGTTGTTGTAGTATCTCAGACCCAACATCCTAAAAAGTCTCTCAAATTGTATCTGGAGATTGGACTTCGTGAGTGGATCCGCCGTGTTATTCTTCGTGTCAACTCTCCTGATCTCGATCTCCCGGCAATCAACTATCTCCCGGACCAGGTGATTCCGCCTCAGAATATATTTAGATCGTTGATAGGACCTGGGTTCCTTGGCTAAAGGCACAGCTCCATTGTTATCACAATACAAAGGTATTGGATGCTCAATGGATGGAACCACACCAAGTTCAGTTATGAACTTCTTAATCTAGACAGACTCTTTGGCGGCATCGTTGGCAGCGATGTATTCGGCCTCCATCGTCGAGTCTGCCACAGTATCTTGCTTGGAACTCTTCCAACATACCACCCCTCCATTGAGTGTGAAGACAAAACCCGAGACCAACTTACTGTAGCCCTTATCACTCTGGAAGCTCGAATCGGTAAAGAACTCCACCTGGAGTTCACCGTTACTGTACACCAAAAGTATTTCTTTAGTCCTTATTAAATACTTATGAATGTTCTTCACAGCTGTCTAGTGATTCTCCCCAGGATCCGATTGATACCTACTTACAACACTAAGTGAGTAAGATACATTCGGTCTGGTACATAACATCGCATACATGATAGACCCGACTGCCGAAGAATAGGGTATCCCTTGCATGCGGGCCCTCTCCAAATCAGTCTTCGGGGACATCTCTTTGGAGAGAGTATTTCCTGAGATCGTGGGTAAATTTCCACGCTTGGAATCTTCTATACTAAAACTCTTTAGTGTGGTGTCAATGTACCTGGTGTAGGGTTCTTAGGCATAATCACAAGGTTTCACAAGGCATCAAACATGCTATATTTAAAAATTTTGTGTGCCAAACAACCCTAACCTAGGATCTAACTAGAGTTTTAGGAGCTATACTAGAAAGTAAACAACTTTACATCTAAGTGAATGAGGAATACAACTTTTGTAGACCGGTCCTTCACTTCTATAGCTCCGTGTAGTTGTCCCTTCGCTGCGAGTATCGATCTCCCGAACTCTAGTATGGGTTCTCCCGGAGAAATGAACAAGCTTGCTCGAAGTCTTCGGGGCCGAAGATGATCTACGTCGAGGAGACTCAAGCTCATGCTACCTCTTCACTAATTCTGATATTAGTGAAGCAAACACCCTAAACTAAATGGCAAGTAGTAGAGTATGATGAAGTAGTAAGTGGGCTCTCTTTAGATTTATTTTTCTCACAATATTTTCTCACCTTGAGAAAAGCTAGTGTGCTTTTCTCATGAGGAAGAAGAAGCTCAAGTGAAGAAGATGGGAGAGTGAACTCATGAGGTGAGAATGTGAACCATGGGTGAGTTAGTGTCATACACTAACCCATGTAGAGAATAAACTATGGTTAGTTAATAATGGTTAGGTTAATAAATATCTACAAGTAAAACAAACTTAGTGGACTTGGTAAATGGTTCCACAAGCTTCTCCATGATTTAACTATGTGACTAAACTCCACTAATTTTGATTAACTTAGATAAATATAAACCCATCACATTATTAAGCATGGTGCAAGTCTCATACACCCATGTCACGTGTGGAATCTAGCATGACACAAAAGTTGTACATTAATATATATCACATATACACTAATGCACACAAGTGAGAAAAGAAATCATAAGTGAGCTAATATTAGCTAATGTAATCTAGTATATCTAATATACAATTATACATTAAATTATTAAATCAACACTTGATTTAATAATCCAGCTATATCACATATAACCGACTAATATCAAATGCAACAACTTATCGAATCAACACTTGATCCGATAATCCGGCTATATCTCATATAACCGACCGATGTCAAAAATCGCGAGAATATAATGCAGTATCATATACGCGCATCAATCTCGGTCCCGTACATATCACATATGTGCTCCTACTCCGTTTCGTATGAACCAGGAAACCTCTGTGTAGGACTCTAAAGACTCGTTAATACGCCGGCAGTAGGTGATGATCATATCAAACACCCACAGGCCGCAAGCGGTCTGGTAAACATAACAGCCACCTGGGTATTGAGTGATCAGAAGATCAACAAGCAAACCTGCTCATACTCCTGTGAATCCAACCAATAACACTACCGTACATTTCGGTCTCTTCGTCTGATATGTCGCCTATCTCGTCTCCGGTAGGTAAACGTCAGACTCCAGTAACTCGATAAGTCGTACCGATATGAGGCTCATAACGGGTCGAGAAACTACGGATAAATCTTACCAGTAAATCTCAGAATCATCCCTGGCCAGGGACTTCCTGTTATCGCTAATCGTGCACAGCGCAACATCAACCCCCAATACCGGGAAAGACGAATCCCCTCCTATCGCTCATTGCCTCCATGTGACTCGGGACTGTACCCAAAAACCACCATTTTGCATGTTCTCTTGAACATGTTAAGGTGGAAATCAAAGCACAGTGGGAATCACACAAGACTCTATGACAATCTCGGGTCGACAGACTAACCTGTACCAGTGTCACCAGAGAACTGCCATCTGACGTGAGGTATAATACCATCTGGGAGTTCTCGGCGAGTCCGTCCAGTGTACCCAGTCTCCACTGAGCACCCGTATATCATCTCTGATGTCAAACACCAATGGATATGGGATCATCCATCTCCCATCTACATGGGTCGAGAAGCTATATGCTAGTCTACTCTGGTATATCGATGACCCGTCTCGATACACTCACGACTAAGGACATTAAAGGATGTACTCACAGACTACCTTGGTCCCATTAGTATGATCTCCATCATAATCTAGGCAGTCAAGTACGCATCCTAAGGGCTTTACCAACATGTAACAGAGAGACAATCAGTGTACATGTTAAGATAAAGAGTAACCAGATAGCATACTATTATGTCGAGCAAGAAAATCCTCCCTATATATGTCCAAGCATCCAGTACAATTTATATCTCATGTACAGTAATGTTCACACCATAATATTGTATTATTATATTCCCCATTCTTATTCTTTTTATAAATAAACGGGTGCTTTTGACGCATGTCTGCTACATGTTACAGGTTACAGGTTCTTGGACAGAAAACAGTGAAAAAGACAAAAGACGATGTAAAAAGGGACTTTTGTCCAACAAATAGAAGGATCTTGATCAAGCCGACATGAAAGATAAAGTTCACAAAGTACAAGGCAGTGCAAGGTCTAAGATGTCAGTGAACGGTTAAAAGTCTAATACAAGTATTCACTGGAATATCTGGAAGAAACCCGGAAGCCTATTTGAGAAAATTACCAAAGAAAAAAGAAGCCCAAAAAGCCCAGAGCCAAATGAAGAAAACTCAAGCAGTGATCTCACTATTGGGCCGCGGAACCGCGGCCCAAAGCCTACCCAGGCCGCGGTTCCGCGGCAGTATGGAGCCTGTATGGAATAAATTTTTTACTATAATTCTTTATGTCTTTGACCGGTCTTTCTAGGGCTATTTTTGTAATTATAAACATGCGGATCAAATGTAACCCTATGGTTTCCTATTCTATATAAATAGGAACTCTACAGATTGTAATTCTTTATGCCTCCTTTTAATAAAAATTCAGAAATCCTTTTTGGAGAGCATCGGTGTTTCTTCTCCATTCAGAAATTCAGATCTGACAACCCTGCATGGATGATTGGAGGGATGCATCTGTAAGTAATTTAATTTCTTTCCCTGGTATAGTTTTCAATTCCTTGCCCTAGGTAGATTTAATTTCATGCCCTAGGAACTTGTTTAGGGTTTAGCTTTGGGAAGGATTTTGAGAGATGAGATCTCTCATCCCTTTCTTACCCACCAAATATTTACAATAGGACTCCATGCATACATGCACATACCGCTCCCTACGGCACTCTATCCCTCGAGGTAGCGGTGATACCGTACTATAAAGGCCCGGGTGTGATGTTTCCCATGGAGGTTAGGCTATGGATCTCTAAAGGAAGGACAAGAACCTAGAGGAAGGAACACCTTCCCGAACGGATCTAATCCACTTTATTGATAATTACCATAACTCCTCACAGATCTTCATTTGGGTATTGAAAGCGGTGAGATTTAATTATATTTCCAAACCATCCCTAAACCTAGCCCTAGCAAGAGTAGATCTAGATAATTTCCCTAGGTTAATTAGGTTTTTAGATTTAATAATTAATCCGAACACCCTTCGGAATTAACTCGTTAGCGCGACTAGGAAATTCACAAAATCCCTGTGGACCGACCCGTACTCACCGGCTAGCTTCAAGCGACGCCGTTCTTGATTGCGGTAATAGATAGTTTTTGACATATCAATCAAATGGCGCCGTTGCCGGGGATGGCGTAGAACTTTCCTTTTCGCAATTTCGGGTTAATCATAAAATTTAAAAAATCTTTAAAATCAAAAAATTCCAAAAAATATAAAAAAAAATATATTATCTGTTATTTTTGGAAGGGATACTTTGTTTTTTGTGAATCTTTACAGGATCAAATTCGGATCTAGAAATCTACAGAGATCAAAACAGGAAAAAACAGATCGGAACAACAGAAGATCACAACAACCGAGGAACAGAAGAAATTTGGAGGACCGAGTCTACAAGTTAACCGTGGTGATCTGTTCCAGAAGAAAAAAAAAACTTGCCGAACAGACCAACGCGCGGCGGAACCGCCGCGCCAGCCCTCTTACGGCCGCGGAACCGCCGCGGCCTGGTCGATTCAGGGCTTGGAAAAAAGGCAGAAGCGCGATAAAAAAAAAGTTCTGCCAATGCAAATTTCTGTGAGTTTTCTCTCTTCTCCTCTGCAAATCTTGATATATCTTCTGTAAATTTGCCTGCAGGATTTCTTTGCGCTCAAAAATCTTTCTTCTTCCATATAACAGTTTTGTGCAGGATTTTTGGGGCCCGCTTGAAATAAAATAGATTGCAAGTAATATTTTGCTGTTGCATATCTTTTCTATAAAATATTTTGCTGTTGCATATCTTTTATCTAAAATCTTTTTGCAACAAAATTTTTCCAAATAAAGAGAAAGAAAAAAATCAATGAAAAATGAAAATAAAAATGACAAATATTTTATAGAACTTGCAAAATTTTTTTAGCCTCGAATAAATCCTTGCACTACCCAACCTTCCTTCTTGTCACCTTTCTTCTTCTAACATGGGTACCCCACACAATAAATCATTAGTCGAACTTTGGTATCCCGACCTAATTTTGCGTCGTACGTCAATTTGTTCGGTCAATTTAAAAACGATCCTTCCTTGCCAAAAATTTCGTTAAAAGATCAAATAGAGGCGTCTAGGAGAAACAGTTTGACTTTTCAACCCACTTTGTGTCAACCGAGTCAACCATTACCACCTACAAATGTTGATACCACTTCTTCAAGTCCTTCTGTCGCTCCTAGGCCGATGTCCATTGCTGAGCACATTGCTCAATCTCGCAGCCGATCTTTCACCCCCTCTCCACACATCTAGTTCTAGGGATCCACAAGATCATTCACATTTTTATCCACATGTAGACCCTACCCCTGTCCTACCACCCACTTCCTACCAGTCCTACCCGACCTTACTACCCTCACTAGACACTATTTCTACACAGCCATTAGGGAGTTTTGCATATCCACACGATTCCGAATCTTTTACCGAAACCCCTTTACCACCCAAGTCTAGTTTGGAAGAGTCGTTGGAGGCATATATTGCTGCAACAAATAAAATAACTAGGAATGTGGAAGCGTCCGTGGCCGCCCTTATGCAATATAGTGAACCGGTAGCTAGTTTCCTGCTAGCTCCAAATTTTTTAATGTATAAGGAGGCGGTTAGACAAAGTGAGAATGAGAGAGGATTTTCAAATAAAACCTACCCGTACCCAATTGAAGCCCACAACTCCTGTTTTCCATCGATTGCCCTAAATAGTTCACCTCTTGAAAATAAAAATGAGTTGTGTGATCTTGTAGTGTTTGATTTGCCAGATTGGGAGGAACCCCTTTCGAGTGAAACCGCACCTAATCCTTTCGATCTTTACACCTCCACTCTAGAACCTAAATCGATAGATATCCATGCTTTTGAGGAAGTGTCTAAAGAAATTGATTTTCACTTGATTGAGGATATAGACGCCGGGAATATTTCGGATGATGAACCTGTCGATTTAATTGAAATTTTATGTTCAAATCATCATCCTGGGTTATTAAATGTTTCTCCCGAATCTCATATGCGTCTAGATTTTGATGATAATGGCATGGATGAGTTAAATATTGAGGATAGTATTGAGGAGAGTCTTGAGGATAATATTGAGGTTGAATCATTTTTGTTTGATGTGTCTGATTTTCCAATTCATCCTCCTGAACCTTTCACTGTTATATCACCCTCCCTCCTTCCCATCGTTCCGACCCCGCTTGAAGACTATGAGCTTGAAAGATTTTCCTTTGAATCAGATACTGTTCTCACAGATAATAACACTTACGAGTGTTTCACTTTTTCGGACAATGTTGATGACTCACCGCCCGAGTTTGAGTCCTTTACATTTTCAAATGAGCCATCAGACTCAGTTGATTATAGTAGTTTCGAACCATTAATGGAATCTTTCAAGTTCGAAACAGTTTACTACAGTGAGAAAGATACTATCCCTAATTCACTCCCTTTCGTCTCTCCTATTGTCCCGACCGTACAAATGACCGTTACGCTTTCATCTCCGATACCAAGTTCGGCGTACCCATGTTTTCTTGCGAATCTTGAGGGATTTGATCCCATTTCTCGACGAGTAGATAGGTTAGCGCAATCGCTTATAACATATCGGTCATCACATATTGCGCTAATTTATTCACTCAATTTACACCCTCAAGATCGTACTCCACTTCCTTCTTCTTTTCGCCATTCTTCTCCCCCACCGAGACCATATTCTACCATTCTTCTTTCCATACGGTCTCGCGTGCTTCTCATTTTCTTACACCAACTATACCATTTCCACGATAAGATTTTTGAATGGTTGGTACTAACTTTTGGCTTGTACAAGGCCAAGCTTAAGTTTGGGGGAATCTTTGTATATATGTATATATTTTTTTGTTTTCTTTTCTATAAAAAAAATATAAATTTTTTTTTTCAAAACATTAAAAATATAAAAATTATAAATAAATAAACATGGGAGTGCCGGTATTTTGACCCTCTTGGTTTAGCATGACAGTGAGGACACTGTCAAGTTCAAGTTTGGGGTTATGCTCGGTACGTCTTCTTCCTTCGCATTCATTTGTATATATTTTTGCATTTGCATATCTTTTTGAAAACCCATAAAAAATTTCAAAAATTATAAAAATTATTGTATTCAATATTGGCTAATTGACTTGAGTTTGACAAATAGGTTAACTGGTTAGGAACAACTAGATCTTAGACTTAGTGAATTAAAAACCCTAAAGATAACATTCCTTAAAGTTTAACGGTAGAAAGTATATGCTTTGTAGTTTATTTAGAAATAGGCAAATTTTGGGTTCACTTCTTGGGCTAAGTCAAAATGAAGGAAGGGTATTGATGTTCTTATTAGAGTATAAGTTTGAAAAATAGTTCCTAGCTTAAGTCTAGATTCTGAAAATATATACCCTACAATTTGCACAATCACGCACCTTGAAACTTCGAATAGTAGAAGAGACCTTGAAATGCTCTTGTCTAAAGTCCTTAGTACAATGAAAATAAAAGAAAAAAAGTGAATAAAGGAAAAAATGGACACTGGTTTTTGTGATTACTTAAGACTGTAAAAAAATAGAAAAATATTTAGCAAGGGTGCTTCATCACCTAGTGCCTTAGACCAACTGGTTTGGGAGTCACTGCTAAAGCCTTGGGTGTTGCAAAACTAGGAAGTACGCTTTAAAGTGCTAACGCATCTTGTAATCGGTTGTTGGTACCTCAAGAAGTACTAACGGTCGCATGAAGAATGTGTAAGCGAAATTCAATTAAAAGTTCACTAATTAATAAGTACTTTGGGCAACGGACGAGAGCATGATTGCTTGATTTGAATTTCCAAGTGTAGGGGTGATTTATTGGGGGTATGTGATTGGAATTTAGATGAGAGAGAGGAATGAAGATAGAACTTGTATCTTTAGTAGAGTTGATAGAAATTTCTAAGTGGAGATGGAACCCTAGAAGGAAAACTTAAGAAATGCCGAATGCTAAGTAGGTCTACATAACATATATAATCTTAAGTTATATAATGAGGAAGTGTGAAGAATATGAGTGGATAATTTGCGAGTCAAAAGGTAATAGAATTCCTTGTTAGAAAACCTAATTGGAAAACAAAAGTCAATGGGCCGAGTTGATAGGATTTTGTGGGTGTAATCCGCTGAAAACCCTCAGGAGACAACACACCTCCTACTAGGGACACCTAGAGGTTTAACGGCTTGTTGCACGTGCTCAGTGCAATCGCGTTTCCCTGCGAAAGTGTGGTTAGGATTTTAGTGAATAAAAAATAAGTTTACTCGAGGACGAGCAAAAGATAAGTTTGGGGGTATTTGTTCACACCATAATATTGTATTATTATATTCCCCATTCTTATTCTTTTTATAAAAAAATGGGTGCTTTTGACGCATGTCTGCTACATGTTACAGGTTACAGGTTCTTGGACAGAAAACAGTGAAAAAGACAAAAGACGATGTAAAAAGGGACTTTTGACCAACAAATAGAAGGATCTTGATCAAGCCGACATGAAAGATAAAGTTCACAAATTATAAGGCAGCGCAAGGTCTAAGATGTCAGTGAACGGTTAAAAGTCTAATACAAGTATTCACTGGAATATCTGGAAGAAACCTGGAACCCTATTTGAGAAAATTACCAAAGAAACAAGAAGCCCAAAAAGCCCAGAGCCAAATGAAGAAAACTCAAGCAGTGATCTCACTATTGGGCCGCGGAACCGCGGCCCAAAGCCTACCCAGGCCGCGGTTCCGCGGCAGTATGGAGCCTGTATGGAATAAATTTTTTACTATAATTCTTTATGTCTTTGACCGGTCTTTCTAGGGCTATTTTTGTAATTATAAACATGCGGATCAAATGTAACCCAAGGGTTTCCTATTCTCTATAAATAGGAACTCTACAGATTGTAATTCTTTATGCCTCCTTTTAATAAAAATTCAGAAATCCTTTTTGGAGAGCATCGGTGTTTCTTCTCCATTCAGAAATTCAGATCTGACAACCCTGCATGGATGATTGGAGGGATGCATCTGTAAGTAATTTAATTTCTTGCCCTAGTGTAGTTTTCAATTCCTTGCCCTAGGTAGATTTAATTTCATGCCCTAGGAACTTGTTTAGGGTTTAGCTTTGGGAAGGATTTTGAGAGATGAGATCTCTCATCCCTTTCTTACCCACCAAATATTTACAATAGGACTCCATGCATACATGCACATACCGCTCCCTACGGCACTCTATCCCTCGAGGAAGCGGTGATACCGTAGTATAAAGGCCCGGTTGTGATGTTTCCCATGGAGGTTAGGGTAAGGATCTCTAAAGGAAGGACAAGAATCTAGAAGAAGGAACACCTTCCCGAACGGATCTAATCCACTTTATTGATAATTACCATAACTCCTCACAGATCTTCATTCGGGTATTGAAAGTGGTGAGATTTAATTACATTTCCAAACCATCCCGAAACCTAGCCCTAGAAAGAGTAGATCTATATAATTGCCCTAGGTTAATTAGTTTTTTAGATTTAATAATTAATCCGAACACCCTTCGGAATTAACTCGTTAGCACGACTAGGAAATTCACAAAATCCCTATGGACCGACTCGTACTCACCGGCTAGCTTCAAGCGACGCCGTTCTTGATTGCGGTTACAAATATTTTTGATCTATCTTTTAGAAAGCGCAAGCACGCTAAATCATTCAATCAAGTAATTGCCTCTAGGGCATACATATAACTAAATCTCCTCCTTGCACTAGGGCCATCATATAGCAGTAGTTGTAGTATCTCATACTCAACCATCCCATAAAAGTCTCTCTTGGGAAAAGGCCTTTGTGAGTGGATCCGTTGTGTTGTCCTCTGAGTCTACTCTCCTAACCTCGATCCCCTGGAGATCAACCATCTGTAAGTTCACGGCGGTGCCCCGGCCGTCAATCCGAGGCCAAAATGCGGAAACGATAATTTACTTTAACTTTTAAACCGGCACCACCGCGCACTAAAACCCGGATCGGGCCATTAATCTAGTCCTAGCTAACTAAAGAACGAGTAGAAAGAGATATACCGAGCGATCCGTGTCCTTCGGTCTTCTCGTCGTCGTCCCGATCTCCCCGCGGAATCTCCGATCTTCAACTCCTCGTCGGAAGGGCACCACTTCGCCGGCTTCTTTTACGGGCTCCCACCTCTGGACCGAGGCAACTCGGGCATGAAGTTGGCGAGCCGACGTGCCCAAGGTTGCTTTAGGTTAACTGTAGAATACTTTGTCTCTTGGGGTTTGTATGGAGTTGCCATTTTGGTGGAGGTCAAGAGAGGAATTTTTGGAGATGAACTGGAGAGCTATTTTTAGCAAAGTGAGAAACAAAAAATGCCACCACAAAAAATTGTGAGCCCACACACAAGTGTGGCCGGCCACTTCCTCATAGTGAATGAGAGGGGGAGTATGTAGAGAAAAGTCATGGGGGGGAAAAGCTATCATACACCAAAGAGAGAGAAAGGTGATGATGAGAAGAAATCATCACAAATCAAAACCAATACACCACCAACCTCATCATAACCCATCACCATCACAAAAGTCAAGCAATGATGAGTGAAGAAGTCAAAGTCAAACAAAAGCTATAATGAAGCATCAATATGCAAAGACCACCCTCCAAAATGCTTATTTGCAAAAATGCAAATAAGCCCTCCTCGACCAATTTTCAGCCAAGGAAAGATACAAAGGAAAATGGCCGAAACGGAAAGCAAACTGGAAACTTCAGAAAACTGATCCCGTAATAAATTACAGCAAACCCCGCAACTGTATATACATACCTGCATTTGTATTCCGACCGAAATACAAATGCAATGAGACAAAATCTACACTATACTATACTAGGATCCGGCTTAAACCAAAGCCCGCTAGTATTATCCGTCTGATCATGATCCATGCAATACCGCACGTATCTGATTGAACCCTGCCATATCTCCATACGGCCTCTACAGCGTTTCGCCCGAAACTTGTGAAACTGGTCTGTGGGGGACTCTAAAGACTCGTCAAAACATTAGTTGTGGATTTAACCACCAGCACATCAGAGGTATTAGCCTATACGTAACGGGCTACCAGGTATTGACCAAAAGGGACGTCGATGAGCGAACTCATCCTGACACCCTACTGAGCCTGTCAGTGACAATATCCGTACAGTCCGGTCCATTCGTCTATGAGCATCGAATGGCGGGCCTAAGGGGTTGGTAAAAGTCAGACCCCCAAAAGCGGTACAAGTCGTGTCGGAATGTTGCCCAGAACACCCTGAGATACTACTGGAATACCTACCAGTAAATCACCTGCCTCGGCCGAGGGCTTTGTATAATGGCTCTCCTAGACACAGCGCGACCTCACCCCCAATACCGGGAGAGACGAACCCCTGAAGATCCGCTCACTGCCTCCATGTGGCTCGGGATTGTACCCAACTAAATCCCGTTTGCACGTCTCCTTTGAGCATGGTAGGGTAGTAATCAAAGTATAGTGGGAACTCACACGAGACAAATGACGATCCCCAGGTCGATGAACTAACCTGTACACATGTCACCAGGGAACTGTTATCTGACGTCAGGTATAAGACCAACTAGCATGTTCCCGGCGAGTCCTGTCCGGTGTACTCATAACCCAATGAGCACATGTATACATCTTAGGTGAACCAACTGACACCAGTGGCTTGTGAGACCGGCCACCGCCCCTCGTCGGGGTCTCGATTGTATACACTAGTCTACTCGGGAGTCTCGATGCCCTGTCTCGAAACTCCCACGACTAGGGATCTTTTAAGGATGTGCTTATAGACTACCAGCTCCCACGTATATGATCGCCCTCATACTGCTGGCAGTCAAGCAAGAATCCTAGGGGCTCTATCAACGTATAATAGCGACCTGTAAGGTCACCTAAAGCAGTACACGATGATAAAGATAAACCATATAGCATACTATCATCTTGAGTAAGACTGTCCTACCGGCATAGGTCCTCCCTCAATCATTGCAATCACGTGCCTGTGATCCAATAATTGACTCTGAGGGCACTATCTCCAACAATCTCCCATTTGTACTCAAAGCTAATTATTGTGATGTCGCATACTCATAGCCCGTGTGATACCGAACACCCAACTCCTCTACTAATCAGTCTCACAAAACGCGTTTGCGAAACTATTGCGTTCGAGGAATAGCCTCAGTAAGTGGATCCGCCTTGATGTTTCTTTCTATGTCTCTCTATATCTCAAGTTCACGGAGAAAACCATCTCCCGAAATGAGTAATACATGTCTTAGAATATGTCTCGATGTCTGATGGGACCTAGCTCATAAATGAACTCCAAATCCAAACTTCTTAGATTGTATCGTCAACTGAACTTAATCAGTATCCTGCGCCATGCCTCCCTCAGTATTGCCTTGGACCACCTGTCCAAAATACTGCCCCTCGTCAGAGGGAAAACTATAACTCTGACAACCTCCTTGTCGTCCATGTCACCTTGGAAGCCTGGAATGATAACTGTCTCCCGAATGAGGCTGTCGTTATCATATCCCTAGAATATCAACTTATGTTCTAAAACTGCTTCCGACTGTTTCTCCAGGATTGGATCAATGTCAACTTGTTTCATCTAGTGCAAAAACAACATCTGGTGTGGTACTTGACATCTCATGATTGACTCAATTGCCTAAGCAAGTGATCTGCCAATCATGCACATCCCTCTCCCCTTTAGTCTGTAAGACACTTTTAGAGAGGGTGACTCCATCATCTGCAGGCACACCACCATGCCAGGAGTCGTCCATTCTGAAGCACCTCTAGAATGCCATCTAAGTACCCTGATTGGGAAACTACCCAAATCTAGATCTAAAACCATAGATCCAGTAACCAGAATGTCTGATATAATATCCAAGTCCCTTGTGGAGAAACCACTGTGTGACAACCAAAGTATAACCGATCGTAGTATAGGAATATCACTTCCTACTCTGTGTATCTCATCCAAATACCAGGACATCATACCCTACTACCTTCTCAACAGATCCATCCCCTATTCTGATGAAGTCAAACCTATGACAGTCACATCAGAAATAGATGATCTATCTCCGCTCTATCTGCTTTAGTCTATAAATAGACATAAGCCACTTGTCCACCAATTCTTCCGCTGCTCCCACAGACCACGACAACCCTCTGGCAGAGTCATATAGACGTACACTTCTAAAGAAAGTTTAGAACGACGATATACTCATCCTCCTGCCGGGTTTCATAGTCTGGAACAACAGCAAAGGCAAGCCTGGGTAAACAAGAACCTCCTTGCCACCGTCCTTGAGGTTACCGGAGTACCTCTCGGGTGCCTGAGGTTACCCACTGTATCTGCGGAGTGGCCAATGGAATGTCAAACCAGATAGAATCTTTAGGTTCTTATCAAATCTTCAGTAATCGTTTGCGGTTCTGGAATCACTTCCAGTTCTACAATACTCCCACTACTGTTTTCTGAAAAAATCCATTTTATTTAAAACTGTGGCGAGTCTAGAACAATATCACTGTTGATCTTCCAGATGGTAGAAAGTCAACTCTCGTCATAGCCTGGGTCAACCAACAAACAGCCATTACAGAAACGTGCCTTGAGTTATCCAGAGTCTGGTTTTAAGCATAAGTCGGACAACTCCCCGTACTTTAACATCGTTAAGATATGTACTGTTCTATATCCAATATAGAAACAGAGGCACTGATTTAATTGAACCAGATTCAAATCATGCAGCTGTCTCCAGTGCATGTCAACTAAATGGAAGGATGCCTATCAGCGTTACTCAACTTAGGAGTGCTTCCAATTATGACTAACCTGAAAGAGAGGCAAGTTCTCTTAATCATTACTATCAACTGAACACCATACACAAGTATCTACATCTTCGATCAACTTGAAGAATCCCGATACTTGCAACACCTGGTTCTCTACTTTATTCATATACCTATAACTTCTCAAAATTCGGACCCTTTGTTTCCTCGAAACACCTGTCTAAAAACTAGAGAAGTCATAAGTAAACCGAATATAGTACGAGGACCAACCCCTCTGTCCTAATGGACGCTGGACAACACACAATACTCTGTACAAGTCCTTTTGAGTCTAATAACTCATTCCCTGTGTATCGTAGGTTGAAAACTGTACTTATGGTTAAGAAGAATTACACCGCTGTTTAATGCTCCTTACCTAACCTTCCACTTCAATAGGTAAATGTCATTGACATAATTTCATAAAAGTATATCTCACTCTATAAAAATAGACGTACAGATATATCAATTTGAAATAGGTGCATGACAGCGGATATTCAAAACCAAATATTTGCCGACCGGCAAACAGCCCAGGTGATTTCCTCAAATATCACTAATTACAATGAATTCCGATATAATGAGGACAATCACCTAATTCCCAATAACTTACTCCCACTCATCATCTGTAAAACCATACAGATGTGAGAATCATACCTGGTAAATACAGACCCTGGAGCAAGATCTGATTGGGAAATCAGTTTTCCTTTAACAGTACACAGTGAAACCGAAACATTGAAATGTTTCGATGGGGTATCCCGGTATTCCTAGTAATGCCTCTTCCATTATACATATTCATAACTGTAACCATGTAATTCTTTGCCATTTTTCCAAATCCCTTTATATGTCTTTAGTCATTACCTTCTGCACACCCTTTTAGGCTAAATGGTTTTCTTCCTTCCCTACCGTTCGGCACCAGCCTATGGTTTGGAAGAAGACTATCCAATAAGCATAATGGGTGTACTGTCCTAATCCGAGGAGCACTCGCAATGCGAGAGAAGTTGAAGATAAAAGACAACCGAATAAACCTTATTCCTATTTCTCCTGAACCAAAATCCATCCCCGAACTGGAACAAGTTCCTTTCGAGTTCGTATATAACCATACGATGGAGTATCCAATAAACTGTGGATCTTCGTGGTGATACGGAGTGTTCTGGAGAAATACAAACGTGATTGGCGAAGAAATACTTGATTTGGTCGTGAATAGCAGTCTCAATTTACTTTGCCCTCTTACTAATCCCTTGATATGTCTTTACTTAATACTTTATGTACACCATCGTTAGGCAAATTGGTTTTCTTCATTCCCTACCGGTCGGCACCTGCCTATGGTTTGGAAGAAGACTATCCAATTTGCGTAATAGGTGTACTATCTCCAAAACCAAAGAGTACTCTCAACCTGAGAGAAGGTAAAAGGAAAAGACAACTGAATAGTCCTATTCGTTTTCTCCAGAACCAGAAACCATTCTCGAATAAATTCCTTCGAGTTCGTATATAACCATACGATGGTTTTGTCCAATGGAAGTGGACGTTCGTAGTAATACGGGGTGTCCTGGAGAAAAGGGTAAAAGTAGGAGTGGCAATGAGGTGTGCAACTCTAACAATCCAAAAGCCATTGTTTAAGAAGGTTCGGTTAATTTTGGTCACTGAGTCATAGTCTTAGGGTCGGGTCAATGGCCGCTGCCAAAGAGAGAGAGAAAAGAAACACTCAGCGTGCACTCTAACCTAGATCAGATTGGTTACCAATTTATCTAATCTGGAAACCTCCTACTGTAACCTCAAATTCTCCTCCAAACCTGAAAGAAGAATTAGTCGGGGTCACCCGAGGAGTAAACTAACTCATCTGTGGGAATCGGGATCCAACTATCATCGCATGATAATGTGACGGAATCCGCTCACATCATCACACTCCAGAAGGTATGCGCATATCTGGCAAGTTTCAGTTTCATTAGAAACTCCCGATGAGATTTTTACCCCATGCTCTTATGACCTTGACTTTGGCCAACATATCATAAGTCACATGTCAAGTTCTACCCGTCATTCTCCAGGTTAATTTGAGCCCACCCGTACAAGCCCTTGACTTTGGCCAACAAGGCTATACAACTGCCCCAAACCAACACATCTATCTATGATGCATATGAATACCCAATAGCTACCAATCACTGTGCCTTGACTTTGGCCAACATACACAGCTTGAATACTTATTGACTATCCATATGAAACGACGGAGGGCTACGAATGGTTTCTGGCGAAAACCTTTAACGTAATGAACTTGATATCGTTGAAGGAACTGGATAGCTTTTATAAAAATATAGTGGTGAAAACCTTTGCTAAAGAGGTCACTCCCGGTGAAGGGATCTCGGCTCTTTCCCCGTAGAATGAGGTGCAGGATATTCCAACTGAATACCACGATGCAAAGCAAAAGTAAACGACTATAGTGAAGTTATTGCCCTGAAGCAAACTTCTGTCCAAGGGGTCACTCCCGGTGAAGGGATCTCGGCCCTTGCCTCGTCGACTGAGGAGCAGGATATTCCAACTGAATACCACGATGCAAAACAAAAGTGAACGTCCTTGCAATAACAGCTTTTTGAAAAATGTTCCAACAACATCAGAATAAGTTTGTTTAGATTGCATTGATCCGAATCAACGCAGTCCCATCAATTGATCACACCAATAAAGAATGAAAATAATGATTTACATATATGCCATCCGCATTCGCCACTAGGTCCCGTCATTACCCGTTAGGTTACTTAACTAACGACAGAGCGGGGACTGGACTAGCGCGGATGCAAAACATATACAACATCTACTAGTATATATATCAAAATATAATATTTTGCTCAAGGCGTGATAAAATGCAACATCACAGAAATGTAATAAGCATCACAGAACAATACAGATATCTGGGATCCCGGGGTTTCATAGAGCCGCTACTGAAACCCGACGTTCCCCTGGTTGTGTGGATAGCCTGTGCAATGAAATCCTAGAACCCTACGGGCGCGGCAAGTTACTTGCCAAAACCTGAAGCAAGGCAGCCCCCTTCAGCAACGTGAATGGACCACCCAACACTTCACGGAATCCGGTAACTTGGGCACCCCTCCTGGGTCAACCTGTACCCCCTACGAGTGCGGTGAATAGCCCGCCAATTCTAGAGTGAGGCCCCCTCCGTCTCAATGCCATGAGATGCGGGCTCGTTGCCCTCTAGAACCCGGCTATCCGTGCACCCCACCTTGGGGTAATTCTAGTACAGAAAGTAAAATATACATACAGCGGGTACATCGACCTCACCCCGGTCGTGCCCCAAAAGAATAATATACAAACAGGCAGTGACGGCAGTCCACATGTCGGACGCTCGCCCCGCAATATCAAATGTACATATAAAACCAAAACCGTACTAACATTGTATCCAGGCTATCCCCACGACCAATCCGCAACATCACAGCACAACACAGAACATCAACGTGAATGTCACGTTCGCAAATCCGTCTAACCGGGCTATAGCAGTTAGACAGGATTTAAAGATAATGTGACATTCACGGTCGCAGATATAATGTAAATACTGTGAACTGATGTTTTTAAAATTTTCGATCGATCAAATTTTCCTAAGTGGGCCCCCAAGCACTACTGTAGCACTTAAAGAAATTCTGGGCTCAAACAGAACATTCCAAAACCCCCCATTTTCAAGTCCAAGAACCTCTATAAAATTTTGGTGGGGTGATCACCCATTACGGCGGCGGAACCGCGGCCAGAAGAGGGGTTTGGCCGCGGTTTCGCGGTCTGTCTACAGTATCACAAGACCAAATTTTTACAGAAGTCTTAAAACCCCCTGCATGTCATTCTGCAACGTACTAAAAAATTTTCTGAGCACAACTGAAAATAGACAGAAACTGTCAAAATGAAAACGGGGATTTTGGAAATTTGTTCGACCGAAGTTTTAAACACGCTAGAGCAAGCTAGACTAGGTTAATGGCGTGGCTTTGATACCATGCAAGTGCACGGCGGCGCCCCGGCCGTAAATCCGAGGCCAAAATGCGGAAACGATAATTTACTTTAACTTTTGAACCGGCACCACCGCGCACAAAAACCCGGATCGGGCCATTAATCTAGTCCTAGCTAACTAAAGAACGGGTAGAGAGATATACCGAGCGATCCGTGTCCTTCGGTCTTCTCGTCGTCGTCCCGATCTCCCAGCGGAATCTCCGGTCTTCATCTCCTCGTCGGAAGGGCACCACTTCGCCGGCTTCTTTTACGGGCTCCCACCTCTGGACCGAGGCAACTCGGGCACGAAGTTGGCAAGCTGACGTGCCCAAGGTTGCTGTAGGTTAACTGTAGAATACTTTGTCTCTTGGGGTTTGCATGGAGTGGCCATTTTGGTGGAGGTCAAGAGAGGAATTTTTGGAGATGAACTAGAGAGCTATTTTTAGCAAAGTGAGAAACAAAAATTGCCACCACAAAAAATTGTGAGCCCACACACTAGTGTGGCCGGCCACTTCCTCATAGTGAATGAGAAGGGGAGTATGTAGAGAAAAGTCAAGGGGGGAAAATCTATCATACACCAAAGAGAGAGAAAGGTGATGCTGAGAAGAAATCATCACCAATCAAAACCAATACTCCACCAACCTCATCATAACCCATCACCAGCACAAAAGTCAAGCAATGATGAGTGAAGAAGTCAAAGTCAAACAATAGCTATCATGAAGCATCAATATGCAAAGACCAACCTCCAAAATGCTTATTTGCACAAATGCAAATAAGCCCTCCTCCACCAATTTTCAGCCAAGGAAAGATACAAAGGAAAATGGCCGAAACGGAAAGCAAACTGGCAACTTCAGAAAACTGATCCCGTAATAAATTACAGGAAACCCCGCTACAGTATATACATACCCGCATTTGTATTCCGACCGAAATACAAATGCAATGAGACAAAATCTACACTGTACTATACTAGGATCCGGCTTAAACCAAATCCCGCTAGTATTATCCGTCCGATCATGATCCGTGCAATACCGCACGTATCTGATCGAACCTTGCCATATCACCATACGGCCTCTACAATGTTTCGCCCGAAACTTGAGAAACTGGTCTGTGGGGGACACTAAAGATTCGTCAATACTTTGGTTGTGGATTTAACCACCAGCACGTCAGAGGTATTAGCCTATACGTGTATTGACCAAAAGGGACGTCGATGAGCGAACTCATCATGACACCCTACTGAGCCTGTCAGTGAAATTATTCGTACAGTCCGGTCCGTTCGTCTATGAGCATCGCATGGCGGGCCTAGGGGGTTGGTAAAAGTCAGACCCCCAAAAGCGGTACAAGTCGTGTCGGAGTGTAGCCCAGAACACCCTGAGATACTACTGGAATACCTACCAGTAAATCTCCTGCCTCGGCCGAGGGCTTTGTGTAATGGCTCTCCTAGACACAGCGCGACCTCACCCCCAATACCGGGAGAGACGAACCTCTAAAGATCCGCTCACTGCCTCCATGTGGCTCGGGATTGTACCCAACTAAAACATGTTTGCACGTCTCCTTTGTGCGTGGTAGGGTAGTAATCAAAGTACAGTGGGAACTCACACGAGACAAATGACGATCCTCAGGTCGATGAACTAACCTGTACACATGTCACCAGGGAACTACTATCTGACGTCGGGTATATGACCAACTAGCATGTTCCCGGCGAGTCCTGTCCGTTGTACTCATAACCCAATGAGCACCTGTATACATCTTAGGTGAACCAACTGACACCAGTGGCTTGTAAGACAGGCCACCGCCCCTCGTCGGGGTCTCGACTGTATACACTAGTGTACTCTGGGGTATCGATGCCCTGTTTCGAATCTCCCACGACTAGGGACCTTTTAAGGATGTGCTTATAGACTACCAGCTCCCACGTATATGATCGCCCTCATACTGCTGGCAGTCAAGCAAGAATCCTAGGGGCTCTATCAACGTATAATAGCGACCTGTAAGGTCACCTAAAGCAGTACACGATGATAAAGATAAACCAGATAACATACTATCATCTTGAGTAAGACTGTCCTACCGGCATAGGTCCTCCCTCAATCATTGCAATCACGTGCCTGTGATCCAATAATTGACTCTGAGGGCACTATCTCCAACACCATCTCCATGATTCGGTGATACTTCCTTAGAATATGTCTGGATCCCTGATGGGACAGGCGTTCCTAGGCATAAACCATAACTACATTGTCACACAATGTTAGGAATGAAGTTCATCTCATGTACTAATATACACCCAGACTTCCTCTTTGGTAGCATCTTTGGTAGCGATGTATCCAGCCTTTATCGTCTAATTTGCCACGGTATATAGCTTGGAACTCATCCAACATACCGTCCCTCCACTAAGGGTAAAGAAAATGCCTATGACTGACATTCAGTCGACCTTACCACCTTGGAATCTATCCCGTGATTCTCCCCAGGATCGATTGATACCATCTCACTACACCTAGTGAGAATCCTAAAATCCACTTAGATCTATTTCATAGATCCAAAACACAGGATTTAGGAGGTATCACCTTGATCCTATATGGAGAATCAATGTGATAAGAGGAGATTGACCGAGCGTAGCATAGGAAACTCCTTTCCTATCAAGAGTATGACATCCACAGTCACGACCCGAAATTAGCAAGTGACGACCCCTAAACTACGCAACGTCTACAGACGTAACGTAATTTAAGTAAGCCGAAAACCCAGCAATCTAAACCATCAAAAGTAGTAAGTGATAATAGCATTTTCAAAACCTTTGAAATATCAAACCAAATTCTTTAAAGTCCAACTTTACTTTCTTAAATATTTTGGCAGCACCTCCTTTGTAAAAACAAACCCCCAAAATGGGTACACCATAAACATAAGTAAAGCATCCCAAACGGGAGCAAAAGCCATGCCCAAAGGCAGAAAACAACCACCACAACAGATATACGATGCCGTAGCGAAGGAATATAAGACGATATAAGTAAAACTGCATAAAAGACATCCAAGTCACCAAAATATACAATATCGTCCTTACATCATGTCTCTAAGTCATACACATGAAAGTGGTAGATGGAGAGTACATGATACAACGAATATAAAATAAGCAACATCGAATAACCGTAAAACCCACCTAGAGCAAAACTGCACACAGTCAGCCGAAGCGGTATCCGCCGCAAAAGATGATACGAAAGATGAAAAGCCTATCGTGACTGCCCTGAGGGACTACCTGCAAAACACTGTGGCACAACGGGGGTGAGTTGCCAACTCGTGAATAGTAAATAACATATGCAGGTAATCGCAAGTATACACGTACAGCGCGAATCTAATACATGCAAGCTGATAGCAATAAATGGTCATATGTATGCAACAGTCATGAAAGGTACACTATCAGGTAGAACTAATACATGAAGCAATAAATAGCAATATGTATATGCAACAGTCATGAAAGGTACTTGTTTCCCCTAATCAGAGCAAAGCTCGGTTTTAATTTCAAAATTCAAAAATTGAAGCAACGCTTCAGATTCCTTGCGCTGCGTGCTGTGCGCCACGTGTCAAAAGCAGACACGCCAGCGCCAGGAGCGCTGTGCCCAAGGCAGCGCACCCCCAACCAGAGCAAAGCTCTGTTTTAAAATTCAAATTTTAAAAATTGAAGCAACGCTTCAGATCCCTTGAGCTCTGCGCTGCGCGCCACGTGTCAAACACTGGCACGCTAGCGCAGTTGCGCTGTGCTCTGCTCTGTGTGTCGCGTGTCATACACGGGCGCGCTAGCGCAGTTGCGCTGCGCTCTGCGCTGCGCGCCACGTGTCAAACGATGGTGCGCTAGCGCCAATTGCACCAGCACTGGAATTCAAATAATAAATTATTAATTAATCAGAATTAAAATTCTGTTCTAGAAAGATCTTTCCAATCTTATTAAATTAGGAAGATTATCTTTTGTAAAACAGAGGCCTTAGGATCAAAGATCCAACGGCGGAGAAATATCCCCAGATCTGTAAGTGCACGGCGGCGCCCCGGCCGTCAATCCGACGCCGGAATGCGGAAGCGCTGAAAAACTTTAATTTTGCGGACTTAGCAAACCGGCACCACCGCGCACTAAACATCCGGATCGTAACCATTAACAAGTCTAAGCTACTAACAAGATAGGGAAGAGAAGTATACCGACAGATCCGAGTCCTCCGGTCTTCTCGTCGTCGTCCCGATCTCCTGCGGAATGTTCCGTCTCCTTTTCGTTGCCGGAAGTGCACCACATCGCCTACTTCTTTTACGGGCTCCCACCTCAATGCCGAGGCAACTCGGGCACGAAGCCGGCTACTCGACGTGCCCAAGATATGCTGTAGAATATCTAGAGAAGAAGTCTCATCTGGGGTTTTTGGAGTATTGCCATTTTGTGGAGGAAGAAGAACTTGGAGAGAGGTGAAGGGAAAAAACTAGCATCCAAAAGAAAGAGAGTATCATCTATTTTCTCCACACTCAAAATGAAGCATTTTCCTCTCCTTACCAATAGTGGCCGCCCCCCCCATTTGCATTTTGTGATTGGAGAGAGAAAAAACAAGTCAAGGGGGTGGGTGGAACAATGATACAAAGAAAATGATGGCTTGGAAAGTCCAACACTCAACAACCATCTCTTCTCCCATCATCACAACCAAAGTCAAGAAATCATGAAAACAAACTCAAGAAGTCAAGGTAAGGTGCACATCATGAAAGCCATCATGATGCAACAAGATGCAAAGAACCCCCTCCACTAATGCCTATTTGCAACAATGCAAATAAACCCTCCTCCACCAATCTTCGGCCAATGAACGGAACAATGGAAATCGGCCGAAACTAAAAACAAACTGGCAACTCCAGAAAACTGGTCCCGTAATAAATTACAGGAAAACCCCGATACTGTGCATACACACCCGCATCTGTATTTCGACCGAAATACAAATGCAATGAGACAATCTCCACTGTACTATACTAGAATCCGGCTTATACCAAAACCGGCTAGTAATATCTGTTCGATCCTGATCCGTGCAATACCGCATGTATCTGATCGAACCCTGCCATATAACCATACGGCCTATAGTACAAACTGTCCGATCCTGATCCGTGCAATACCGCACGTATCTGATCGGACCTTGCCATATCTCCATACGGCCTCTACAACCTTTCGCCCGAAAGCTGAGTAACTGAATGTGGGGGACTCTAAAGACTCGTCAACACCTTGGTTGTGGATTTAACCACTAGCACGTCAGAGGTATAAGCCAATACGTAACGGGCTACCAGGTATTGACTAAAAGGGACGCCTGTGAGTGAACTCAGCCAGACAACCCTACTGAGCCTGTCAGTGACAATATCCGTACAGTCCGGTCCGTTCGTCTATGAGCATCGCATGGCGGGCCTAGGGGGTTGGTAAAAGTCAGACCCCCAAAAGCGGTACAAGTCGTGTCGGAGTGTAGCCCAGAACACCCTGAGATACTACTGGAATACCTACCAGTAAATCTCCTTGCCTCGGCCGAGGGCTTCGTGTAATGGCTCTCCTAGACACAGCACGACCTCACCCCCAATACCGGGAGAGACGAACCCCTGAAGATACGCTCACTGCCTCCATGTGGCTCGGGACTGTACCCAACTAAAACCTGTTTGCACGACTCCTTTGAGCCGTGGTAGGGTAGTAATCATAGTACAGTGGGAACTCACACGAGACAAATGACGATCCCCAGGTCGATGAACTAACCTGCACACATGTCACCAGGGAACTGCCATCTGACGTCTGGTATATGACCAACTGGCATGTTCCCGGCGAGTCCTGTCCGGTGTACTCATAACCCAATGAGCACCTGTATACATCTTAGGTGATCCAACTGACACCATTGGCTTGTGAGACCGGCCACCGCCCCTCGTCGGGGTCTCGACTGTATACACTAGTCTACTATGGAGTATCGATGCCCTGTCTCGAAACTCACACGACTAGGGACCATTTAAGGATATGCTTATAGATTACCAGCTCCCACGTATATGATCGCCCTCATACTGCTGGTGGTCAAGCATAGAATCCTAGGGGCTCTATCAACGTGTAATAGCGACTTGTCAGGTCACCTAAAGCAGTACACGATGATAAAGGTAAACCAGATATCATACTATCATCTCGAGTAAGACTGTCCTACCGGGATAGGTCCTCCATCAATCATTGCAATCATGTACCTGTGATCCAATAATTGACTCTGAGGGCATTATCTCCAACAATCTCCCACTTGCACTCAAGGCTAATTATTGCGATGTCGCATACTCACAGCCCGTGTGATACCGAACACCCAACTCCTCTACTAGTCAGTCTCACAAAGCTCGTTTGCGAAACTATTGCGTTCGAGGAATAGCCTCAGTGAGTGGATCCGCTTTGTTGTTTCTTTCTATGTCTCTCTATATCTCAAGTTCGCGGAGAACCCATCTCCCGAAATGAGCAATACCTGTCTTAGAATGTGTCTGGATGTCTGATGGGACATAGCTCATAAATGAACTCCAAATCCAAACTTCTTAAACTGTATCGTCAACTGAACTTAATCAGTATCCTGCGCCATGCCTCCCTCAGTATTGCCTTGGACCACCTGTCCAAAATACTGCCCCTCGTCAGAGGGAAAACTATAACTCTGACAACCTCCTTGTCGTCCATGTCACCTTGGAAGCCTGGAATGATAACTGTCTCCCGAATGAGGCTGTCGTTATCATATCCCTAGAACATCCACTTATGTTCTAAAACTGCTTCCGACTGTTTCTCCAGTATTGGATCATTATCAACTTATTGCATCTACTGCAAGAACAACATCTGGTGTGGTACTTGACATCTCATGATTGACTCAATTGCCTGAGCAAGTGATCTGCCAATCATGCACGTCCCTCTCCCCTTTAGTCTGTAAGACACCTTTAGAGAGGGTGACTCCATTACCTGCAGGTACACTACCATGCCAGGAGTCGTCCATTCTAAATACTCTTAGAATGCTGTCAAGTACCCTTATTGGGAAACCACCCAAATCTAGATCTAAAACCATAGATCTAGTAACCAGTAGGTCTGATATAAAATCCATTTCCTTTGTGGAGAAACCCCTGTGTGACGACCAAAGTATAACCGACTGTAGTATAGGAGTTTCTTTTCCTACTCTGTGTATGTCATCCAAATACCAGGATATCACACCCTACTACCTTCTCAACAGATCCATCTTCTATTCTGATGAAGTCAAACCTATGACTGTCACGTCAGAAATAGATGATCTATCTCCGCTATTCTTGCTTTAGTCTATAAATAGACATAAGCTACCTGTCCACCAATGCTTCCGCTGCTCCCACTAACTACGACAACCCTCTGGCAGAGTCATATAGACGTACACTTCTAAAACTAGTTTAGAACGACGCTATACTCATCCTCCTGCCGGGTCTCACAGTCTGGAACAACAGCAATGGTAAGTGTGGGTAAACAAGAACTTCCCTGTCACCGTCCTTGAGGCTACCGTAGTACCTCTCGGGTGCCTGAAGTTACCCACCTTATCTGTGGAGTGGCCAATGGAATGTCAATCCAGATTGAATCTTTAGGTTCCTTATCAAATCTTCAGTAATCGTTTGTGGTTCTGGAATCACTTCCAGTTCTACCATACTCCCACTACTGTTTTCTGAAAAATTCCATTTTTGATAAAACTGTGGCGAGTCTAGAACAATATTGCTATTGTTCATCCAGATGGTAGAAAGTCAACCCTCGACATAGCCTGGGTCAACCCACAAACAGCCATTACAGAAACGTGCCTTGAGTTGTCCAGTGTCTGGTTTTAATCATAAGCCGGACAACTCCCCGTACCTTAATATCGTTAAGATACGAACTGTTCTATATCCCATATAGGACCAGAGGCACTGATTTAATTGAACCAGATTCAAATCATGCAGCTGTCCCCAGTGCATGTCAACTAAATGGAAGGAGGCCGATCAGCGTTACTCAACTTAGGAATGCTTCCAATTATGAGTAACCTGAAAGAGAAGCAAGATCTTTTAATCATTACTATCAACTGAATACCATACACAAGTATCTATTTCTTCGATCTCTTTGAAGAATCCCGATACTTGCTACACCTGGTTCTCTACTCTATTCAAATACCTATAACTTCTCAAAATTCGGACCCTGTGTTTTCGCGAAACACCTGTCCAAAAAAAAAAATAGAGAAGTCATAAGTAAACCGAATATAGTACGAGGACCAACCCCTCTGTCCTGATGGACTCTGGACAACATACAATACTCTGTATAAGTCCCTTGAGTCTGAAAACTCATTCACTGTGTGTCGTAGGTTGAAAACTGTACTTATGGTTAAGAGAATTACACCGCTGTTTAATGCTCCTTACCAAACCATCCACTGATATAGGTAAATGTCGTAGACATAATTTCAGAAAGGTATATCTCACTCTATGAAAATAGACGTACAGATATATCAATTTGAAATTGGTGCATAAAAGCGGATGTTCAAAACCAAATATTTGCCGACCGGCAAACAACCCAGGTGATTTCCTCAAATATCACCGATTACAACGAATCCCGATATAATGAGGATAGTCACCCAATCCCCAACAACTTACTCCCACTCATCATCTGTAAAACCATACAGATGTGAGAATCATACCTGGTAAACACATACCCTGGAGCAAGTATCTAATCGGGAAATCAGTTTTCTTTTAACATTACACAGTGAAACTGAAACATCGAAATGTTTCGATGGGGTATCCTGGTATTCCTAGCAATGCCTCTTCCAGATTCACGACTGTAACCGTATAATTCTTTGCCACCTCTCCAAATCCCTTTATATGTCTTTAGTCTTTACCTTCTGTACACCCCTTAAGCCAAATGGTTTTCTTCATTCCCTACCGTTCGACACCAGCCTATGGTTTGGAAGAAGACTATCCAATAAGCATAATGGGTGTACTGTCCCAATCCTAGGAACACTCGCAATGTGAGAGAAGGTGAAGATAAAAGACACCTGAATAAATCTTATTCCTATTTCTCCTGAACCAGAATCCATCCCCGAACTGGAACAAGTTCCTTTCGAGTTCGTATATAACTATACGATGGAGTATCCAATAAACTGTGGATCTTCGTAGTGATACGGAGTGTCCTGGAGAAATACAAAGGTGATTTTAGGATTGGCGAAGAAAAACTTGGTTTGGTCGTGAATATCTGTTGCAATTTACTTTGCCCTCTTACTAATCCCTTGCTTTGTCTTAACTTAATACCTTCTGCACACCATCGTTATGCTAATTGGTTTTCTTCATTCCCTACCGGTCGGCACCAGCCTAAGGTTTGGAAGAAGACTATCCAATTTGCGTAACAGGTGTACTACTCCTAAACCAAGGAGTACTCGCAACTTGAGAGAGGGTGAAAAGAAAAGACAACTGAATAGTCCTATCCGTTTTCTCCAGAACCTGAAACCATCCTCGAATGAATTCCTTCGAGTTCGTATCTAACCATACGATGGTTTTGTCCAATGGAAGTGGACGTTCGTAGTAGTACGGGGTGTCCTGGAGAAAAGGGAAAAAGTAGGAGTGGCAATGAGGTTTGCAACTCTGATAATCCATAAGCCAGTGTTTAAGAAGGTTCGGTCAACTTGGTCACTGAGTCATAGTCATAGGGTCGGGTCAATGGTCGCTGCCAAAGAGAGAGAGAAAAGAAACACTCAGCGTGCACTCTAACCTAGATCAGAATGGTTACCAATTTATCTAATCTGGAATCCTCCCACTGTACCTCAAATTCTCCTCCAAACCTGAAAGAAGAATTAGTCGGGGTCACCCGAGGAGTATACCAACTCATCAGTGGGAATCGGGATCCAACTATCATCGCATGACAACGTGACGGAATCCGCTCACGGTATCACACTCCAGAAGGTATGCGCATATCTGGCAAGTTTCAGTTCTTTTGAAACTCCCGATGTGATTTCTGCCCCATGCTCTTATGACCTTGACTAAGGCCAACAAATCATAAGTCACATGTCAAGCTCTACCCGTCATTATCCAGGTTGATTTGAACCCACCCGTACAAGCCCTTGACTAGGGCCAACAAGGCTATACGACTGTCCCAAACCAACGCATCTATCTATGCAGCATATGAACACCCAACAGCTACCAAACACTGTGCCTTGACTAAGGCCAACAAACACAGCTTGAATACTATTGACTACCCATATGAAACGACGGAGGGCTACGAATGGTTTCTGGCGTAAACCTTTAACGTAATGAACTTGATATCGTTGAAGGAACGAATAGCTTTTTGAAAATATAGTGACGAAAACCTTCGCTAAAGAGGTCACTCCCGGTGAAGGGATCTCGGCTCTTTCCCCGTAGAATGGGGTGCAGGATATTCCAACTGAATACCACGGTGCAAAGCAAAAGTAATCGGCTATAGTGAAGTTAATGCCCTGACGCAAACCTTTTGTCCAAGGGGTCACTCCCGGTGAAGGGATCTCGGCCCTTGCCTCATCGACTGAGGAGCAGGATATTCCAACTGAATATCTCGATGCAAAACAAAAGTGAACGTCCTTGCAATAACAGCTTTTTGAAAGGTGTTCCAACAACATCAGATTAGGTTTGTTTTTAACTTGCATTGATCCGAATCAATGCAGTCCCATCAATTGATCACACCAAAAAGAACGAAAATATACTGATGTACGTATATGTCATCCGCATTCGCCACTGGGTCCCGTCATTACCCGTTAGGTTAGCTAACTAACGACAGAGCGGGGACTGGACTAGCGCGAATGTAAAACATATACAACATCTACTAATATATATACCAATATATTATATTTCGCTCAAGGCGTGAAAGAAATGCAACATCACAGAGAATGGACAGCATCACAGAAACAATACAGATATCTGGGATCCTCGGGTTTCACAGAGCCACTGCTGAAACCCGACGTTCCCCTGGTCGTGTGGATAGCCTGCACAATGAAATCCTAGACCCCTACGGGCACGGCAAGTTACCCGCCAAAACCTGAAGCGAGGCAGCCCCTTTCAGTAACGTGAATGGACCACCCAACACTTCACGGAATCCGGTAACTTGGGCACCCCTCCTGGGTCAACCTGTACCCCCTACGAGTGCGGCGAATAGCCCGCCAATTCCAGAGTGAAGCCCCCTCCGTCTCAATCCCATGAGATGCGGGCTTGTTGCCCCCTAGAACCCGGCTATCCGTGCACCCCTCCTGGGGTAATCCTAGTACAGAAAATAAAATATACATACACTGGGTACAACGACCGCAACCTGGCCGTGCCCCAAAATAATAATACAAACAGGCAGTGACGGCAGTCCACTTGTCGGACGCTCGTCCCGCAATATCAAATGTACATAATACAACCACAACTGTACTAACATTGCATCCAGGCTATCCCCCACGACCGATCCGCAACATCACAGCATAAACATAGAACATCAACGTGAAAGTCACGTTCGCAAATCCGTCTAACCAGGCTATAGCAGTTAGACCGGATTTACCGATCAAGTGACATTAACGGTCGCAGATATAATGTAAATACTGTGAAAAATGTGTTTAAAATTTTCCGATTGACCAAAAATTAACAAGTGGGCCCCCAATCAAAACTGTAGCACTCACAGAAAACCTGGGCCCAATTTTAAAAATTCCAAAACCCATATTTTAATCCCTGAAGCCCACTGGAAAATTTTGGCCCACTGAACTCTCCATACTGCGGCGGAAGCGCGGCCTAAAAGAAGGGTGGGGCCGCGGATCCGCGCTCTCTGTGAGAGATCAGTGCGTCGAATTTTCCCAGAGTTCTTAGAACTCCCTGCACAGTACTTTTATACAACCTGAAAAATTTTTCGACACCAAAAATTTCCAACAGAAAACTGATGCGAACTAAAATGCAGTTTTGGAACTTTTGATCGATCGGAAATGCAAACACATTACACAAAGCTAGACTAAGTTAATGGCGAGGCTCTGATACCACTGTAAGTGCACGGCGGCGCCCCGGCCGTCAATCCGACCCCGGAATGCGGAAGCGGTGAAAAACTTTAATTTTGCGGACTTAGCAAACCGGCACCACCGCGCACTAAACATCCGGATCGTAACCATTAACAAGTCTAAGCTACTAACAAGATAGGGAAGAGAAGTATACCGACAGATCCGAGTCCTCCGGTCTTCTCGTCGTCGTCTCGATCTCCTGCGGAATGTCCCGTCTCCTTTTCGTCGCCGGAAGTGCACCACATCGCCTACTTCTTTTACGGGCTCCCACCTCAATGCTGAGGCAACTCGGGCACGAAGCCGGCTACTCGACGTGCCCAAGATATGCTGTAGAATATCTAGAGAAGAAGTCTCATTTGGGGTTTTTGGAGTATTGCCATTTTGTGGAGGAAGAAGAACTTGGAGAGAGGTGAAGGGAAAAAACTAGCATCCAAAAGAAAGAGAGTATCATCTATTTTCTCCACACTCAAAATGAAGCATTTTCCTCTCCTTACCAATAGTGGCCGGCCCCCCCATTTGCATTTTGTGATTGGAGAGAGAAAAAACAAGTCAAGGGGGTGGGTGGAACAATGATACAAAGAAAATGATGGCTTGGAAAGTCCAACACTCAACAACCATCTCTTTTCCCATCATCACAACCAAAGTCAAGAAATCATGAAAACAAAGTCAAGAAGTCAAGGTAAGGTGCACATCATGAAAGCCATCATGATGCAACAAGATGCAAAGAACCCCCTCCACTAATGCCTATTTGCAACAATGCAAATAAACCCTCCTCCACCAATCTTCGGCCAATGAACGGAACAATGGAAATCGGCCGAAACTAAAAAAAACTGGCAACTCCAGAAAACTGGTCCCGTAATAAATTACAGGAAAACCCCGATACTGTGCATACACACCCGCATCTGTATTTCGACAGAAATACAAATGCAATGAGAAAAAATCTCCACTGTACTATACTAGAATCCGGCTTATACAAAACCGGCTAGTAATATCTGTTTGATCCTGATCCGTGCAATACCGCACGTATCTGATCGAACCCTGCCATATAACCATACGGCCTATAGTACAAACTGTCCGATCCTGATCCGTGCAATACCGCACGTATCTGATCGGACCTTGCCATATCTCCATACGGCCTCTACAACCTTTCGCCCGAAAGCTGAGTAACTGAATGTGGGGGACTCTAAAGACTCGTCAACACCTTGGTTGTGGATTTAACCACTAGCACGTCAGAGGTATAAGCCAATACGTAATGGGCTACCAGGTATTGACTAAAAGGGACGCCTGTGAGTGAACTCAGCCAGACAACCCTACTGAGCCTGTCAGTGACAATATCCGAACAGTCCGGTCCGTTCGTCTATGAGCATCGCATGGCGGGCCTAGGGGGTTGGTAAAAGTCAGACCCCCAAAAGCGGTACAAGTCGTGTCGGAGTGTAGCCCAGAACACCCTGAGATACTACTGGAATACCTACCAGTAAATCTCCTTGCCTCGGCCGAGGGCTTCGTGTAATGGCTCTCCTAGACACAGCACGACCTCACCCCCAATACCGGGAGAGACGAACCCCTGAAGATACGCTCACTGCCTCCATATGGCTCGGGACTGTACCCAACTAAAACCTGTTTGCACGACTCCTTTGAGCCGTGGTAGGGTAGTAATCAAAGTACAGTGGGAACTCACACGAGACAAATGACAATCCCCAGGTCGATGAACTAACCTGCACACATGTCACCAGGGAACTGCCATCTGACGTCTGGTATATGACCAACTGGCATGTTCCCGGTGAGTCCTGTCCGGTGTACTCATAACCCAATGAGCACCTGTATACATCTTAGGTGATCCAACTGACACCAGTGGCTTGTGAGACCGGCCACCGCCCCTCGTCGGGGTCTCGACTGTATACACTAGTCTACTATGGAGTATCGATGCCCTGTCTCGAAACTCACACGACTAGGGACCATTTAAGGATATGCTTATAGATTACCAGCTCCCACGTATATGATCGCCCTCATACTGCTGGTGGTCAAGCATAGAATCCTAGGGGCTCTATCAACGTGTAATAGCGACTTGTCAGGTCACCTAAAGCAGTACACGATGATAAAGGTAAACCAGATATCATACTATCATCTCGAGTAAGACTGTCCTACCGGGATAGGTCCTCCATCAATCATTGCAATCACGTACCTGTGATCAAATAATTGACTCTGAGGGCATTATCTCCAACAAGATCAATCAAAAAAAGTTCTCTGTAACTAACTTAACAAATCAATTGGCCCTATATAAAGGCCCTAAAACTTCAAGTCTCAGATAGAGAGAACCCTCTGCAAACTTTGAGAAAAACTTCAAAGAGAAAAAAGTCAAGTCTTTGAAGAAAGAAGATCATTTTCTTCATCTTTAAAGGTAAAAATCATATTCTTGAAGAACAAAGATGAAAACATCTCACAAAAGAAGAATCATGTTGTAAAAAGATCAAAGATCTAAGAAGAAGATCAAGATCTTAAACAAAAAGAAAAAAAAGAGATCAAAAAAGATCTAATTGTAAAAGATTAAAAATAAGTAATTTACTTCATTCATAGATCTTTTGATCTATAAAGGCACAGTCTTTTGTTAAGAATAAGAACCTTGGCTCTTAGATCTTGAGGCAATGCCTCTTTTGAAGAACAGAACAAACAACTTGTCCTTTGATCTTAATTTGATCATAATGCGCTCTGCACTATTTGGACAGTGCCTTGCACTAATGAAATGCTCCTTTGCGCTCCTTGGACCAGTGAACGTCCCTAGAAAGTGCCACGTGTCAACCACAGAACAGTTTGCGCCTTTGCGCTTATTGGACTGGCGCACATCGCCAAAACTCGCCACGTGTCAATCACAGAACCGTTTGCGCTTTGCGCTTCTAAACATAGCGCACTGCGCTCTTGGATTGGCGCAACAACGCCATAGCGCGCCACGTGTCACTCACTGGCGCAGTGCACTCATAAAGCACAGTGCGCTAACAGACTTGCGCTTAGCACTGAGCGTGACATGTGCCACCTTTGCATGCGCTAGCGCAATGCGCTCTTTGATTGGCGCAAAGCGCCTGACAAGCTACGTGGCACACTGTCAAACCGCTATTTTGCCCCTGATAAATGCTATGCATTTAATTACACCCAATGTCAGAGCCTAATGCTATGCATTATTAAAAGGGCAGAGCCCAAATAAAGGCCTAACATGCCAAACATGAATAAAATGTTAAACATTTTTAACTGGATTTAGCCCAATTCTGGCGATAAGTCCTCAATATAAATTGAACTGAGCACAACTGCTCTTCTAATCAATTTACACCCGGTTCGAGGGTACATCTCTTTACTCCTCTGACACCCATCGTTGTAATCCTTCAACGTCGTCAGTGAGGTGACGGGTCCCGACGACCACACGTTGCTACGGACTGTGGGGTCCTTAAACTCATGGACTATGACGTCCTTAATCTCGACCGTGATGTCTTAAAACTAATACCGGACTGTGGGATCCTTAAACTCATGGACTATGATGTCCTTAACCTCTACCGTGATGTCTTTAAACTAACGTTGGACTGTGGAGTCCTTAAATCCACGGACTATGATGTCCTTAACCTCGACCGTGATGTCTTAAAACTAACACCGGACTGTGAGGTCCTTAAACTCACGGACTATGATGTCCTTAACCTCGACCGTGATGTCTTAAAACTAACACCGGACTGTGAGGTCCTTAAACTCACGGACTATGATGTCCTTAACCTCGACCGTGATGTCTTAAAACTAACAATGGACCGTAATGTCCTTAAATTAATTATCGACCTCAATGTCATTAAACTAAACAATTGAGACCAATTGCTCTTTTGTTGGATCGAAACGATCCCGTTAAGTTGATCTTAGTCTAGAATTAGACAAACGTATCCTTAACAAACATTTAAGTTGATCTTAGTCTCAAATGAGACTAACGTATCCTTAAACCCAAACCCCCCAAACCCAATTCTAAGAAAGATACGGATTTGGACTAGTCCACGCCCTACGGGCGACAACATAACTTAGTCTCCTTATACAATCCACGGGCAACCAAACACAAAACAAACACCAACGACACAAAGTGACCATATGGAGAAGGAGAAAGTTGTTACCGCGATGTTGTAGCATAATTTACTGTAGGGGCTTGCGCCTGCAGGGAAGAGCGTCCCCACAATCAAAAACCCCTCAAGCGAGGGGGAATCTGACGAAGTCTGCTACATCGACCGCATCCGTTCAAACCTTCGATACATAGTGCCATAAATCAACTTGGTATTTTCGGAGAGGTGGATGGATAGCATCAATTAGCATCTATCCCCAGATTCAGGCAAGACGTCCAGTCTTCCCGGCTTCCGGCGGTGAACAGATTCTGGCACGCCCGGTGGGACCTTTTCCTCTTTCCACTCCACACTTCATGTGTCGTGTTGGCGAACCAATCGCGGTTTGCTAATGGTTGCCTTGGGTTTCGAGGTACTAATATTTGGCGTTTTGCTTGCTGCAGAAAGAAAAGAATCAATGGCGTCCACTTGTGCAAGATGTTCCACCTGCAACTGCAACCTACGCTCCGCCTCACCTGGAGGTGTAGCTTATGGACCTCAAGCGGCGTCCCTGTTCACGATGCCCGTGGAACAGGTAACCCAGGCTACTACTGGACTGTTTTTCGGGACCATGCTCCCGCTAACAAGCTTCACTGCTCCCGTGCTCGTACCAGAAGCTCCCAAGAAGTCGGTCTTCGATCGACTTACAGCTACTGCGACCCCTCTCAGCGGGTCGTCCAACAACAGTGCCTCGATCTTCTCCAGATTGGGCCAAAACTCCTGTGGTCCCACAATGATGTCTGCAATCCCAGAGATGGTTATTCCGAAGAGAGTAACCAACCCTGCTCCTGAAGTCGTCAAGGAGGCTTCTCCTGCCAAGGGATCGGTCTTTACAAGACTGACCGTCCCAACTCCCGCTCCTGTTACTCAAAGAACATCAGTCTTTAACAGGCTGACACCGGCAACGGCCCCTCATCGGAACAAGGGGCAAGATAAGGCCATCCCTGTCACCGAGACAACTCCATTAGCTCGACACGCTCGACGTCGCCACTGGCACCGAGTAAGGAAGGCCCGGGGCAACTCCCCTTCTGGGTTAACTCCACCAGCCCCGACGACGGAAATTAATGCTGTTGTTCCAACTGGGAACAGCTTTGAGCTGCTGAATAAGGTGCGTAGGAATTCTCTACCGCCGTACTAAAAAGATCTCCTCCTCCACTGGAGAAGATTGTGGAAGCAAAGCCAGAACAGTCCCCTCAGCGGTTGTCCACCAAGATCTACAAAGTCTGGCGGCAGGTCCGGAACTTAGTGGTTGATGAAGACTACCCCCGCCAGCAGAACAAGCTGAAGGCCCGACAGGAAGAAAACCGTCCTGTTAAGCCACAAAAGATGATGACTACTTGGGTGCCCACTGCAGCTGTCCCCTCAACGTCAACCACTCAGAAAAGAAGGAGGCCAGAGAAAGCCCCTGTGAACGTGGCAGACCATAAAAACGTCGATCCCAAACGCCCTAAGTCTGGGGGCATAACGGTCCATACCGTTTACATGGCATCCGGGAAGGAGGATAGCTGCGCTTCTACGGGCCACCGACCACTCACCCGATCCATCACAAGAGCCCAGGAACAGCAGCAGCAGAAGCTCTGGGAGATGCTGACTGCGATGGCCGCATTCACTGGACCAAAAGAAATCCCGGAGACGTCATCGGAACAACGTCGCGAACATGAGACTAATGCAGAGTTCCTCCGCAGAATGCTCGAAAAAAAGGATAAGGAGGCTGCAGAACAAGCGGCCAATATAAAGCAAATGACTCTTCTCTTCCAAGACATGGTGGGCATGATGATCCAGCCGGATCCCCCAGCCGATGATCCTCCAGTAATAATTGAAGAAGATAGAGGAGAAACGTCAAACCCTCCTCCGGATCTTTCAACAGCAAAGGAGGAAACCATTTCTAAGGCTGCCCTGGATGACTGTATTGCTCAGCAAATAAGAGTTCACCAGGCAAATGAGGCAGCAGGCTAAGTTGTAAAAACAGGACGACCGTATCCAGTCTGGTATGATCAGATAAAGTACCTGCCGGGCTACACGATCATGAAATTCCATGTCTACAAGGGGACAGGCAATCCCCATCAACATGTCGCCCAGTTCTGGGCTTTTTGTGGCGATGATAAGCTCTTGCTTCGCCATTTCATCGACAGCTTATCGGAGACGGCGTTTGAGTGGTACTCCGAGCTTCCAAACGACTCCGTCAAAACTTTCTTAGAGATAGAGTTGTTATTCACCCAGCGATTCGCGAGCGCCAGCGCAAGTACCCCAATAACGGCGTTGATTAATGCAAGGGTGAAGACAGGCGAAACTTGGGTTCAATATGCAATCCGATGGCGGAACCTGTGGTCGAAGTGCGAACAGCGCATCGAGGAAGCACCAGCAGTGGGTATGTTCGTGGGCACCTTAGACCCTCATGCAACTATTTCACAGTTCATGATGTTCTTCAAACCGACCACATTCCAGGCTTTGATCGACAAGCTAGCTTAGATGGATCAAATGGGTCACAGACCGTCTCCCCCGAAGCCGGAACCTCGGAACGACAAGGGCAAAGGGAAGGCGACCTTCGTTGTAAATGCCCAACAGCAACCCAGCGCCCCAAATCTCGCATATCAGTTGGAAGAGAGACAGCGCTATTACAATGAGAAAATGAAGCGTCCTTATTCATTCCCACGGGACAAAACGAAGAGGCTTTTCGAACTAGCTATGCGCAACAGGCTTATCAATTTGCCGAATCCAAGGCGACCACCGCAACCCAGCGAAGTGAATAATCCCAATTATTGCCCTTACCACTAAACGGCAAGCCATCCGATCGAGGATTTCTTCGTCATTAAGGGATGGATCGAGGATCAGTATCAGCATGGCAAGTTCGCGCTGTCCGAAAAGTGGAAAGTGAGCCCACCACAACCGCACACTTCTAAGAAGATGGACATACCGGGGGCAACGTGCTCTTTTGTTGAAGAAGCTCTATGGGAGGTGGCTCTTTCGGCCAAAACCAAAAGGATGCTGAATGATCTCCAGACATGCCCGGCGATCAGGTGGAAGAATCCGTTCGATCCCAAGATCATCGGACGGATGCTAAAGCCGCACCCAACTCCAAAGATTGGTGGTGATAGCCAAAGCGTTCAAACTCAGTTTTCGAAATCTTTGAAAAAGAAGAAGAAATCAAAGAAGCCCGTGAAGCCTGGTGACAAGCGCACGGACCTACAAAAGCAGATTGACGCGCTGGAAGAGTATAACCAGAAAGTGCGGACTCCGATCACGCTCCAAGAGTTTCTGCGCCACGTCCTTGAAGACGAAGATGATGAGGAAGACTCGTCAGATGGATCTGAGGATTACACAGCAAGTTGTCATGTGATCTCTCACTCATTGTTAGACGATGAAGAAACTCCTTGTGCCGAGAAGCTGGGGGGAAAATCCTAAGCCGGAACTTCTGGAGCCGTCAGATGAAATAATTGATGCATTCCTGAATATGGCTCTTTTGAAAAGTAAAGCTGATCGGGAGCGTGAGATGGCCATAATTGAAAGAGCCAAACGCCGGCGACTAGATGAAAAAGTCGAGACATGCCCGCCAAACAAAAGAACATACGTCGCGGATAAAAACAAGTTCAAGACGAGGATAACGTTTGCTAAAGCCATATCATTAGGAATGAAGCTACCACCCTCCGAAGGAGACACTCCCGGTGAAGCAGAGATGCATCCTAGCTACTGCTCATATCATCGAAAGATTTCGCACCCCACCGAGGAGTGCAATGCTTTTAAAAGATGGTGGCAGGGATATGTTGCTCATCGGCAACATTTTAAGCGGATGAAACGCAAAAATCAGCGGGGGCAAAGAAGTGCGACTGAGGAGCATAAAAGAGATACCGATAACTGCCGCATGGTCAACTCCGGGGGATCGCAGGTTCTCACTTTCGTGAGCGACTCTGACGAAGAAATGGCTCTTGGCCCCCTCTTTAAAGAATCCGCATTGGGAAAGGAGCAAGAACCGAAAGCCTGTGAAAACATTCAGCTGCGCAATCGCACGCTTCCAGAAAAGAATCTCGGACCCATGAGTAGAAAAGATAAGGGAAAAGAACAGGTCTTCGAGGATATCTCCCTGGATGACCAAGTCATGAGAGTGCTGACTGCCAAGGACCCGCCAAAGAAGAATAAGGTGGACTATAACGTTCTGGCGCACTTGAGGAAGTTACCCTCGCAGCTCAGTATTCTCGACGCCCTTCTACTATCCAAAGAAGCGAGAGATTCACTGATCAAGGCGCTACAAGTGCCAGAACAATTCCAAGCTTTTCTCGCCGAAGAAAAGATGAAGGACGAGATAGAGGAAGTACACACAGCCGATATCACCTTCGGCGACGAAGACCTCCTCCTTGGAACGTGCGAGCACAACCGTGTCCTCTATGTCTCAGGATACTGCAACGATATAAAGATAGGCAATATCCTGGTCGACAATGGGTCTTCCGTCAATCTTCTCAACGTGCGAGTGTTGAAGGAAATCTGCATGAGCGTCCATCATCTCTGTCGTGATAAGATCACCATCTCTGGTTTTGACTCCCAATCATCACGGACTCTCGGGTTTGTGATATTGACATTTCGATTCGGGCTACTTGTCACGGATATTAAATTTCATGTCATTGATGCCAAGACATGCTATAACGCTTTGCTCGGTCGGCCTTGGTTACATGAGCTACAAACATTGGTTATGGCCTTGAGTATACCATAACAGGAGAGCTGAATCCATTCTCCGTAAACGATGTCCGCAAGTACGAAGATGCAAAATACTTCTTGCCGAATTTCGAGGACAAAGAGAGATGTCGCAAGCCGGAGAACAAAGCTGTCACCACCATTCCGATCTTTGGGAGTGATACTGAAGAAGAGGAAGCAATAGTTTATTCAGGTCCACCCCAGCACAACAAGCCGGGACCGTCCGCTCCTATGTTGATCTTTGGCAGCGACTCGGAAGATGAGGTCCATGCTATATTCTCCGCTCGGCCTTCAATACAAGCATTCGCTGGTAATAATCAGAGTTTGCAAATTACCATGGTTCTGCCCAAGCATCATAAAGAACTCGACGCGCTTGATACTTATAGCGTGCAAGAGCTACAAACATTTTACGTCCCTCCCAGGCGAGAAGGAGAAAAGGCGATCCTATTCTACCGCTATGGGAAATCAAAGTGGAGAAAGAAATCTGGCACGGCGCGGATTCTACACTTGACAGGCTCGAGCCCATCCGTCTGCCTAGATATTACACAGAAGGCTTGAAAAGGCTGTTGAAGCGCCAAGGGATACCCTTCAAACAGACCGCTTGAAAAGCTAAGTTCTACGACAGGATCTGGAATATTCCCGGAACTCAGCGCAAGTTGTCCAATGGGAGAATGGAAACGATCGGTCTTGGATATGTTCGGTCCAAGAAACGGGAGCTACTCCGCGACTGCTACGTCATACATGACTTTGATGAAGAAGGAGATGCTTGGTGGGAAGATGCTAAACCTGAACCAGAAAGAGCCCCCGATGTGAAAATGCCCAGTCCGTCGTTCGAAGAACAAATGGACAAGCTTATAAGGGAAGTTGGTCAAAAAGTTCGAGACGACCATAATCGCGAAATGGCCATCTACAAGAAATCCAGGACGCAACGCCTTCTTCAACAGGCTTCGAAAAATTAAATTTCCCCTCCCTTTCAACCTGTTGTAAAAAATGCCCGACGCAGAGGCAGAAACAAGTCAAAAAGCGGAAAAGGCATTCAGCAACGACAAAGCGGGACCATGATGTCACGCGAGCGGGAATCGAGCAGTCCGGATTTGTCCCTTATGAAGAAGATGGGTCGAGCATACTCTTTTCCTCAAGACAAGACAAAGAAGATACTTGAGCTTGCCATAAGACATCAAATGATTATCCTCCCGGAGTCCAAGCACCCCGAGCAAACAGGCGAAGTCTCTCACCCGAACTATTGCTCCTATCATAGGGAAATAGGACACCCTCTCGAAGATTGCTTCACCTTCAAAAACTGGGTCGAAGATCAATATCAGCTCGGCAAGTTCGCTCTATCCGACAGTTGGAGGGTAATACCGCCGCAGAAGCATGAACCGAAATCCACGAGGGTAGACCCAGATCCACATCGTTCTTGGAAGCGAGCTCGTACTTGTCATATGATAACGATATCAAAAGAAGAGCCCGAGAATATGAATGACCTCCCCTGGTGCTTCGAATACAATGATGACGAGGTGATCTCAGAGTTTCCACCGGCGCCAAAAGAGCTGGAAGATGGAATACACATTACTGCAGATAACCTCAAGATGATTGATTTGGGAACGGCAAGTGACCCTCGGCCGACGTTCGTCAACGAGTTGCTGTCTGAAGAAAGGGTGGCTACACTAAAAGACGTGCTTATGCAGCATAAAGATTGCTTCGCATGGAACTATTCCGAGATGCCAGGACTAGATCCAGAGATTGCTGTCCACAAATTGGCAATATCCCCAGATGCCAAGCGAATCAAACAAGCACCGAGAAGAACGCGGCTCGAGCTTGAGATGAGCATCAATGCCGAGGTCAAGAAACTAATCGACTCCGGTTTTATCCAAGAGATTCAATATCCTGATTGGATCGCCAACATCGTCCCGGTGATGAAGAAGAATGGGACAGTGCGCATATGTGTAGACTTTCAGGATCTCAATAAAGTTGCCCGAAGGACGACTTCCCAGTGCCAGTCACCGAACTGATGATAGAAAATACGTCCGCTCACGAATTCTTCTCCTTCATGGACGGCTCATCAGGGTATAAACAGATAAAGAGGCATCCCGAAGACCAGAAGCACACCGCTTTCCGGACCTCTTTAGGTATATTCTGCTACAAGGTGATGCCCTTCGGTCTAAAGAACACCGGTGCCACCTATCAGAGGGCCATGACGAAGATCATCGATGACCTTAAACATGAAATCGTCGAATGCTACATCGACGAACTCGTAGTGAAAAGAAAATCATACGTAGAACATTTCGAGCATCTGAAGATCGTATTTCAACGCCTTCGACAATACAACTTGAAGATGAACCCTCTCAAATGCGTGTTCTTGGTGTCCTCGGGTAAATTCCTAGGATTCATCGTCCGACAACGAGGTATTGAGATAGATCCGTCAAAGATCAAGGCGATTATGGAAATGCCCCCGCCAAGAACTCTTAAGCAATTGCGGTCTGTCTAAAGGAAGCCCGCGTATATCCGGCGATTTATAGTCAATCTCTTTGGAAAGTGTCGTCCGTACAGTCACTTGATGAAGAAGGGAACCCCGTTCATCTGGGATCACAAATGCCAAGGCGCACTGGACGAAATCAAGCAGTATCTACAGAACCCGCCAGTGCTGGCCGCCCCAGTCAAGGGAAAGCCCCTTATTCTTTACACAACAGCCCTTGAAGGTTCCTTAGGCACATTATGGGCACAAGTGAACGACCAAGGGAAAGAGAGAGCTCTCTATTACTTGAGTCGAGTTCTCCTGTGGGCAGAAAGAAATTATTCTCCCATCGAAAAACACTGCCTGGCGTTGATCTTCGCGATAACGAAACTCCGGCACTATGCATTGGCGCATGAAGTCCGTCTCATATCAAAGGTGGACCCTCTCAAATATTTGATGTCAAAGGCCATATTGATAGGGCGGCTCGCTAAATGGGCCTCTTGATGTAGTTCTCAATAACTTACCAGCCTCTTAAGGCGGTGAAAGGCCAGGCCATCGCCGACTTCCTCGCTGAACATCCGATACCAGCCGATTCCCCTTTGAATTGTGAACTGCCAGACGAACATTCGTTTGATGCGATCGACGTTGATGGTATCCAGTGGGAACTTTATTTTGATGGAGCGTCTTCCATGAAGAAGCGCAAACAGAATGCGCCTATAATCAAATCAGGGGTAGGCCTTATCTTCATGACCCCACAAAGAGGGATAATGCGCTTCTCCTTCTCCTTCTCCTTGACAGAGCCGAGAACGAACAATGAAGCCGAATATAAAGCTTTGATAGCAGGCCTCGAGATCGCCATCGACATGGGGATTGAGAACCTCCTCATATAGACTCCCAGCTGGTCGTTAGTCAAGTAAATGGCGACTATCAAACGTGAAAACTAGAGCTGGTAAAGTATGGCGAGAGAGTACAACAACTGCTGACTCAAATTCCCTCCTACACCTTGGGAAGCATACCACGTGCAGAAAATAGCAAAGCGGATCCATTAGCCAAGCTTGATAAAGAATTTGCCGATGAGAACCTCGATGACGTAAAAATCATGGTACAAAGCCGTCGGGTTCTTACACTGGTGGAAATATCTCCAGAATCATCCGAGGAAATGGAAGCGACCGAGCAGACGACCCAGCAAATAAAAGACGAGGAAAAGGCTGAGGATTGGAAAGAAGTCTTTATAGACTACTTCAAATCCCGTCGAATGCCTAAAGAAGCGTCCTCAAAACATCAACTCATGAAGCGAGTCCTATCTTTCGCCTTCGTCAATGATACAATGCACAAGAGGTCATTTGATTATCTATGGCTGAGATGCTTGGGACCTGAAGAGGCGAAGAGAGTTGTTTAGGAAGTTCACGACGGACTCTGCGGTTCTCATCAAGCCGTGCTGAAGATGAAGTTGAAGATTAAACGGCTGGGTTATTATTGGTCCACGATGATCCAGGACTGCCTCGAGTATGCGAAGCAATGCCACTCGTGCCAGATTCATGGGCAATTTATCCATCAACATCCGAATCCATTACATCCGACAGTGGCTAGCTGGCCGTTCGAAATGTAGGAGACTGACATAATCGGCCCCATCAAACCAGCATCGTCCAGAGGACATCGATTCATTTTGGTGACAACTGATTACTTCTCCAAATGGGCAGAAGCAGTTCCGCTGAAGGAGGTGAAGACGGAGAATATCCTCCATTTCTTCAAAACACACGTCATTTACCGGTTTGGAACTCCGAGACGGATCATATCCGATAACGGGCCAGCCTACAGAAGCCACAAGATCAGCCGCTTCGCACAAAAACATAACATAGACAGGAGATACTCATCAGTCTATAATCCTCGAGCTAACGGTCTAGCTGAGGCTTTCAACAAGACCTTGAAAAAGATCGTGAAGAAGACGGTGTCCCGAAATAAAAAGGACTGGCATGAGAGACTGCAAGAAGCTCTCTGGGCCTATCGAACGACGTTCAAGACGGCCACGAACACAACGTCGTACGCATTGGTATTCGGTACAGAAGCAGTACTTTCCCTCGAGATAGAGTTACCCTCTTTCCGATTGGCAGTTCATTACGAGCTGGCGGACGAGAAAAATGCTCACCTTCGTCTTGAGGAGCTCGTTGCCCTTGATGAAACCCGTCTCCTGGCGCAACAAAATCTAGACGCTTATAAAGCGAAGATGACGCGCTCATATGAAAGATTGACCAGGCCGAGGACATTCCTCCAAGGCGAACTCATGCTAGTGGTCAAAAGATCTATGATCCCCAATCGCGCCAAGCGGGGAAAATTCGAGCCAAACTATGAAGGCTCGTATATCATAGACAAGGTCTACCAGGGTGGAGCCTATCTACTCATGGACATGCATGGAGAAAGACCTTTCAGGACAATAAACAGTCGCTTCGTGAAGAAGTACTATGCTTGACGAGTCGCGGCCTAGGTCAATGATAGATGACGACGACTATGTCCGCTCGCTATCACCACTAAGCCCAAACTCTATAAGTAATAACCGTCTTATTTTACAACGGTCTGAAACGTCCTTAAACTAACAACGGACCGAAACGTCCTTAAACTAACAGTGGACTGAAACGTCCTTAAACTAGCAACGGACCACTATGTCCTAAAACTAGCTGTTTACCGAGATGTCGAGAAACTACGGTGGATTGCAGCATCCCAAAGCTGATAAAAAAAAGAAGAGAAGAACAAAAAAGGAAAACGGTATTGCCATAAGCAAAATGGGCACGGATGAAAACCCGAAAGGGCTTCGTGAGTAAAAACAGCAGGGCTACCGGCGAGTCTTGTGAAAACCCGAAAGGGCGCAACCTTGTTTGAACAAAAAAAAGAAAGTAAAAAGAGAGAGAAAATGGTATGTCCATAAGCAAAATGGGCACGGATGAAAACCCGAAAGGGCTCCGTGAGTAAAAACAGCAGGGCTACCGGCGAGTGTTTGTGAAAACCCGAAATGGCGCAACCTCGTTAAAAGACACTTACAGGGTCCTCTCGACCTTGTAAGGAGAAACCACCTGCGTGAGATCCTTACGACTCACAAGGGAGCAACACACTTAGGAATCCTCACGATTCCTAAGGAGAAATTACACTTGCGAGATCCTCACGACTCGTAAGGAGAATCCTCTTATGAGACCCTCACGGCTCATAAGATTTGAAAATCTTAAGCTACAGAGACCTGAACCTGTTCTTAAGCAATCCCCATAACCTCCGATACTGCCCTACAAGCGGCTCAACACTGACCCTTGTATACAATCCACGGGCGTGAATAAACATTTCCCTAGCCAAGTCCCATCCGTGACTAGGGATATGTTCGCATGGTGAACAACCCTTATGAGTCCTCTCGACTTATAAGGAGAAAACCCTTATGTAAGATCCTTACGACTTACAGGAGGACATGCACTTAGGAATCCTCACGATTCCTAAGGAGAAAACACACCTACGAGATCCTCACGACTTGTAGGGAGAAGTACCTTTGTGAGATCCTTACTGTTCATAAAGTTAAAAGCCTTAGTCGACAGAATCCTAACCCTGTTCGCTAAGCCACCTTTGTTCGATATCGACAGAGGAAAATGATGATTCGCTCCTGGCAATATCCCAGTTGTAGCGATGCTGATGCCGAAATCGGTGTCTAATTCTGAGCTTGCAGCAAAAAGCCAGCAAGCCACACATGCATACGAAATAGCCGAAATGATGGGGCAACTTGCAGACAAAATCAGCAAGTAAAAATGTATGCATGCGAAATAACCGAAATGATTGGGCAACTCGCAATAAAAAGAAGCGAGTAAAAATAAAACAAATAGCCGAATTGATTGGGCACCGCGAAAAATAGCCGAAATGATTGGGCAATCGCGACCTTCGAGATATAAAACTGAAATGATAGAGCATCGCGGAAAGAAATAAAATAAAAAAAATATGAAATTTATGCCCTACAGGTGATATTACATCAATCCCTGTATGCAGTCCAGGGGCGCAAACAAAGAAGGAATCACACTCCTCCCCAGGATTCATCAGAAGAAGATGCTAAACCTCGATGGGTCATAGATAGCGTGGAAACCATCTCAACATTCGTCTCAGCAGACACAACATCAAGAAAAGTGGAACAGCGGCAACTCCCAGTTCCGTGACTCGGCGGTGTACAGATGACCGAGAGTCAAATCCCAACTCCGTGAAATGCGGATATAACCAACAAACAAAATTCCCGGTCACGTGGAACACGGATAACATCACTTCTGACCCCATGGAAAACGTCCAGAGCGGATCCTGGTCCTCATAGAGCACGACAGTGAACCCGTGTGAAGCATCCAGAACGGAGCCTAGTCCTCGCCGAACACGGCAGTGAACCCGTGGGAAGCATCTAGAGCAAAATTCCTGGTCACGTGGAACGCGGATAACGTCACTTCTGACCCCATGGAAAACGTCCAGAGCGGAGCCTAGTCCTCGCCAAACATGGCAGTGAACCCGTGTGAAGCATCAGGAGCGGAGCCTAGTCCTTGCCGAACACGGCAGTGAACCCATGGGATGCATCTAGTGAAAAATTCCTGGTCACGTGGAACACGGATAACGTCACTTCTGACCCCGTGGAAAACGTCCAGAGCGGATTCTGGTCCTCGTAGATCACGGTAGTGAACCCATGTGAAGCATCCAGAGCGGAGATTAGTCCTCGCCGAACACAGCAGTGAACCTGTGGGAAGCATCTAGTGCAAAATTCCTGGTCACGTGGAACACGGATAACGTCACTTCTGACCCTGTGGAAAACGTCAGAGCGGATCCTCGTTCTCGCAGAGCACGGTAGTGAACCCGTGTGAAGCATCCAAAGTGGAGCCTAGTCCTCACCAAACACGGCAGTGAACCCGTGAGAAGAATCTAGAGCAAAATTCCTGGTTACGTGGAACGCGGATAACGTCACTTCTGACCCCGTGTGAAGCATCCAGAGCGGAGCCTGGTCCTCGCCAAACAAGGCAGTGAATCCGTGGGAAGCATCCAGAGCAGACATCGGACTGTGGAGTCCTTAAATCCACGGACTATGATGTCCTTAACCTTGACCGCGATATCTTAAAACTAACGTCGGACTGTGAGGTCCTTAAACTCACGGACTATGATGTCCTTAACCTGGACCGTGATGTCTTAAAACTAACAATCAACTATAATGATTTTAAACTGATTTTACCTTGGTTCAAGGGTACATCACTTCACTCCTTTGATATTTGTCGTTGTAATTTCTCAACGTCTTCAAAGAGGTGACGGGTCCTAATAACCACACATTTCGCGGACTGTGAGGTCCTTAAACTCACGGACTATGATGTCCTTAACGACGACCGTGATGTCTTAAAACTAACATTGGACCGTGGAGTCCTTAAATCCACGGACTATGATGTCCTTAAGCTCGACCGCGATGTCTTAAAACTAACAGTGGATTGTGAGGTCCTTAAACTCACGGACTATGATGTCCTTAACCTCGACCGTGATATCTTAAAACTAACATTGGACTTTGAGGTCCTTAAACTCACGGACTATGATGTCCTTAACCTCGACCGCGATGTCTTTAAACTACGATATCCTGGAAAACGTCAAAGCAGAGCCTGGTCCTCGCCAAACACGGCAGTGAACCCGTAAGAAGCATCCAGAGCAACCCCTGACTCCGTGAAATGCGGATAAGGACAACTTAACCCATCACTTGCTTGTCCTCACGACTCGTAAAGAAGTAAAATTCTCTTGTGAGATCCTTACGACTTTCAAGAGAAAACACACTTAGGAATCCTCACGATTCTTAAGGAGAAAATTACAACTACGGGATCCTCTCGACCGGTAGGGAGAAAATTCTTTATAAGACACTCACGGCTCATAAAGTTGAAAAGTCTTAGGTGACAGATCCTAACCCTATTTTCTAAGCCATCACTACCTTACAAAGAGCACAAGATTGGCAGTTATATACTATTTACAGACCGCACATGCTAAAATCACATGGCAAAAAACACAGCAAGAAAGGAGAAAGCTGAGAAATGACACAAGACATTACGACGAACGTGTATCTTTTATTCATGAATTCGATTGGGTACAAAATACATCGTATTAAAGAATAAAAGAACAAATACATTTACTTCAAAATTACAAGTGGTACAAAATCTTTTATTGAGAGGAAAGCACTTTCAGTAGTCCAACCAGCCGCTCGCGGACTTCCCTCAGCCCCTCTTCCTGATCGGCTGTCGCGACCAACTCTGCTTCGACCTGGGCTCGCTGCTGCAAGTAGGATGAGAGTTGTTCTTCGACGGCTCGCTGAGCTGCTTCATGATCTTGGGCATCATGCTCAACGACATCGAGCTTCTGCTTCAATGTTAACCCATCAGAGATACATTGCAAAAGGCCCTCGAAGATAACTTTCACCTGGGCAGCGTTCGCGTCAACCTCAGCACGCAGTCGAGCAGACTCGCTTGATGTTTCTTTGCATTCCCTCTGCTTTAAAGCCACTTCTTGTTCAAGATGGCGGAAGTAAGAAGTGCTTTGCTCGATCCATGCCGTCCGTTGAGTGCTCGTGGCCAAAATCTAAGGTGCCGGACGCTTAAGCTCGAACTCATGCAAGCAAGCCTCGACCTCCCGTCAGCAATTAACCTAAGACTCGACGACGCCCTCACCATGAAAGTTCATGAGTGTCGCCAGCAAAGGGTTAATCTCTGCGGCAAAACCCGCGGCAGATGTGGGAGCCTCTACGTCGAACTCCTCGATATACTCGCTTAGCATTCGTAGGCTGGTCGCAACACCTTTGGATGATGGACGCCTTAATAAGGGCCCGGCCGACATTATAATACAGGACTCGAACGGAGTTGGAGTCGATGTGATTGCTGCAAAATAGATCACAATCAGATGTTGGCTCAGGAAATAAAGAAAAACAAGCAAAAAGTAGAGTCTACTATACCGACTGCAGCTGGGAGTTCTGGTGGCGCAATGACGGCATCGTCGCCTCCTTCGATTCGTAAGGCTACAAGCAACATAAAGAAGAGATTAGCAATAATGCGACTACCCGTTAAACAAGAGGATGTCGTTTAAGGAAAATACTCACCGACACCAGCAGGTGGACTAATCTTTGACAAGAAGGAGAAGTGTGGGTGCAACACCTGGTACAGGTGGTCAAGAAGAACTCCTGCAAAAAAAAAAAGATGCGATGACTCGACGTCAGTACATGAATTATACGCCTTAGGGATAAGACTAATGGGTTACAAATTCATACCTTCCAGCATTTGCGACGGTGCGAGAGATGGCAGAGGAGTGGTCACCGTCAGAGCGGTAACTGACGACGCTCCTTCGGGTAACGCGGCATCAGCACTAGCCGCACCTGCGTTATAAACAAGATAAGCCCTGTCAGGAAGGATTGCAGAATAAAAAGAAAGACGGAAACTCAGAAATTACCTGAAGATCCGCCGGCCGGAGCCCTAATAAGGGCGTCACTTGATGCAACGGTTGCGTCTCCCTCCTCCATTGGGATGGTCTCACCTCCCGTTGCCTCATCGCCCGACTCCACAGGAGCCGGCGCCGGGAGACGACAAGGAACCGTAAGCAGGGAGAGCGATGATCGGAGCGTTGCCCGACTCTTGAGAAAGAGCGGCCATCTCTTGCTCAGCGACCATAGCAGCCGTCTCACCCGCTACCACCTCGTGCTCAGCGGTCGCAACCGTCTCGTCCACTGCTGCCTCTGGCTCGGCCGTAGTAGCCGTCTCACCCGCCCCCCCCAGGCTCGGCATTGGCAGCCATCTCAGGCATGGCAGTCGTGACTGTCTTGTCAGCCACTAGCTCGGGCCCGGCAACTATGGTTACATCGCCTGTCGTCGCCTCGGGTTCCGCAGCTACCTCCTCCACTACCCCCTCAGGCTCGGAGGTTGTCGCCACTCCTTCAGTAAGGCTCGATCCTGCAGGACAAGATATATAAGAACCGATTGTTTTAAAACTTTGACAACAAAGCCTCAAAAACACATTACTTAAGGTGGATTTGTCGTTGACTTCTCGAGCTGCACGTGCCGCCCGTCTGTGAGCAGTAGACAAGGCGACCGGAAGCTCCTCTGAAGGAGTAGCAGCTGGCGTAACGGCGCTTGAACCTGCTCCCGCAGCCAAAGCAGCGCTACGCTCCCTTGCCACGTGCCTCATGTGTTTCCTCTCCTCCCGGGCCATCACGACAGACCTTTTGGAAGCCTCCTTCAGCAAGGCATCGTCATCCGCATTCAGGGTTGCCTCCAGAGCCCTCAAGGCTTCCATCATCTGCTTTTTATGTTGGGACTCTTGCGGCAATCCCGAAGAGGCTGGGACTTCGGTAGCTGGCCCGAGGAGAACTCCTGCATCGGCTTGCGAGGTAGGTCTTGTGGTCCCTGCAATAAGACAAGGAAAGGGTTAGATTGTCTATAAAAAAGAGAATGAAGACTCAATGAGCCGAGACGTACCAATGCTCAATAGAGCGCGATTCCTCTCTACCTCCTCGAAAATCCTGAGGGAAGGCGCCAGAACCTCCTCAGTAGTGAAGCCTATTACAAAAAGAAGAATGTCAGGCAGGACATGACAATTAAGATATAACACAATGATAAAAGTGCGACTAATGTTTACCTGATTGCATGAGTGCTGTTTTTTTCTCTTGGTGGCTCGCAAGTTGCGCAGAAGCAGCAATAGCGGCGTAGAGGTCGGTGTCTTCTGGCGCTACGAAGAAACTCTCGTTGGTTCCATATTCACTTAGGCCTTCGGTAAGAGGGGCCTGAGGCTTTAAGACGTGAACGACATCAAGGGAAAGGACCAACTTCTTCTTCTTCTGCGCGCGAACCACGGTCGCACCCAAAATCAACTTACGCTTCGTGGGCACCTTGGGACGGCGGGTCCCGATGTCCGAACCCACGACGGATTCAGGCGAAACCACATTTACCGTCTACACTGGAGCACGGGGCGCTGAGGGCACGTCCACAGAATCACGTGGCAATCCACGCGGAGGGCTTAGCTCGCGTGGGGGCTCAACTCCAGCATCTCTTCTTAGTGGAGGAAGGACAGGGGTCCTTCGCCTAAGGGGGACGTTGTGATCACTGGCGGGGGGCGCACCCTTGCGATCAAGCAGCAGCCGCTTCTCTTCCCGGATAACAGCGCGCATCGCGTGCTGATACCAAGCCCCGTAAACGTTGAGGGCCCTTGGAATGCTACACGGATCGCTAATGGAAAAGTGGGAGCCCGTGTTTAACCGCAAAAAGTGATGCAGTGTGCTCCGTATTCCCTCCTTGGTGGCCGCAGGCTCTTCCAAAAACGCCTCCAGTGGGACCCCCTGGTTATAGCTTAGTTGTTGGGTGAACCGATGGGGGTTGTACCTCATACAAAGCGCCAACTCATTCTGCCTGAACACAAGAAAGCCCAGCCTAATGGAATATAGATGTAGAATCTCCCGGGCTTTCAATACGAAGGCCACGTCCTTGAAATTATCACGCAACGCCATCACCGCCTTGGAGGTCCCCGGGCCGATTGTCATGACCTTGTCCATGAAAGAAATGCCTGCTCCGATCGTGTGCAGACGAAGAAGCAACCCCCTAGCCTCCCGTGGAGGCGGATCGGCGATACAAACTCCGATCAGCCGCATAACTCTGGGGAGTCTGCACATCTCGTAAAACGAAGGTCTCTTATGAATACCAAATACCCCGAGCACGTGCATTTACATCCACGAAGTAAAGTAGTGCATCGGGAAATTGGCGGGTTGCACCCACGGTTTAGTTGTTTCTGCCGCCACGCTGAGTCCATGGTACAGGTGGGCCAACCCGGCAATTCCAATCGACAATTGTAAGCCGGCCACCATCCGATGCGCTGGGTAGAAGACGGACGGCCACATGTAGCGCGGGTGCATGGGGAGCGCGAACCAGCATAGCCATAGCCCCAGAAACCCAAGAAAGAAACTCTCCTCATCGATGCCCGGAGCAGCGATTTCCAACAAAGGGATGATTGCGGCATCAGGGAGATAAAAGCCCTTTTGATCGGCTTCCACTGCTGGTCGACGATCTAAGCCAAAGCCGAAAGGGTCGTCGAGCTTAGCAAATTTTTCGCCCCGTTGCGTTAGAATCTCCGGTCGAAGAAAGCGGGCGATGAAATTTGTAAAACTAACTCCCCGGCCTCCCGATTCCAAGAAAAGACTTTCATACATATTCAGCACCTTTACCAAACTCGGAAACTATTGTTGGATAGCGTTCTCCGGCGTTAAGTCCATCACCAATGGCTTAATGGCGAAGACATATTCATCAGGAGGAAGCAACTCCTCATAGTACTCCCCCCTCACAGGCAAACCGGAAATCTCAAAAAATTCTTCCAAAGAGATGGAAACTTCCCTGCCCATTAGAAGAAAGGTATGGGTGGGGATGTTCCATTGCTCCACGAACGCCTTAATCCACCACGTCGGAGGGGCAGAATATTCGAACAGCGATGCGTAGACTGCAGGATACAGACCGATCTTCAGCAAATGCGCTTTCTTCGCTGACAAGATTTACCTGGCCCACTGCAAATACCCAGCCAAATGTCGAGAGGTCAATCCAATGATATAGGGTTGTCCCCAAGGGCGCGACTCACCCTGGCATATGCGCCGCCCCAAAATAACCACGGCTGCCGGCAGCTGCACGGGTATGGCAGCAATCTTAGGCTGAAGAAGACCTTCCGAATTCCAATTTACGACCTCCACGGCATAGTTCACCGGGGGTATATCTGCGTACGAGATTGATGAGATTGGATCCGACGGCGTCGCGCAAGAGAAGCTTCGGTGACCTTTGATAATTTTGTTGTACCAACTACCCCACAAGTGAAGTTTTTTGTACTTAGGGTCGTAATCTCTAATGAGAGCAAGAACCTCCCGGTCTACCGGTGCCTCAGGGAATCCTCCCTCTGAACGGAAAAATAGAAACGAGAGGTCAGACGGCATGTTGCCTGGAAGAAAAAACGAAATTCAATTATCGGTATCATAATTTAATTTTAAAATCCCGACGCTTGGTACTTTAAAATTTTTACCACACTGCAATGCAGTGAAGAGGGGACCAAAGGGGGACCCACAAAATCCAGATGACAATGCATCAGTTAATAAGACAGCCTCATTATTGGATGAGACTGTCAATTATTGAGGAAATCCTCAAAGAATATTCTCATTAAATGTGAAATCCCTCAAGACAAGGTGAAGATCTCCCTTTCAGAGCAAAGCTCTGTAACAGAGTGACACTTGTCAAACTCTGGTCATGAGGGAATAAAATTCCTTAAAGAGCCTAGCTCTGTAATAATGATGGAAAAATCCATCAAAGAAAAATTAATTCCTAAGAATTAAAAGTTCTGGGATCTTAAAGATCCATGAGAGAACTCTTAAGAATTCATCATCAAAAGATCAAAAGATCTATACATTGTCAAAAGAGCAGAGCTCTGACCTATGGGCTAAGAAACCCTAAGGAAAGATCTATTTAGATGTATGGGTTCTTAAGAGCAAATCTCTATTTGTGAAACCCCAAAGGGGTTTTCTTTAGATCAAAAGATCTATGAGAGCAAGGCTCTGTTAATTAAAATTAATTAAATCTAATTTAATTTTTACCTAAAATTTACTAGAGTTTTAACTCTTGAAGTTCTTGGAAATGAGAACAAGGCTCTGAAAATAAAATTTTTGAGAAGATGATAATCATCTGATGACCAAGGGTCCTATTTATAGGTACTGAAGCGCCTCCTCAACTTCTGAGTTGATCCAAGGGCTCAGATGTTACTACCGCTGCACTCACGTGTGCGCCACGTGAGCATAACGGTGGGGGGGCATTTGTTTCCCCCAATCAGAGCAAAGCTCTGTTTGAATTTCAAAATTCAAAAATTGAAGCAACGCTTTAGATTCCTTGCGCTGCGCACTGCGTGTTGTGCGCCATGTGTCAAAAGCAGACACGCCAGCGCCACGAGCGCTGCGCCCAAGGCAGCGCACCCCCAACCAGAGCAAAGCTCTGTTTCAAAATTCAAATTTTAAAAATTGAAGCAACGCTTCAGATCCCTTGCGCCCTACACTGCGCGCCACGTGTCAAACACAGGCACGCTAGCGCAGTTGCGCTGCGCTCTGCGCTACGCGCCACGTGTCATACACGGGCGCGCTAGCGCAGTTGCGCTGCGCTCTGCGCTGCGTGCCATGTGTCAAACGCAGGTGCGCTACCGCCAATTGCGCCAGCACTGGAATTGAAATAATAAATTATTAATTAATCAGAATTAAAATTCTGTTCTAGAAAGATCTTTCCAATCTTATTAAAATAGGAAGATTATCTTCTGTAAAACAGAGGCCTTAAGATCAAAGATCCAACGGTGGGGAAATATCCCCAGATCAATCAGAGAAAGTTCTCTGTAACTAACTTAACAAATCAATTGGCCCTATATAAAGGCCCCAAGACTTCAAGTCTTAGATAGGGAGAACCCTCTGCAAACTTTGAGAAAAACATCAAAGAGAAAAAAGGCAAGCCTTTGAAGAAAGAAGATCGTTTTCTTCATCTTTAAAGATAAAGAATCATATTCTTCAAGAACAGAGATGAAAACATCTCACAAAAGAAGAATCCTCTTCTAAAAAGATCAAACATCTAAGAAGAAGATCAAGATCTTCAATAAAAAGAAAAAAAAGAGATAAAAAAAGATCTAATTATAAAAGATTAAAAAGAAGTAATTTACTTCATTCATAGATCTTTTGATCTATAAAGGCACAGCCTTTTGTTAAGAATAAGAACCTTGGTTCTTGGATCTTGAGGCAATGCCTCTTTTGAAGAACAGAACAAACAACTTGTTCTTTGATCTTAATTTGATCAAAATGAGTTCTGCGCTATTGGACAGTGCCTTGCACTAATGAAATGCGCCTTTGTTGTCATGACCCGAAGTACGGAACATGACCGGCACTTAAACTACGAACGTCTCGAGGCGTACGTAATCTAAGTAAACCGAAAACCCAGAAATCCAAACCAAGAAAAGATGTAGAGTGCAGGAAAAACCAACTTAAAGCAAGAAGTTTCAATAGCATAAGCCGAATTATGCGGTTTTTTAAAAACATCAAAAATTTCCTGAAAATTTCGGCAGAGTCTCCTTTGTAAATACTGGCTCCCAAACGGGATACAACATGAATAGTATACGAAATCAATAAAAGGCATCCCCAAGCGGGAGCTAGCTCTTCGTCAATCGACGGTCACAACCACACAAGCAATATAATATACAACGCCTACGGCGAGGATCAAAAACTCAAAGGAAACTCAAAACCACAAGAAATCAGCAGAAATATACGCCCGACTCTAAGGTCGAAAGAATAACATCACTGGTCTCTATCTCAAAAATAAATACATGTTTGGTTGATGGAATTTACTAGATACAACGGAATAATATTATACAAGGTAATATGATGGGTACGATACAAGAAAAACCCACCTACTATCAAGTCACCCGAATGAAACTGAGCCCGCAAAGCCGTAATGAAACCTGTACGGCAAACCTGCAAGAAACTGGGGCACAACGGGGGTGAGTTGCCAACTCGTGAATAGAAAAACATCTACGCATAGAAATCGCATAAATAACGCAATCCTAGGTCAATGATCATAATATATCCTCAAAAATGTATATAACATGCAGCCTAACAATGGCTAGGGTAAATATCTAACCCGAGTGTAAACTCATGTGCCCGGGTCAGTTCCTCAGGTAGCAATATATCATATGGATGATGTATGAATGCATGAAACAGAATGCATGTACTGAATAAAACTGGTTTAATAAATCAGTGAGATTTCTGTATTTTAAAAGAAATGAGGTACCATATATGAAATCAGCATAAAACAGTGCCCATCATCGACACAAAACAAGTGTCCAAATACCTCGATATCTCTGTGTCACAATCTATGTACCTCAAGTCTCAATCTCAATGTCTCAATCACAATATCTCGGGCGCCGTCAGTCCAGACCGGCCCGTACCATCCATCTCAAGACCACGACGGTATCCTCCGGATATCCGACGCGTCGGGTAAAATCACCGGTAAGTAGTGCTCCCCTGCCAGGCTCACATCGTCATCATCACGCGCTTCTTGCCCCGGGGTACATTACCGGGTCCACCATGTACCCGAAACGGTTCATCCGTCTCCTCGAATCGGGTCTCGAAATCCATCAGCAAACTCATGGTGGACGACTCATACATCATGGGAAAACCGCACTTTTTATTTTAAAAGAGAGAAAAGGTTTATTTATGTTTTTGCGGTTTTCTTCCAAATCCAGAAAATCTCATGGAAATCCGAATCCAAAATCTCAATACCACGTAAAATAGTGAATATATGCATGAGAATCCATGAATGCGGCATAACAATGAATAACAGTATGCATGAAGTAGCAGGTAATAACTACAATGTCTAAACTATTAGTTAACATGCTATGTCAAGCAATAATATTTTCTAAGGTGTACGTGACATGGCAATTACCGATGAAGATGTGTGTGAGCCGGCAAGTAAGTGTACGTGGTACATACGCATCATCGGTAATGGTGCTGGTGTCCTAACAGTATGATATCAATAATAGAGTAAGAAACATAATATAAGCATGCGATGCGAAGCGAACCACAATAAGGAGCGGGAGCTGAATACTAAACTATAACTAATCTGTATTAATCTAATATAAGTCCTAAAAATGGTGCCTTTTGAAATAACACGAATCATGGGGTTTTGAAAATAGGGGCCACGGTGTTTTTATGAAAAGATACGTCTTTTGAAATATTCGTAGGATCCCTTGGGCTATCTTTTAAAATACCCACGATTCGTTAGTTTTGAAATAGGTAAGAATCGAATCTAATCTAACAACTAAACTAAACTAAGGGCTAAGCTAACAAGCTGGACTACAGGTAAGGAAACCGCCTATCATCTGAGTCGATACATATACATACATGTATATGTATGGTCGGTGATCCCGCCTCAATAATATCATATCCGATACCATATCTATAACCAGACATCCCAAGTCAAGAGTGCGGATCAATCATCAAAATATAGCTCGTACGTAAATTCGTCGTACGACATCCCCAAATCTGGGTACGGGTCAATATCATATTCCTCACACTATTCCTCTGGTATTCTCTTTATCCAAGATCATAGTCTAGGGTACTGACCTATGTCTATTACAATACTAATATCCTCAATATACTCATGATCTGACTACTGATCGACAATCTCATACAAACCGATATCGTCAGCATATATCGTCATCAAGGGGTATACATCGCCCGATACGGCCTAATCTCAATATCCTAGCATATCAAGCCTCATATCGGGATCACATGTCGACCATTTTATTTATAACACTATTCACCCGTATCGCCGCCCCAAGATTCGCTATAACACCAGGACGTTCCTCAAGTACGAATCCTGCCATATCACCGATATCACAACCACAAAACAAATCTCATCGACTCAGCTCAATCCCAAGTATCATCCTCAAATCCGTATGTGAACACATAGTCCCATCCCATGTGAACACATAACTATAAAGAATCCCATGAGCACATATAAAAAGGAACGTATCCAAGTATGTATGTGTGTATGTATAGTGTAACCCTACCCTAAGGTTCGCAACACTAAAATAATCCAACACACCAATATCCATCCTAAACATCGTTATTAATCCCAAATAACATATAATAATTGTTGGTGTGTATACGCATCCGTATACACCACCACGGACTGCTGGGGTGCTATACGCCATCCACCCGACTTCTCCCCGTAGATATAAATCTACTCACCTGGTCCTCGCTCGCCGGTGCCGACGTCGCCACGTGCTTGCTTGTCGTCTCGAAGTCCACATGGGGGTACCTACATATCACAACGCATCGTATCGCATTAAAATCCGACTCATGACCAAAACGACACATGAATCCCACATAAGTCAAAACCTATGGTTGCTTTCACAAATCAACCCAAAAACCCTCGACGTCGGCGTACAAACGCCAAACCATCGAGAAAAACTCAAACGTATCAATCATGGTTTCACAACACCTTAATTATATATATAAAATAGGGTTAAAATCGCCAAAACTTCAAATTCGCTTTAAAGCTATTTTTCCGAAAACCAAATAAGCAAAATTAACCGCTTTAATACAACATCTTGATGTTTAAATGAATCTAGCGTCCACAATATTGACTAAATATCACAACAAAGTCATATAAACCATTCCTATAATTTATTCGCATCAATTTCCATAATTTCCAAAATTCTATGTTTACAATATACCCAAATTTTAACAATTTTATAGCAAAAATACACAAACTACAATCTAGCTTGGATTTTCATGAATTAAAGTATTAAACTACACTTTAAAATGTTAATAATGCTATGAATACCCTAATTAGATTTTTAAACCCAATTATTTAACCAATTTTAAAAACCTAGTTTGCAATATTATGCAATTTAGACAATTTAAAAGTAGCAATTAGCAAGATGCAACAAGATTAAGTTTTACATAACAATAACATATTAATCTACTCATTAAGACCACAATCTAATCATAACAAACCTAATAAAAATTTAAACCCTTTTCTAGAATTTTCTAAACTAGCAATCACAACCAAATTAACACTTGAATAAATTAGATTAACATAGTCAAACCAACAATTTAGCCTTTAGGTTAAGAATTTTACCTCAAAAAAAAAATCAAGAGATCAAGAATGAAAACCAAGCCTCCAAAATGCTTCTTTTTCTTCAAGATCCATGCTAGCTTGGACAAGAAATAATGGGTAGGTCTTGGAATTGGAATTAGCTTTGAATTTCTATGGTTTTTTAAGCATTTTTGAGGATTTTTCATGCAAAAATTGAGTTGGATTTGGGGGAGGGCTGCTGCTGAAATGAGAGTAAGAGGAGTGTGAGAGTGAGGTATGTGAAATGCTAAGTCAAAGAAAATCCAAGTCAACCCAACCCATACATCTTTCTTCTTCTCATTTTCTTTTTATTTCATTTTATAAGTAATGAAAAGTGAGGTGATTGGCGAGAGAAAGAGGGAGAGGGCTGTCAAAAAGGGCCGGCCACATGGTGGGGAGAAGAGAGAGGGTGTGTGTGTGAGGCAAAGAACACCAAACACCAATTCAATATGCACCAAAACCCTTTTATTTTCACAAAATAAGCCTTTTTCTATCAATAATTTCTAAACAGTTTTGGCAAATAATTTCGTTCCAAAAACCACATGATAAAATTATATTTAATGTTTTATGATGCACAAAATTTGTTTCAACTCATTCCAATTTTTAATTTTCCCTAATTAAATGTATTAGTGACGGCTTAAAATAATAATAAAATAATATTTTTTTCAGAAAATTTAAAATTTCATCAGCGGCTCAATAAACACCAAATAATAGCAATTACATAGCTAGAATATGTATATTTAATTTTTTATAATAAGATATTTGTATTTTGACTTTTTACAGAAAACCCCCTTATTTTACCGGTTTTTTCGAAATTTCACCGAAACGATTTTCAAAACGTTACATTTGCGCTCCTTGGACTGGCGCACGTCACCAGAAAGCGCCACGTGTCAACCACAGAACAATTTGCGCCTTTGCGCTTATTGGACTGGCGCATATCGCCAAAACGCGCCACATGTCAATCACAGAACCGTTTGCGCTTTGCGCTTCTAAATATAGCGCACTGCGCTCTTGGATTGGCGCAACAGCGCCAGAGCTCGCCACGTGTCACTCACTGGCGCAGTGCACTCATAAAGCGCAGTGCGCTAACTGACTTGCGCTTAGCACTGAGCGTGACATGTGTCACCTATGCATGCGCTAGTGCAATGCGCTCTTTAATTGGCGCAAACCGCCTGACAAGCTACGTGGCACACTGTCAGACCACTATTTTGCCCTTGATAAATGCTATGCATTTAATTACACCCAATGTCAGAGCCTAATGCTATGCATTATTAAAAGGGCAGAGCCCAAATAAAGACCTAACAGGCCAAACATGAATAAAATGTTAAACATTTTTAACTGGACTTAGTCCAATTCTTGCCATAAGTCCTCAATATAAATTGAACTGAGCACAACTGCTCTTCCAATCAATTTACACCCGGTTCGAGGGTACATCTCTTAACTCCTCTGACACCCGTCGTTGTAATCCATCAACGTCGTCAGAGAGGTGACGGGTCCCGACGACCACACATTGCTACGGAAAGTGGGGTCCTTAAACTCATTGACTATGACGTCCTTAACCTCGACCGTGATGTCTTAAAACTAATACCGGACTGTGGGGTCCTTAAACTCGTGGACTATGATGTCCTTAACCTCGACCGTGATGTCTTTAAACTAACGTCGGACTGTGGAGTCCTTAAATCAATAGACTATGATGTCCTTAACCTCGACCGTGATTTCTTAAAACTAACACCGGACTGTGATGTCCTTAACCTCACGGACTATGATGTCCTTAACCTCGACCGTGATGTCTTTAAACTAACGTCGGACTGTGGAGTCCTTAAATCCATGGACTATGATGTCCTTAACCTCGACCGTGTTTTCTTAAAACTAACACCGGACTGTGATGTCCTTAACCTCACGGACTATGATGTCCTTAACCTCGACCGTGATGTCTTGAAACTAACAATGGACCGTAATGTCCTTAAACTAATTATCGACCGTAATGTCATTAAACTAAACAATTGAGTCCAATTGCTCTTTTGTTGGATCGAAACGATCCCGTTAAGTTGATCTTAGTCTAGAATTAGACTAACGTATCCTTAACAAACGTTTATGTTGATCTTAGTCTCAAATGAGACTAACGTATCCTTAAACCGAAACCCCCCAAACCTAAATCTAAGAAAGTTACGGATTTAGACTAGTCCACGCCCTACGGGCGACAACATAACTTAGTCTCCGTATACAATCCACGGGTAACCAAACACAAAATAAACACCCACGACACGAAGTGACCATATGGAGAAGGAGAAAGTTGTTACCGCGATGCAGTAGCGTAATTAACTGCAGGGGCTTGCGCCTACAGGGAAGAGCGTCCCCACAATCAAAAACCCCTCAAGTGAGGGGGAATCTGACGAAGTCTGCTACATCGACCGCATCCGTTCAAACCTTCGATACATGGTGCCATAAATAAACTTGGCATCTTCGCAGAGGTGGACGGATAACACCAATTAGCATCAGCCGCCAGATTTAGGCAAGACGTTCAGTCTTCCCGGCTTCCGGCAGTGAACAATACTCTATCAGTTACTACTAATACACGAAGCAATGCATATAAAATAAATGAGGAGTATGGAATAAAACATGTCATTCTCACAGAATCCTGACCTCGTGACAGGACCAAAGTCCATCAAGACAATCCAAATCCCAAATTTCCTCAAATCAGCCCCCAAATTGGCCATCATATCCTGTATGTCTCATATATCCTGAATGTACAATATCAAGTAAATCTCATATATCCTGAATGTACAATATCAAGTAAATCTCATATATCCTGAATGTACAATATCAAGTAAATCTCATATATCCTGAATGTACAGTATCAAGTAAGTTTCATATAAAGCGAGTGTCCAACATCGACACCTAGAAACATCATGAAACAAGTGTCTAGCATCGACACATAAATACTCATATCTATACGTTCCTCGAATCGTAAGTGTCCGCTATCGACACCCGTGATCCATGTATCGTTCTTTCTCATATTCATACGTTTCTCGAATCGTAAGTGTCCGGTATCGACACCCGTGATCCACGTATCGGTTTTCTGATATCTATACGTTCATCGAAACCCAAGTGTCTCACCTCGACACTTGTGTTCCACGTATCGGTTTATACGTCCTCTGAATCTTAAGTGCCCCAACATCGACACTCTCGATCCCGTATCAGATTAAAACAAATCTCTAAGTAGATACATACAAATATCAAGTAAAGAATAAGAATACTTGCATAATTTCATGAAAGCACCACGGTCCTCAAAACCAGAAAACATCAAGTAATGAATAAGTATAACAGCATGAATCAATACATATATATTAGCGTCCCATTCCACTAATATATATATATATATATATATATATATATATATATAGGCATATATAACAGCGTCACATTCCACTGTTATATATATTTTGGAGTAAAAATATCATAGAACATCATATGAAATCCATGAATGTAATATATGCAACATGAAACAGTAATATGAGCATATAGAAGAAAAACCGCTATTTAACTGCAACAAGTAAATATATATATCATGCGGTTCCTAATTTCTCCAAGTCCATATAACATCAAATAAAGGTGAACATGTAGCTATAGCAAGGTATACGTAACCATGTTGGCATAGCAAGATATGTGTATCTACCTATCAATAATGATGTAATACACTCCAGGTATAAGTGTAAGTATGTATGCGAGATGTATATGTAGCTATGTCTCATATGTGTATATACATATCACTAATGGTACAATACCATGTAGGTATATAGGTAACCAGCATGTAAGCATGTCAAGGCATATATGTGTTAGCATGTAGGTATACAGGTATGCTATATGTCATATGCACAAAAGGAAATAGGGATCATGTCTCAATGTCCCTAAACAATACAATATCACATATGTATAGGTGTTGTGCGTGTCATGGCAATTATTGACGGTGTGTGTGTAGCATACAACTAGTGCTCGTGAAACCAGAACCGTCAATAATGGTGTTGTGTATCGCTAATACTAAGTCCATACACAAGGAAATGAGATAAGCAGCAAAGGTATACATGCACAATCAATATCAGTATACTTCTAACTAATAGTCATGTCATTTGATCTAGCCCAGACATATAACGCCATGCGGGCGATCACCCTATAGATGTTAAATCTACTCACCAACCATCCTGGCTAAGTAAAGCCAACAACTCGCTTTTCCTTCTTCGCATCGCCCGAAGTCCCCGCCTGCGATCCTGAAAGCATATAACAATATAACTAGTATATATTAGCAATCGACCAATAACACGTACAAACTACGTTTGACCGACGCACCAACTCCAAACATACTCTCAAGTGTTTGTCAACTGGCTAACACGCGTAGCTACACTACGAAACCAACTCAAGAGCAAAAGCTACACAAAGACACGAACGACATCGACACAAGCCTAGCTAGGAGTGCTAAGCGACACAACCATCAAGCCTAGACCCTGATTGTACCGATCACGCATTCACAACACACTAATAAACGTGGTATCAAATATAAATATCGTAGCAACGTCAAAAGAAACCCACACCAAAACTTACCGAAATCTAGTAAGCAACATATATAATTTTAACACAAAACTACAAGTTTTTTTACCAAAACTAGAATTTACAAACATCACAATATAGCAAGATTAAACCATTCATACCTTTACTAGAATTTTAATCTTGCCTAATTAGGATTTAGTAAAAGTCTAGTTTGTAATTAAGCTAGTTAGATAATTAGGAAAATATCATTTAACAAACTAGCAAACTAGGTTAAGTTTTCCTAATCTTCAATTAACCTTTAACCCATTCATCAAGTTTAAACACTAACTTGAACTTCTTTAAAATTATAATGAAAGAATTAAACAAGAGTTTAAAGCTATATTAACCAATTAATTAGATAACTTAATGATTTTAGCATAACAAATAAGGATTAGGGTTTGAAACTATACCTCTCAAGAACAAAATCTAGCAACCAGTTTCATCAACTTTTGCAAAGATCAAGGTTTTCTTGAAGATCCATGCTAGTTTAGTGAAAGGAAATGATGGGTTTTGATTTGTTTAAGAGTTTTGAAGGGTTATTTAGGGATTTTTGGAGATTTATTTGAGTTTGGAATGAAGAAAATGAGCAAAGAAAAAAGATGGGCAGCATGAGGAGGAGGCTCGGCTATATCAATTGGGGGGGTGTTTTGTGTAAATGTGAAAAAAATTCTAGCATAAATCAATAAATGCTTCATTAAATGCAAATTGCAACCTTTTCTTTCTTTTCTTTTAATTTAAATTTTCATTTTAAAATTCAAAAAATATCTAGATATTTGGATGGATGGATTAACAAAAATATCTAGTGATTAGATTAGCAAAGGTTCAAATTAGAAGTAATTAACCCAAAATGTAATTACCACTAATTAAGTGCGTAAATAACACATTAAAATAATATTTAATTATTGAAAAATTCTATGAGAACCAAAACTTCCCATAGACCCCCAAAGCCCGCGCACTAGCTTCATTCTAGCAAAACTAGGTACCGTGCATTCTATCCTGCAAAAAGATCGCTTCTAGGTTTTTTTACGGAAAACACCGACTATTTTACCCTAAAAACGGAAAATTCGCAAAACGATTTCTAAAACGTTACAATCTTCCCCTTAAAGAAATTCAGTCCCCGAATTTAAATTTCTCACTAAGCGTACCTTCAAAAGATGAGTACAAAACTCCAAAATCTCGCTCGCAGCCTCCCAAGTGATCTCCTCACTATACGGCTACGCCAAGAACCTTCACATATAGCAAGACCCTTGACCGAAGTCTCTCCACCTGCCAATCCACTATAACAATCGGCTGCTGGTGAACGGAAGATCGCGTCCAAAAGAATGGTCTGGTGCTGAATCATGTGAGAAAGGTCATGAAGGTATTTGCAAAGTATCGACACAAGGAAAATGGGTGAATACTCAATAATCTGGGCGGAATTGCCTTATTATAGGCAACGGAACTAGCTCGCTCGAGGATCTCAATGGAACAACAATCTGGAACTAAGCTTCCAAAAACTTAACACGGTATTTCATCGAAAAAATCTGTAGGAATACATGATCTCCCACTGCAAACTCAAGTCTGCGACCACCACGGTCGGCATAAGACTTCTGTCTGCACTAGGTTGCTCTCATCCTGACCTGAATCAACCGGATCTTCTCCGTAGTCTCATGACTAGCTGGGATCCATAAATCCTACTCTCGCAGAGTCAGAAAAACATACTGGCGATCGACACGACCTACCAAACAAAACCTAAAGGTTGCCAATTGGAAAGTCTCCTGATAACAGCTATCGAAGGAGAACCCTATCCATGCCAAGTGACGATCCTAACTGCCAACAAACTCTTAGTACGTACGGACAAGAATGTCCTCCAGAGTCTTTATAGTCCGCTCTAACTGACCATCGTCCCACAGATGGAAAAGCGGAGCTAAAGCTCAACCAGTACCCAAGGATTCCTGAAGCTTCTCTCAAAGACGGCAAGAGAACTGAGTGCCTCTATTGGATACCACGCATGATGGAACTCCGTGCAAATGCACAAACTTAATAAAGAACAACTGAGCAAACAGAGCTTAACCGGACAACTACACCTAAATGGAGTCATACCCTGTCTAGACCTGGGTAGACACCACAACGAAATTCATGGAGATCTGCTCCCATTCCCATTCCGGTACGGTAAAAATGTTGCAACTCTCCAGCCGATCTCAGATGCTCAACCTTAGCTCGCAACAAGTCAGACACCTCAAAACGAAATCCGATACTCCACTCTTCATCCCTGCCCACCCGTAACTATCTCACAAGTCACGTTACATCTTGGTGGCACTTGGGGTGAACACAGAAAGCTAACTGATGTGCCTGCCCTAGGACCTCACGTCCCTACCTATCAGTATCAGGTATACACCAACGAGTCCGAAACGTAGCACACCCTGTTCACAAATCAAGGACTTCAAATCTTTACCCTACCGAACATGCTCAAGTATCACAGACAACGAGTATCGGTGGGTTGTGCCTCACGAAAACGATTAAGTAAAAGTGGATGGGCGCGGACATGAGCAAGCTATTCCCTCAGTAGAGGCGAACATAATCTATACTCAACGATCGCACAAGAACTGTAAATTTGCAGAAGACTGCTTCTGAACTGCGCACAACTGGAACAATCTACCCCCGGGCCCACGACTCAAGCATCTGGTACCACAATCGCCTTGCCACGGGAAATAAAGGATATCACAATCACAATCCTTCACAAGATCCATCCAACGACGTTGTCTCAACAATCAAAACACGCTGCAGGAAGATGTACATTAAGCTCTGGTGGTCCGTGAAAATCTGACACGACTCTCCATACAAGTAGTGTCCCAAATCTTCAACTCACGACCACCGTGGCCATCTCCAAATCATGAGTAGGATATCCTGCTCGTACTTCCTCCAACTGTCGGGAAGCATGAGCGATAACTCTAAGATGCCACATCAGTGCAAAATCGAGCCCCACTCATAAAACATCACAGTAAACAACAAAGTCGATTGATCCAGAAGCAAGGAAAGAACTGTTGCAATCGTCAACCGAGTCTTCAACTGATGAAAACTCAGCACGCATGCCTCAGTCCAAAAAAAGGAGCCTCCTTCCCGGTCAGTCCAGTCAACGGTTCAGCGATACACAAACAATCCTGCACGAAACAGCGGTAAAAACCTGCTGAGCCCAAAATTCTACGGACCTCAGTCCCCGATATAAATATGGGCTAAATCTGTACATCCTCGATCTTCATCAGTTCCATATGAATACCGTTTCCCGTAACCACATGACCTAGAAGTTCAACACAATCAAGCCTGAAGGAACACTCCGAGAATTTAGCAAACAGCTGGTGCTCTCCCAAAGTCTGCAAAGCAAATCCTCAAGTGTTGCACATGTTCCTCACGACTTTTGGAAAAGACCAGAATGTCATCACTAACACAATAATAAACTGGTCGAGGAACAGCCTGAAGAAATCTGGTTCATCACATAACGATGCTGCTAGGGCATTGGTGAGTCCGACGACACCACCAAAACACGTACTGCCCGTAGCACGCAAAAAAGCAGTCTTCGGAATGTCATCACTCCGAACCCGCAACCATTGATGACCTGATCCCAAACAAACTTAGAAAATGTCTCGCACTTTGGAGAAAGTCGAACAAATCGTCAATTCGAGGTAAATGATACCTATCCCCACAGTAACTCGGTTCAATTGACGATCAATCAACACACAAACTCAAACTTTCGTCTTTTTCCTGACGAACAGAATAGGAGCTTCCCAAAGCGAAACACTTGGACGTACAAGTCCCCCTATCTAGCAACTCTGCAGCAGATCCTTAAGCTCCCTAAGCTCTGCTGGCTCATCTGGAACAAAGTCGGAAACTCCCGCACGATAGGAACCCGGTCCAACAACTCACTGTGACTCCGGTATCACGAATAAAAGCCAAGAATCCTTGACATCCTCTCCTCAAAAGCCGACTAGCAAAAAAGGCTGAATTCAAGCTCTGATTGGTGGCACCACTGTCCCCATGTACAATAAGAACTGACTCGCCGGGAAACAAATCCTGGCTGATTCCTCACAGCAGTCCACAAACGCCTAGCACGTAGCTAACCAGTCCGTGCCCAGGAGAACGTCAAATCCAACATCTCTGAAGGATCAAAGCGACGGAAGAATCCCTATCTCATATCCGATTGGCACACGACTGATATACGTGTCGCGCAACAAAAGAATTGTTGACAGAAGTTAACACAACAAACGGCTGACCTAGCTAACACGTCTCTCGTCCAAAGCCTTTGCTACTCCCACGATGTGCATGAAACCTATCACGGCGACTGAACCTCTGTCTCTGGGCCGATACACCTGTACGAGCCATCCTCTGTCCTCGAACTCCTAAAGTCTCGGAAAGACGCTCCTCGTCAAAACGGGCTGCGTCCACTGGTGCTGTGTGAGTAACACGATACTAAGTGCCGATCGCAAGGAACAACTGGGTAACAGGGGTGGCAACCTCCTATCGCCGCGCTCTACTGGCCTCAACAAAAGACCTTATCGTCTTGCGCAAGTCCTGCATCTCTGACTCAAGCCTATCGATACGATCTATCGAAGGCCGATCCATCTGCTCCTGTGCAACGAGCGTGCCATCCTGGTCAGTCCTCGTCCCAAATGAGTCAACTTTGACCTCGGCTCTCGCTGCATCACTCCGAGTCCTCATGGTCATCGGCGGCAAAGGCTATAAATGGAAATAGGATTCGATATGAACACGGAAATTGAATCACAAGGATATGTATCATCAAGGAAAGAATTTCAAGCAATTAGTACTTAGGTCACTTTAGGTGGAGTACCGTGATCGTGAGTATACCGCGGACACACACATACTACGTTACTCTGCTTAACCTACCTACTCCATCATACCAAGGTCATCCTACACTCCGAAAGGTAAAACCTAGCGCTCTGATACCAACTTTGTCACGACCCGAAATTGGCATGTGACGGACCTTAAACTACGCAACGTCTACAGACGTAACGCAATTTAAGTAAGTCGAAAACCCAGCAATCTAAACCATCAAAAGTAGTAAGTGATAATAGCATTTTCAAAACTTTTGAAATATCAAACCAAATTCTTTAAAGTCCAACATTACTTTCTTTAAAATTTTGGCGGCACCTCCTTTGTAAAAACAAACCCCAAAAATGGGTACAACATAAATATAAGTAAAGCAACCCAAACGGGAGCAAAATCTATGCCCAAAGGCGGAAAACAACCACCACAACAGATATACGACGGCGTAGCGAAGGAATAAAAGCCGATATAACAAAACTGCATAAAAGACATCCAAGTCACCAAAATATACAATATCTTCCTCACATCAAGTCTCTAAGACATACACATGAAAGTGGTAGATGGAGAGTACAGGATACAACGAATATACAATAACCAATATCGGATAACCACTAAACACACCTATAGCAAAACTCACACAGTCAGCCGAAACGGTATCCGCCGCAAAAGATGATACGAATGATGAAAAGCCTGCCGCGACTTCCCTGAAGAACTACCTGCAATACACTATGGCACAACGGGGGTGAGTTGCCAACTCATGAATAGTAAATAACAAATACAGGTAATCACAAGTATGCACGTACAGCGCGAATCTAATACATGCAAGCTGATAGCAATAAATGGCCATATGTATGCAGAAGTCATGAAAGGCACTCTATCAGGTACAACTAATACATGAAGCAATAAATAGCAATATGTATATGCAACAGTCATGAAAGGTACAATATCTGGTACTACTAATACATGAAGCAATGCATATAAAATAAATGAGGAGTATGGAATAAAACATGTCATTCTAACGGAATCCTGACCTCATGACAGGACCAAAGTCCATCAAGACAATCTAAATCCCAAATTTCTTCAAATCAGCCCCCAAATTGGCCCTCATATCCTGTAAGTCTCATATATCATGAATGTACAATATCAAGTAAATCTCATATATCCTGAATGTACAATATCAAGTAAATCTCATATATCTGTTGGAGATAGTGCCCTCAGAGTCAATTATTGGATCACAGGCACGTGATTGCAATGATTGATGGAGGACCTGTACCGGTAGGACAGTCTTACTCAAGATGATAGTATGCTATCTGGTTTATCTTTATCATCGTGTACTGCTTTAGGTGACCTTACAAGTCAATATTGCGCGTTGATAAAGCCCTTAGGATTCTTGCTTGACGGTCAGCAGTATGTTGGCGATCATATACGTGGGAGCTGGGGTCTATAAGCACATCCTTAAAAGGTCCCTAGTCGTGGGAGTTTCGAGACAGGGCATCGATACTCCAGAGTAGACTAGTGTATACAGTCGAGACCACGACGAGGGGCGGTGGCTGGTCTCACAAGCCACTGGTGTCAGTTGGTTCACCTAAGATGTATACAGGTGCTCATTAGGTTATGAGTACACCGGACAGGACTCGCCTGAAACATGCTAGTTGGTCTTATACCAGACATCATATAGCAGTTCCCTGGGGACATGTGTACAGGTTATTTCATCGACCTGGGATCGTCATTTGTCTCGTGAGAGTTCCCACTGTACTTTGATTACTACCCTACCACGGCTCAAAGGAGTCGTGAAAACAGGTTTTAGTTGGGTACAGTCCCGAGCCACATGGAGGTAGTGAGCGGATCTGCAGGGGTTCGTCTCTCCCGGTATTGGGGGTGAGGTGGCGCTGTGTCTAGGAGAGCCATTACACAAAGCCCTCGGCCGAGGCAGGAGATTTACTGGTAGGCATTCCAGTAGTATCTTAGGGTGTTCTGGGCTACACTCCGACATGACTTGTACCACTTTTGGGGGTCTGACTTTTACCAACCCCCTAGGCCTTCCATGCGATGCTCATAGACGAACGGACCGGACTGTACGGATATTTTCACTGACAGGCTCAGTAGGGTGTCAGGATGAGTTCGCTCATCGACGTTCCTTTTGGTCAATACCTGGTAGCCCGTTACGTATGGCTAATACCTCTGACGTGCTAGTGGTTAAATCCACATCCAAAAGTATTGACGAGTCTTTAGAGTCCTTCACAGACAGTTACTCAAGTTTTGGGCAAAACGCTGTAGAGGCCGTATGGAGATATGGCAGGGTTCGATCATGTACGTGCGGTATTGCACCGATCATGATCGGACGGTTAATACTTGCGGGCTTTGGTTTAAGCCGGATCCTAGTATTGTACAGTGTAGATTTTGTCTCGTTGCATTTGTATTCGGTCGGAATACAAATGCGGGTATGTATATACTGTAGCGGGGTTTTCCTGTAATTTATTATGGGATCGTTTTTCTGAAGTTACCAGTTTGCTTTCCGTTTCGGCCATTTTCCTTTGTTTTCTTTCTTGGCTGAAAATTGGTGGAGGAGGGCTTATTTGTAAATGTGCAAATTATAATTGTGGAGGGTGGTCTTTGTAAATTTTTCTTCATGATGGTTCATGTTAGTGTATATGCCCTAGAGGCCATTACTGTATCATACTAGTTTGTATATTACTTAATGAAAGCTTGGGATATTCACCTTGTATAAAAAATCTTGCTCAATATAGTAGTATGCTACTTGTTTTGTTTCTACTTCAATGTGTACATGTGTTTATTTTAGTATATCACCTATACACATTAGTGGAGACCTTAAGATCTTTGCTTGATTACCAGCGTTGTGATGGCAGTCACACTAGTGGGGGCTGGGTAATCTATAAGCACATCCTTATACAGGTCCCTAGTCGCAAGACTATTGAGACAGGGCATCGATACTCCGGAGTAGACTAGCGTATGCGCTTCTCAACCCAGTGTGGGAGATGGTCTGTCCCATAGCCATCAGTACGTCGTACTGGAGATAGTATACGGGTGCTCGTTAGGTTACGAGTACAATGGACATGACTCGTCGGGAACTGACCGGTTGGTATTATACCTATCGTCAGTTATCAGTTCCCAGGTGACATGAGTACAGCTTAGTCCGCTGACTTGACACAGTCACTTCGCCTCGAGTGTGTTCCCATTGTACTTTGATTACTACCCTACCACGGCTCAAAGGAGTCGTGCAAACAGGTGGTAGTTGGGTGCAGTCCCGAAGCACTTAGAGGCAGTGACGGTTAGACAGGATTCGCCTCTCCCGGTATTGGGGGTTGATATCGCGCTGTTTCTAGGAGAGCCATTACACAAGTAGTCCCTGGCCAGGGCAATCGAGATATACTGGTAGGCTTCCAGTGTTATCTAAGGGTGTTTTGGGCTTCACTCCGACACGACTTATACCGCTATTAGGGGACTGACGTTTACTGCCCCCTAGGCCCGCCATGCGATGTATCAGACGAACAGACCGGACTGTACGGAGATTGTCACATTTAGGCTCAGTAGGAGTTCAGATGGGTTTCACCTCGTCAGTCTTCTTATCAGCTTCTACCTGGGGACCGTTACGCACAGCTAGTACCGCTTGCGGTCTGTGGTTAAACCCACTGACAGCGTAGTGTCGAGTCTTTAGAGTCCCACACAGAAAGCTATTCGCCTTTAGGCAAAAGAGTAGAGGTCGCATGGTTTTGCGACAGGTCGCATGGTTTTGCGACAGGGTTCTGTCACATACGTGCACTTATGCACGTACAGTGTCCGGACAATTTACACTAGCGGGCTTTGGTTTAAGCCAGATACTAGTGTACGTATTGGGATTGGTTTTATCCAGTATGTATTCGTGTTCCTCGGAACGCGGATGCGGGTGTGTATGCACAGTTGACGGAGAGACAGAGGCAGAGGATTCTCATTAGGGTTGTTGACCATTGACTGTTGACTATTGACTTTTTGCTCAACCCTAATGAGAATATGATATATGATTAACAATAATATTAATTAAGTATTATGGTGACATGGTTGTTGAGGGGTTGACTTTGTTGACTTGTTGACTTTGTTGACCGGTTGACTAGGTTTGACTAGTTGACCATCATGATGATAATGGCTATCATTTTATGGCAAAGACTTTTTACTTGCTTGTTTCTCTTGTGAGAAATGAGTGCATGAAATGATATGGCTATTGTAGCTTATACCATTTACACAATACTTGATTACTATTTTTGTGATGATGGTTTTGGATTATGAAAGCCAAGAGAGAAAAGTCCTCTCTCATTCTATCATTGTCATTCTCTCTCTTGTTCTTGAGCTCTCATCTCCTTCCTCTTGCTCTCCCTCTCTTAACCATAGAGAAAATTCCAACACACTCTTCTCTACTCACTCTAGTTCACAAGGTTTAGCAAACCAAGTGAACTAGTTTCTTCAAAGATCGAAGAAGAAGCCAAAGGTAAAAGCTTTCGAGGTGGATCTATCTTCGGCGTAAGGAGACGACGGAGTGAAGCCGATCCGGACAACCATCGAGGCTTGAAGACGAAGGAGATCAAGAAAGAAAGGTATAACCCCCTAACCGAGTAGTTAACAACTCCTAGTTAGGTTGTTAGTTAGATGTTTAACAAAGATCCGGTTTTGAGTCCATGTTACCACCTCTAGAAAAATTGTTTTTCACCAAATTCCGCATGCCCGAAAGTACCGGGAGAGGTAGCATGGACTTACAGTGGTATTAGAGCCTAGTTAAACTCTATCTAACATGTTAGCAAAGTAACTAGAAGATCGATCAAAGAAAAAGTCACAAAACGAAACCGAGTTGTCAAGTTTCTGCCGATATTTATTCTGTTCAAAAGTTGATAATTTTCATCTTAAAAATCGGCTCAGGCTTTTGTTTGAATAACCACCAAATTTGGTCCCACGAACCGTTCAAAGAGCCGCGGAAACGCGGCGGGAGCACACTCCCGCCGCGGTTCCGCGGCCGAGTTGACTCGGCCGAGGTCCAAATTTGGTGCAGTGTATTTCTGGGGTTGTTTTGGGATTTTTGGAATATGTATTTTCTGCCCAGATTTTCCAGAATGAAAATTTTGTGTTTGGGGCCTATAAATCCGTATTTTTGATCGAACTTCTAAAAGACTTCAGCAGACGGGTTTTTCTGTGATGTGATATTTGTATTGAACGTTTGCTAATCGCTATATGTCAATTAGTGGGAGTTATACAAATCTGTGATCTGTAATGTCATTGGAATGTGTATATGAATTCATTGGATTGTCGCGGGTGAATAGCCGAGGGGTTGTGAGACGAGAGTTTTCTTTTCTTTCAATTCATGTAAATTTGTAAATTGATGTAATAATTATTTGTATGGCTGCACTACCGGGTCGGGGTTGTAGCCGTCATTGTATAATATCTTTTTACTGTTTTTGCTCCTAGGATAGACCCATGGAGGGGGTGCACAAACTACCGGGTATGCCGAAGTGCCGAGTGGCCTACTCACGGGGTTGAGGGAGTTTGCTTCGCTTCGGGTACTTGGCGGGTAGTTTGCCGCACCCGTAGGGGTCTTGGGTGGGGTATTGGCTATTCACCGCGACCGTGTAATCTGCTTTTCGTTACAGGCTCATACGAATTGCAGGTTCCTAGTATATCCAATGTGTTCATCTGTGATCTGAAATGTCTATCATTGCAATATATCTATATATGATATTAATTAGGCGTTGCTTATGTTTTACAGTCGCGCTAGCCCAGCCCCTGCTCTGTCGTTAGTTAAGTAACCTAACGGGTAATGACGGGGCCCCGTGGCGAATGCGAATGGCATAAGCGTACGTCATATTTTGGTTGTTTTCTGCAATGGTAGGATTAAATGATGAGACGCATTAAAAGAACTAATGCAAGAATATCACGCATTAAAAGAACTAATGCAAGAAAATAAACCAAGTAAAAGTCGTTGGAACACTTTCGAAAAACCACTCGGTTCTTTTCAAAACCAACTTTTAAAATACGGAGTTTGAGCCACTCCTTTTAAAAGCTATTTCGTTCCATCGATTATATCAAGTTCTCTACGTTCACGGTTTCGCCAAAACCATTCGTAGCCCTCCGTCGTTTCACATGAATAGTCAATAGTATTCAAGCTGTGTTTGTTGGCCAAAGTCAAGGCATAGTGATTGGTAGCTATTGGGTATTCATGTGCAGCATAGATAGATGCGTTGGTTTGGAACAGTCGTACTGCCTTGTTGGCCAAAGTCAAGGGTAGGTACGGGTGGATTCAAATTAACTTGGAGAACGACGGGTAGAACTTGACATGTGACTTATGATTTGTTGGCCAAAGTCAAGGTCATAAGAGCATGGGGAAAAAATCCACATCGGGAGTTTCAAAAGAACTGAAACTTGCTAGTATTGCATACCATTTGGAGTGTGATGATTCTGGTAGGATTCCATCAATTTCGTCACGCGATGATATTTGGATCCCGATCCTACTGTGAGTATATGCTACTCCTCGGGAAATTTCTCACTTAACGATCAATGCTATAAACCAAGTAGGTGTCTAGAAAGGTGTTAGCAGGGCTTCTCCCCCAGGGAAAAGAGGTTCTTAAATTAAGGAACTTCGCGAAAGCGTTGGAAAACCTCCCTCGAAGTACCGACACCAGCCTGGCCGAACGGTTAAGCAAGTATTGTACGGTGAGATTGATCCTCACTAATTCTTCCTTTTTGGTTTGAGGTGGGATTCGAGAAACAGTGGGAGCCATCCTGTTTAGACAAATTAAAAACCGCTCTAAACTTGCAAGAGCATCATGCTGAGTGTTTCATCTTCTCTCTCTTAATTGCAGCGACCAATCGACATGACTGGACTTAAGTTACTTCTAGATAAAAACATACTGACAGGGCCAAACTACAAAGATTGGCTCAGGAATGTCAAAATGGCAATCACTTACGACAAGCTGGGGTATCTTCTTACCACCAAAGCTCCCCCTGTCCCAAGTCCCACCTCCAGCGTCGCGGATAAGGAAATCCGTAAGACTTGGGAGATTGATAGCGCGAAGGCCAAGTGCCTCGTACTTGCCTCTATGGACAACGAACATCAGAGGAGACACGAGAATATGGACCTTGAATCCATATTTCTCCATACAAAAGAACTGTATGGAGAGCAATCTCGTATCGCAAGATACGAAGTGTCGAAAAAGTTATTTTCGGCAAGGTTGTCCATCGGATCATCGGTAGCGGAACACGTGCTTAAGATGATTGGCTTCATTGAGGAGCTCGCGGAACTTGGGACCACGTTAGAGAACGAGCTTTACACGGACTTGATTCTCCAGTCCCTTCCTTCCACTTACGCCCAGTTCATCCTGAACTTCAACCTACAAGAAAAAGAAGTTGAACTTTCAGAGCTCCTCAACATGCTGAGGAGTGCAGAGGGCACCCTACAGAAAGGTAGGGAAACATCCACTTTGTTTGTAGGAGGATCTTCCTCTTCTAGGTCCAAGGCGAAAGCCAAGGGAAAGAAGAAGAAAGCCCCCGCCAAACCAAGGGGCGGTGTTGGTAAAGTGGATACGAAGGGAAAAGCAAAAGCAACAAAGAAAGCGGGGAAGCTTGTGGATAAAGAAGAATTCTTCTATTGTCATAAGAAAGGGCACTGGAAGAATGATTGCAGGGCTTGGAAAGCCAGGACACAGGAATTGAAGCAGGTTGCGGCTTCAGCTTCAGGTGTGTATGTTATTGAAAACTGCCTTTCAATAAACTCTGGGTATTGGATACCGGATCAGGATCTCATATCTGTAATTCTTTGCAGGCGTTGAGAAACCGTAGGGTTTTGAAGGCAGGTGACATGACCCTCAGAGTTGCAAACGGAGCTAGCATGGATGCTATGGCCGTGGGGGACTATCACCTGGGAATGTCAGATGGACATGTTTTGGTTTTACGTAATTGCTTTTTTGTACCCAACGCAACTTGTAATATCATTTCTGTATCTTTGGTTTCTAAAGAAGGTTATGAATTTGCGTTTGTAAGTAATGTTGTAAACATTCACCTTAATCAAGTTTTGATTGGGTCAGGTACATTGAGCAATGGTATAGACGTATTAAACCAACCACAGATTTTCAATGTCCAGAATACACACAAAAGAAAGTCTCCGGAAATAAATCAGACTTTCTTATGGCATTGTAGACTGTGTCACATCAATGAGAGAAGGTTGACGAAGTTAAATACAGAAGGATATTTGAATCCGTTCGAATATCAATCGTATGCCACTTGTCAATCCTGTCTCAAAGGAAAGATGACAAAGACTCCGTTCACTGGACACGGAGTAAGAGCGAGCGAGCTCTTGGGACTCGTATACAGCGACGTGTGCGGTCCAATGTCTACACATGCGCGAAGCGGTTATTCTTCCTTCATTACTTTTACGGATGACTTTTCAAGGTACGGTTATGTCTTCTTAATGAAACATAAGTCTGAAGCCTTTGGAAAGTTCCAGGAATATAAGAATGAAGTAGAAAAACAAACCGGCAAAAGTATCAAGATTATAAGATCGGATCGAGGTGGAGAATACTTAAGTGCCGAGTTCCTGGATTATTTAAAAGAGAACGGAATTCTCTCTCAGCTTACTCCTCCATACACTCCGCAACATAACGGTGTATCGGAGAGACGGAACCGAACCCTATTGGATATGGTACGGTCCATGACGAGTAACGCTGAGTTACCGCGATCATTCTGGGGGTATGCGCTAGAATCAGCTGCATACCTTTTGAACCGAGTTCCTACTAAGACTGTGCCTACTACACCATATGAGATGTGGTGTGGGAAGAGACCCTATCTTAAGCACATTAAGACATGGGGATGTCCAGCTTTTGTTAAAAAGCAGCATGCGGACAAGCTCGAGGCACGCTCAGTAAAGTGTAAGTTCGTGGGATATCCAAAGAACTTCAAGGGATATTTCTTCTACTACGAAGAGGAAAAAAAGTTCTTGTTTCTCGTCATGCCTACTTCTTGGAAACTGAGTTTTTGGAAACCCAGATAAGTGGGAGCATAGTAGAACTGGAAAAAATTCTAGAACTACAGACTATTACTGAATGCTTAGTGGAACCAGAGGGTTCAAAAGAACAGGACATTCCTACGCCGCTCCGCAGGAGTAGTAGGCAGTCTCATCCGCCCGAGAGATACTACGGTTTTCTCATAGACGGGGATAGAGAGGATTGCATCATAGATTATGATGAGCCTACTAGCTTCCAGCAAGCCGTTCAAAGCGTCGACTCGGTAAAATAGCTGGATGCAATGCGGACCGAAATGGAGTCCATGTACACCAACAAAGTATGGACGTTGGACATTGCTCTAGACGGGGTAAAACCCGTAGGATGCAAGTGGATCTTCAAACGGAAGATTGGTGTAGATGGATAGGTTGAGACCTATAAAGCTAGACTGGTTGCAAAGGGTTTTCGTCAAAGACCTGGTTTGGACTATGACGAGACCTTTTCTCCGGTAGCTATGCTGAAATCCATTCGGATCCTTCTTGCCATTGCTGCCTTCCATGATTATGAGATTTGGCAGATGGACGTAAAGACCACTTTTCTAAATGGAAATTTAGAAGAGTGTATCTATATGGACCAGCCAGAGGGTTTCATTCAGAGTGGGAGCAGCGGAATGGTGTGCAAGTTGCTTAAGTCCATTTACGGACTAAAGCAGGCATCGCGGAGTTGGAACATCTGTTTTGATGAGACGGTCAAGGAATTTGGCTTTATCAAAAATCCAAATGAACCATGCATCTATAGTAGATTTGTAGCGAGAACTGTAGTATTCCTCGTTTTATACGTGGATGACATTCTCTTAATAGGAAATGGCATTCCTATGCTACAATCTGTCAAGGGGTTCTTGTCACACAGGTTCTCCATGAAAGACCTGGGTGATGCCTCATACATCCTGGGGATCCGAATCCATCGTGATAGATCCAAGAGGATATTAGGACTTTCACAGTCCAGGTACATCGACACCATACTGAAAAGATTCAGTATGGAAGATTCCAAGCGCGGTAACCTACCGGCTTGTCACGGGATCACCCTCTCTAAAGAGATGTCTCCCAAGACTGATTTGTAGAGGGATCGCATTTCTATTATACCCTACGCTTCTGCGGTAGGCTCTATAATGTATGCGATGTTGTGTACCAGACCGGATGTAGCTTATGCACTGAGTGTGGTAAGCCGGTATCAGTCAAACCCTGGGGAGAAACAATGGATAGCGGTAAAGAACATTCTCAAGTACCTGAGAAGGACTATGGAGATGTTCTTGGTGTATGGCGGAAAAGACCTCCAGATCGAGGACTTTGCTGACTCCATCTTCCAGAGTGACAAGGATGATTCCAAGTCCATGTCGGGCTTTGTCTTTACCCTCAATAGAGGGGCGGTGTGTTGGAAGAGTTCCAAACAGGAAACCGTTGTAGACTCGACGATGGAAGCGGAATACATCACTGCATCTGATGCCGCAAAAGAAGCTGTCTGGATGAGGAAGTTCTTGAAAGAACTTCAGGTGGTTCCGTCCATTGTTGATCCAATACCTCTGTATTGCGACAACAACGGGGCTATAACTTTAGCGAAGGAACCCAGGTCCCATCAGAGATCCAGACACTTCTTGAGGCGGTATCACCTGATCAGGGAGATCGTGGATCACATGGAGATCGAGGTTCGGAGGGTAGCTTCAGAAGATAACACTGCAGATCCATTCACCAAGGTCTTGCCCCAGACTCAGTTCGAGCGGCTGATCGAGATGATAGGTCTTCGATACGCCAGTACATGGCCTTAGTGCAAGTGGGAGATTGTTAGTGTATATGCCCTAGAGGCCATTACTGTATCATACTAGTTTGTATATTACTTAATGGAATCTTGGGATATTCACCTTGTATAAACAATCTTGCTAAATATAGTAGTATGCTACTTGGTTTGTTTCTACTTCAATGTGTACATATGTTTATTTTAGTATATCACCTATACACATTAGTGGAGCCCTTAGGATCTTTGCTTGATTACCAGCGTTGTGATGGCAGTCACACTAGTGGGGGCTGGGTAATCTATAAGCACATCTTTATACAGGTCCCTAGTCGCAGGACTATCGAGACAGGGCATCGATACTCCGGAGTAGACTAGCGTATGCGCTTCTCATCCCAGTGTGGGAGATGGTCTGTCCCACAGCCATCAGTACGTCGTACTGGAGATAGTATACGGGTGCTCGTTAGGTTACGAGTACACTGGACAGGACTCGTCGGGAACTGACCGGTTGGTATTATACCTATCGTCAGTTATCAGTTCCCAGGTGACATGAGTACAGCTTACTCCGCTGACTTGACACTGTCACTTCGCCTCGAGTGTGTTCCCACTGTACTTTGATTACTACCCTACCACGGCTCAAAGGAGTCGTGCAAACATGTGGTAATTGGGTGCAGTCCCGAAGCACTTGGAGGCAGTGACGGTTAGACAGGATTCGTCTCTCCCGGTATTGGGGGTTGACATCGCGCTGTGTCTAGGAGAGCCATTACACGAGTAGTCCCTGGCCAGGGCAATCGAGATATACTGGTAGGCTTCCATTGTTATCTAAGGGTGTTTTGGGCTTCACTCCGACACTACTTGTACCGCTATTAGGGGACTGACGTTTACCGCCCTCTAGGCCCGCCATGCGATGTATCAGACGAACAGACCGGACTGTACGGAGATTGTCACATTCAGGCTCAGTAGGAGTTCAGATGGGTTTCACCTCGTCAGTCTTCTTGTCGGCTTCTACCTGGGGACCGTTACGCACAGCTAGTGCCGCTTGCGGTCTGTGGTTAAACCCACTGCCAGCGTAGTGTCGAGTCTTTAGAGTCCCACACAGAAAGCTATTCGCCTTTAGGCAAAAGAGTAGAGGTCGCATGGTTTTGCGACAGGGTTCGGTCACATCCATGCACTTATGCACGTACAGTGTCCGGACAGTTTACACTAGCGGGCTTTGGTTTAAGCCAGATACTAGTGTACGTATTGGGATTGGTTTTATCCAGTATGTATTCGTGTTCCTCGGAACGCGGATGCGGGTGTGTATGCACAGTTGACGGAGAGACAGAGGCAGAGGATTCTCATTAGGGTTGTTGACCGTTGACTGTTGACTATTGACTTCTTGCTCAACCCTAATGAGAATATGATATATGATTAACAATAATATTAATTAAGTATTATGGAGACAGGTTGTTGAGGGATTGACTTTGTTGACTTGTTGACTTTGTTGACCGGTTGACTGGGTTTGACTAGTTGACCATCATGATGACAATGGCTATCATTTCATGGCAAAGACTTTTTACTTGCTTGTTTCTCTTGTGAGAAATGAGTGCATGAAATGATATGGCTATTGTAGCTTAAACCATTTACACAATACTTGATTACTATTTTTGTGATGATGGTTTTGGATTATGAGAGCCAAGAGAGAAAAGTCCTCTCTCATTCTATCATTCTCATTCTCTCTCTTGTTCTTGAGCTCTCATCTCCTTCCTCTTGCTCTCCCTCTCTTAGTCTATGGTTCACTTGTCTCATGTGTTGAGAACCAAGAACCATAGAGAAAATCCCAACACGCTCTTCTCTACTCACTCTAGTTCACAAGGTTTAGCATACCAAGTGAACTAGTTTCTTCAAAGATCGAAGAAGAAGCCAAAGGTAAAAGCTTTCGAGGTGGATCTATCTTCGGCGCAAGGAGACGACGGAGTGAAGCCGATCCGGACAACCATCGAGGCTTGAAGACGAAGGAGATCAAGAAAGAAAGGTATAACCCCCTAACCGAGTAGTTAACAACTCCTAGTTAGGTTGTTAGTTAGATGTTTAACAAAGATCCGGTTTTGAGTCCATGTTACCACCTCTAGAAAAATTGTTTTTCACCAAATTCCGCATGCCCGAAAGTACCGGGAGAGGTAGCATGGACTTAAAGTTCAACCATCATTTGACTTCTTTCTTCAGGATTACTTGACTTTAGGAGATATGATGGTTGATGGAGTGTTGGACTTTGTTGGTGATCATTATTCTTCATGATAACCTTTTCTCTCTCTTGCATTATTTTGCTCACTATCTCATCTCATTCCATGAAATTCATTTCCGGCCACAATTAGTGAGGACAGGTTCATTTTTGGTGTGGGAAATTGGTTCATCTCATATTGTTTTGCTTACACCAAAATTCCCAAGTTCATCTCCATTGTTCATTCCTTCCTCCAAAAGGCAACTTCCTACAACCCCATGAGACATATAGTTCCACACTAGCCTACAGCATTCTTGGACAAGTCGACTCGCCAACTTCATGCCCGAGTTGCCTCGGTCCAAAGGTCGGAGCTCGTAAAAGAACCCGGCGATGTGGTGCCCTTCTGACGAGGAGATGAAGACCGAAGATTCCGCGGGGAGATCGGGATGACGACGAGAAGACCGAAAGACACGGATCGCTCGGTATATCTCTCTACCCTTTCTTCACTTTTCTAGTAGTTGGTTAATGGTCCGATCCAGGTTTATAGTCCGCGGTAGCGCCGGTTTAAAGTTAAGAAAAAATTTTGATTTCGCATTTTGGCCTCGTTCTGACGGCCGGGGCGCTGCCGTGGCCTAACATGGTATCAGAGACAGGCCATTAACCTAGTCTAGATTTCTCTAGTATGTTTAAAATTTCGATCGAACAAATTTCCCAAAACCCCAATTTCAATTTGTCAGTTTCTGTCGAATTTTTCCAGTCGTCAAAAAAATTATTTGGCACATTGGAAAATTACGTGCAGGGTTTTTTATGAATTCTGTGAAACTTTGGTAAGCTGATGTTACTGTAGCGCGGCGGATCAGCGGCCAAAACCACGTTTTGGCCGTGGAACCGCCGCCGTTCTGTGGCCAAACTGCACCAAATTTTCACAGTGGGCTTCTGACATGGAAATAGGGTTTCTGGTATATTCTTTTTGGGCCCAGATGTTTTTGAGTGCTACGGTTGTGCTTGGGGCCCACTTCGGAAAATTCAGTCGATCGAAAATTTTAAACATGTTAGTTCACAGTATTTACATTATATCTGCGACCGTGAATGTCACTTGATCGGTAAATCCTGTTTAACTGCTATAGCCCTTTTAGACGGATTTGCGAACGTGACATTCACGTTGATGTTCTGTGTTGTGCTGTGATGTTGCGGATTTGTCGTGGTGGATAGCCTTAATGCAATGTTAGTACAGTTTGGTTTATTATGTACATTTGATATTTCTGGGCGAGCGTCCGACATGTGGACTGCCGTCACAGCCTATTTGTATATTATTCATTTGGGGCACGACCGGGCTGAGTTTGATGTACCCGTTGTATGTATATTTTACTTTCTGTACTAGGATTACCCCAAGGTGGGGTGCACGGATAGCCGGGTTCTAGAGGGCAACGGGCCCATATCTCATGGCTTTGAGACGGAGGGGGCTTCACTCTAGAATTGGCGGGCTATTCGCCGCAGTCGTAGGGGGTACAGGTTGACCCACGAGGGGTGCCCAAGTTACCGGATTCCATGAAGTGCTGGGTGGTCCATTCACGTTGCTGAAGGGGGTTGCCTCGCTTCAGATTTTGGGGGGTAACTTTCCGCGCCCGTAGGGGTCTAGGATTTCATTGCACAGGCTATCCACACGACCAGAGGAACGTCGGGTTTCAGTAGCGGCTCTATGAAACCCGGGGATCCCAGATATCTGTATTGTTCTGTGATCCTTATTACATTTCTGTGATGTTGCATTTTATCACGCCTTAAGCGAATATTATATATTGATATATATACTAGTAGATGTTGTATATGTTTTGCATCCGCGCTAGTCCAGTCCCCGCTCTGTCGTTAGTTAAGTAACCTAACGGGTAATGACGGGACCCAGTGGCGAATGCGGATGGCATATACGTACATCATTATTTTCGTTCTTTATTGGTGTGATCAATTGATGGGACTGCGTTGATTCGGATCAATGCAAGCTAAACAAACCTATTCTGATGTTGTCGGAACATTTTTCAAAAAGCTGTTATTGCAAGGGCGTTCTCTTTTGTTTTGCACAGTGATATTCAGTTGGAATATCCTGCACCTCAGTCGACGAGGCAAGAACCGAGATCCCTTCACCGGGAGTGACCCCTTGGACAGAAGTTTACGTCAGGGCAATAACTTCACTATAGTCGTTTACTTTTGCTTTGCATCGTGGTATTCAGTTGGAATATCCTGCACCTCATTCTACGGGGAAAGAGCAGAGATCCCTTCACCGGGAGTGACCTCTTTAGCAAAGGTTTTCGTAGCTATATTTTTATAAAAAGCTATGCAGTTCCTTCAACGATATCAAGTTCATTACGTTAAAAGTTTTTTGCCAAAAACTAGACGTATCCTCCGTCATTTCTTACAAGCATTACTTAGTATTCGTGCTGCGTTTGTTGACCGTGTCAAGGCGTAGTGTACGGTAGCTAAGTAGTGTTCGTTTGTGGCATATTAATGGGATTGGTTAGGACAGTCGTGCGGCCTTGTTGACTGTGTCAATGGCTCGTACGGGTGGGTTTAATGCAATACAGGATAATGACGGGTTGAACTTGACTAGGACTCTTTGATTTGTTTACTGTGTCAAGGTCACTTGGGTCCTAGGGGTAAAAATCACATCGGGAATTTCTAATGAAACTGAAACTTGCCAGATATGCGCATACCTTCTGGAGTGTGATAACGTGAGTGGATTCCATCACGTTATCATGCGATGATTGTTGGATCCCGATTCCCACTGATGAGTTGGTTTACTCCTCGGGTGATCCCGACTAATTCTTCTTTCAGGTTTGGAGGAGAATTTGAGGTTACTGTGGGAGGTTTCCTGATTAGATAAAATGATAACCATTCTGATCTAGGTTAGAGTGCACGCTGAGTGTTTCTTTTCTCTCTCTCTTTGGCAGCGACCATGACCCAACCCTTGACTATGACTCAGTGACCAAGATTAGCCGAACCTTCTTAAAAACTGGCTTTTGGATTGTCAGAGTTGCAAACCTCATTGCCACTCCTACTTTTACCATTTTCTCCAGGACACCCCGAATTACTACGAACGTCCACTTCCATTGGATAAAACCATCGTATGGTTATATACAAACTCGAAGGAATTTATTCTAGGATGGTTTCCGGTTCTGGAGAAAATGAATAGGACTATTCAGTTTTCTTTTCCTTTTACCTTCTCTCAGGTTGCGAGTGCTCCTTGTATTAGGGGATAGTACACCCGTTACGCCTATTAGACAGTCTTCTTCCAAACCTTAGGCTGGTGTCGAACGGTAGGGAATGAAGAAAGCCGATTAGCCAAAGTGTGGTGTACAGAAGGTATTAAGTTAAGACAAATAAAGGGATTAGAAGGAGGGCAAAGTAAATTGCGACTGCTATTCACGACCAAAACCAAGTATTTCATTACCACTCCCACTTCACCTTTGTATTTCTCCAGAACATTCTGTATCACTACGAAGATCCACAGTTTATTGGATACTCCATCGTATGGTTATATACGAACTCGAAAGGAACTTGTTCTAGTTCGGGGATGGATTCTGGTTCATGAGAAATAGGAATAAGGTTTATTCAGTTGTCTTTCAACTTCACCTTCTCTCGCATTGCGAGTGCTCCTAGGATTAGGACAGTACACACATTATGCTTATTGTATAGTCATCTTCCAAACCATAGGCTGGTGCCGAACGGTAGGGAAGGAAGAAAACCATTTAGCCTAAGAGGGTGTACAGAAGGTAATGACTAAAGACATATGAAGGGATTTGGAGAGATGGCAAAGAAATATACGGTTACAGTTGTGAATCTGGATAATGGAAGAGGCATTACTAGGAATACCCGGATACCCCTATGAAACTTTTTAATGTTTCAGATTCACTGTGTACTGTTAAAAGAAAACTGATTTCCCAATTAGTCCTTGCACGAGGGTATGTATTTACCAGGTTTGATTCTCATATCTGTATGGTTTTACAATGATGAGTAGGAGTAAGTCATTGGGAATTAGGTGATCATCCTCATTATATCGGAATTCGTTGTAATTGGTGATATTTGAGGAAATCGCCCGGGCTGTTTGCCGGACGGCAAATATTTGGTTTTGAATATCCGTTGCTATGCACCAATTTCAAATTGATATATCTATACGTCTATTTTTATAGAATGAGATATAACTTTTTGAAATTATGTCCATGACATTTACCTATATCAGTGGATGATTAGATAATGAGCATTAAACAGCGGTGTAATTCTTCTTAACCATAAGTACAGTTTTCAACCTACGACAGACAGGGTTTGAGTTATTAGACTCAGGGGACTTATACAGAGTATTGTATGTTGTCCAGTGTCCTTTAGGACAGAGGGGTTTGTCCTCGTACTATATTCGGTTTACTTATGACTTCTCCAGTTCTTAGATAAGTGTTTCGTTGAAACACAAGGTCTGAGTTTTGAGAAGTTATAGGTATAAGAGTAAATTAGAGAACCAGGTATTGCAAGTATCGGGATTCTTCAAGGTGATCGAAGATGTACATACTTGTGTATGGTATTCAGTTGATAGTAATGATTAAGAGAACTTGCTTCTCTTTCAGGTTACTCATAATTGGAAGTACTCCTAAGTTGAGTAATGCTAATCGGCCTCTCTCCATTTAGTTGACATGCACTGGAGACAGCGGCAAGATTTGAATCTGTTTCTGTATTGGATATAGAACAGTTCATATCTTAAAATTGGTAAGGTACGGGGAGTTGTCCGGCTTATGATTAAAACCAGACTCTGGATAACTCAAGGCACGTTTCTGTAATGGCTGTTTGTGGGTTGACCCAGGCTATGACGAGGGTTGACTTTCTACCATCTGGAAGATCAATAGTGATATTGTTCTTGACTCGCCACAGTTTTAACAAAAATGGATTTTTCATAAAACAATAGTGGGAGTATGGTAGAACTGGAAGTGATTCCAGAACCGCAGATGATTACTAAAAATTTGAGAAGAACCTAAAGATTTAATTTGGTTTGACATTCAATTGGCCACTCCGCAGATACGGTGGGTAACCTCAGGCACCCGAGAGGTACTCCGGTACCTCAAGGACGGTGACAAGGAGGTTCTTGTTTACCCAGACTTGCCATTGCTGTTGTTCCAGGCTGTGAGACCCGGCAGAAGGATGAGTATAGCGTCGTTCTAAACTAGCTTTAGAAGTGTACGTGTATATGACTCTGCCAGAGGGTTGTCGTAGTCAGTGGGAGAAGCGGAAGCATTGGTGGACAAGTGGCTTATGTCTATTTATAGACTAAAGCAGATGTATCGGAGATAGATCATCTATTTCTGATATGACAGTCATAGGTTTGACTTCATCAGAATAGGGGATGGATCTGTTAAGAAGGTAGTAGGGTGTGATGTCCTGGTATTTGGATGACATACACAGAGTATGAAGTGAAATTCCTATACTACGATCGGTTTTACTTTGGTTGTCACATAGTGGTTTCTCCACAAAGGACTTGGATATTATATCTGACATTCTGGTTACTAGATCTATAGTTTTAGATCTAGATTTGGGTAGTTTCCTAATCTGGTTACTTAGACAGCATACTAAAGGTGTTTTAGAATGGACGACTCCTGGCACGGTAGTATACCTGCAGGTGATGGAGTCACCCTCTCTAAAGGTGACTTACAGACTAAAGGGGAGAGGGATGTGCATGATTGGCAGATCACTTGCTTAGGCAATTGAGTCAATCATGAGATGTCAAGTACCACACCAAATGTTGTTTTTGTAGTAGATGCAATAAGTTGATAATAATCCAATCCTGGAAAACCAATCGGAAGCAGTTTTAGAACATAAGTGGATGTTCTAGGAATATGATAACGACAGCCTCATTCGGGAGACGGTTATCATTCCAGGCTTCCAAGGTGACCTGGATGACAGAGTGGCTGTCAGAGTTATAGTTTTCTCTCTGACGAGGGGCAGTATTTTGGACTGGTGGTCCAGGCGGATACTGAGGGAGGCATGGCGCAGGATACTTATTAAGTTCAGTTGACGATACAGTCTAAGATGTTTGGATTTGGAGTTCATTTATGAACTAGGTCCCATCCGACATCTAGACATATTCTAAGACAGGTATTGCTCATTTCGGGAGATGGGTTTCTCCGCGAACTTGAGATAAAGAGAGATATAGAAAGAAACATTAGGGCGGATCCACTCACCGAGGCTATTCCTCGAACGCAATAGTTTCGCAAACGAGCTTTGTGAGACTGACTAGTAGAGGAGTTGGGTGTTCGGTATCACACGGGCTGTGAGTATGCGACATCGCAATAATTAGCCTTGAGTGCAAGTGGGAGATTGTTGGAGATAGTGCCCTCAGAGTCAATTATTGGATCACAGGCACGTGATTGCAATGATTGATGGAGGACCTGTACCGGTAGGACAGTCTTACTCAAGTTGATAGTTTGCTATCTAGTTTATCTTTATCATCGTATACTGCATTAGGTGACCTTACAGGTCACTATTGCGCGCTGATAAAGCCCTTAGGATTCTTGCTTGACGGCCAGCAGTATGATGGCGATCATTTACGTGGGAGCTGGGGTCTATAAGCACATCCTTAAAAGGTCCCTAGTCGTGGGAGTTTCGAGACAGGGCATCGATACTCCAGAGTAGACTAGTGTATACAGTCGAGACCCCGACGAGGGGTAGTGGCTAGTCTCACAAGCCACTGGTGTCAGTTGGTTCACCTAAGATGTATACAGGTGCTCATTGGGTTATGAGTACACCGGACAGGACACGCCGGGAACATGCTAGTTGGTCCTATACCTGACGTAAGATAGCAGTTCCCTGGTGACATGTGTACAGGTTAGTTCATCGACCTGGGATCGTCATTTGTCTCGTGTGAGTTCCCACTGTACATTGATTACTACCCTACCATGTCTCAAAAGAGTCGTGCAAACAGGTTTTAGTTGGGTACAGTCCCGAGCCACATGGAGGTAGTGAGAGGATCTGCAGGGGTTCGTCTCTCCCGGTATTGGGGGTGAGGTCGCGCTGTGTCTAGGAGAGCCATTACACAAAGCCCTCGGCCGAGGTAGAAGATTTACTGGTAGGCATTCCGGTAGTATCTTAGGGTGTTCTGGGTTACACTCCGACACGACTTGTACCGGTTTTGGGGGTCTAAATTTTACCAACCCCCTAGGCCCGCCATGCGATGCTCATAGACGAATGGACCGGACTGTACGGATATTGTCACTGACAGGCTCAGTAGGGTGTCAGGATGAGTTCGCTCATCGACGTCCCTTTTGGTCAATACCTGGTAGCCCGTTACGTATGGCTAATACCTCTGACGTGCTAGTGGTTAAATCCACAACTAAAAGTATTGACGAGTCTTTAGAGTCCCCCACAGACAGTTACTCAAGTTTCGGGCGAAATGCTGTAGAGGTCGTATGGAGATATGGCAGGGTTAGATCATGTACGGGCGGTATTGCACGGATCATGATCGGACGGTTAATACTAGCAGGCTTTGGTTTAAGCCGGATCCTAGTATTGTACAGTGTAGATTTTGTCTCGTTGCATTTGTATTCGGTCGGAATACAAATGCGGGTATGTATATACAGTAGCGGGGTTTTCCTGTAATTTATTACAGGATCGTTTTTCTGAAGTTGCCAGTTTGCTTTCCGTTTCGGCCATTTTCCTTTGTTTTCTTTCTTGGCTGAAAATTGGTGGAGGAGGGCTTATTTGCAAATGTGCAAATTATAATTGTGGAGGGTGGTCTTTGTAAATTGTTGCTTCATGATGGTTCAACCATCATTTGACTTCTTCTTCAAGATTGCTTGACTTTAGGAGATATGATGATTGATGGAGTGTTGGACTTTGTTGGTGATCATTATTCTTTATGATAACCTTTTCTCTCTCTTGCATTATTTTGCTCACTCTCTCATCTCATTCCATGAAAGTCATGGCCGGCCACAATTTGTGAGGAGAGGTTCGTTTTTGGTGTGGGAAATTGGTTCATCTCATATTGTTTTGCTTACACCAAAATTCCCAAGTTCATCTCCATTGTTCATTCCTCCCTCCAAAAGGCAACTTCCTACAACCCCATGAGACATATAGTTCCACACTAGCCTACATCATTCTTGGACACGTCGACTCACCAACTTCATGCCCGAGTTGCCTCGATCCAGAGGTGGGAGCCCGTAAAACAACCCGGCGATATGGTGCCCTTCCGACGAGGAGATGAAGACTGGAGATTCCGCAGGGAGATCGGGATGACGACGAGAAGACCGAAGGACACGGATCGCTTGGTATATCTCTCTACCCTTTCTTCACTTTGTTAGTAGTAGGTTAATGGTCCAATCCGGGTTTATAGTCCGCGGTAGCGCCAATTTAAACTTAAGAAAAAATTTTGATTCCGCATTTTGGCCTCGTTCTGACGGCTGGGGCGTTGCCGTGGCCTAACAATATCCTGAATGTACAATACCAAGTAAACCTCATATATCCTGAATGTACAGTATCAAGTATGTTTCTGTCATGACCCAAAGTTTGGATGTGACCGGTACTTAGGTTGTATAATATCTAATGATATTTACACACCCCGAGTAAGCCAAAAAAAAAACCAAGATCAAAATCCTTTTTGCGGAATTTTTAAAAAAATTTAGTTTTTAAGTAAAAATCACAGTTTTTATGTAATTAAAATATAAAACAAGTATAAGGTGTTAAGTTTGGTTGCATCCTTAGTTGGGATCAACAATAATAACAGTAAAATAAAAATTTACATCTTATATGAGACCAATAAAATCACAGATATGAATAAATGAAATATACTCTAACATAACAACGATCTCACCTGTTAAATAATATACATATAATGATCTCTCATGCTAAGTTGTACTACAAGGTCTGATGGAGATTTTCTAGATACAAAGTACAATACCAAAAGAGAAGGTTACTACATATGCAACCCACCTATCAAAAGATGCGATAAAAGTGGAAAAAGTGGATCTGCACTGCTGCTAACCGTCCACTCTACCCCTGCAAGGAACTGTGGCACAACGGGGGTGAGTTGCCAACTTAGTGAATATAACTAACATATAACGGTTAATAATGTAAATATGACGATCATAACTAACTGAAATGAGAGAAAGTATGATGTACGATAGTATATTGAAAGGATGAATCTGTACTGCAAATCACATAACCAAAACTGAAATCTCATCATTTATTCTCAATAAAAATCATCTTATCGTGTCCATCATCGACACAAAACTTCCATTTCTCTCAGGCATCATTCCTTGAACGATCCTGTAATCAATAATACCGGTCGGTATCATCTAGATATCCGCCGTATTTCACCACTATCTCCGGTATCTAGTAACCTCACTAGACTCCCCCGCCTCAAATGCGGCTATCCTGCCCCTCGGTCTCGACCGGGTCCACCATGTATCCAACTGTATATCTCCCCCACTCAGTCTGGATAACGTATAAATCCGCGACCGTATAGCTCCCCCACTCGGTGCGGAATAAAATCAAACCATAAAACATCTCATGGTGGACATGTCACATCAATCATGAAATCACTGGATTTATGTAATAGTACAGGAAAACCCAAATCATAAATTCTCAATAATACAAAAACTTCTTATATTAAATTAGAATATTCGAATGATAAACATGATATCATTTATGCAAGTTACCACTATTGTCAATAATTGAGGTATGATAGGAATCATTTTTAACAAGATGAATGTTTAGTGTAAAAGTGACATGTTAATATCGACGAGGTGTAGTGTAACATGTAAAGATGTGCACGTGCGGCATAACTCGTCGATAATTGTGCAATGTTCTATATCTATTACCATCATGATGCAAAGGTATGTATATGAATGCATATTATTAACTTAGCATACAAAAGTAACACTTTTATTTAAATAAAACTACGGGCATAACACGCCATCTTTACAAAATTCCCCGGTAGATGTTTAGTCTACTCACCGAAAATACGTCATATGTACTCAGGAATCGCCAATCCTTTTTCTTTACTTGCCGCTTCCGAAACTCCCGAACTCAAATTTAATATTAAATTTAACTTGTATTGTCATGACTCGAACAGTACGGAACATGACCGGCACATAAATTACGAACGTCTCGAGGCGTACGTAATCTAAGTAAGCCAAAACCCAGAAAATCAAAACCAAAGAAGAGTAGAGCGAAGGAAAAACCAAAGTAAAGCAAGTAGTTTTAATCAACATAGGCCGAAGTATGTATTTTAAAATCTCAATTATTTTCTGAAAATTTCGGTAGAGTCTCCTTTGTAATTACTGGCCCCTAAACGGGATACAACATGAATAGTATACGAAATCAATAAAAAGGCATCCCAAGGCTGGAGCTAGCTCTTCGTCAATCTACGGCCACAACCACGCAAGCAACATAATATACAACGCCAATGACGATGATCAAAACACAAAAGAAACTCAAAAAAATATGAAAAACATAATAATACAACGCGCGACTCTAAGGTCGAAAGAATAACAGGTCTGGTTTTCTATCTCTCTCAAATATACAATCTGGTTGATGGAGTTTCTTGATACAACTGAAATAAAAAAAACAATGGTGGCCCTGATCCAAAGAACCCACCTGCTAAAGAAATCGCCCAGAAAGAACAGTGTGCCAGCAAAGCCGCAAAGAACCTGTACGGCAAAACCTGCAAGGAACTGTGGCACAACGGGGGTGAGTTGCCAACTCGTGAGTAGAAAACATCTACGAGTAGAAATCTCATGTATGACGCAATCCTAGGTCATACGATCAATATATAATCCTCAAATAATAAAGTCTGAAGCATGAAAAAGTGGTAAAGGTAAACATCTATACATAAGTGTAATCCCATGTGCTAGTGTCAGTGCCTCAGGTAGCAACATATCATATGAATGAGGTATGAATGCATGAAAATGAAGAAACCTCAATATCTCAAGAAAATCAACATAAACAGTGTCTAGCATCGACACAAAACATAAATCCCAATATCTCAATATCTCAGGCTCCGGCTACCCGGACTGGCCTGTATCATCAAATCTCAATACCTCAATATCTCAAATTCCAGTGTCTCAAATCTCACTATCTAAGGTGCCGTTAGTCCGGATCGGCCCCTAACATGAATCACAGGACCACGACGGTATCCTCCGGATATCCGACGTGTCAAATAAAATCACCGGTAGGAAGTCTTCCACTGCCGGGCTCATCGTCTACTACTCGATCTTCTTTCCCAGGGGTACCTTACCGGGTCCACTATGTACCCACAGACGGTTCATCTAACTCCTTGAATCGTGTCTCGAAATCCATCTCATAACCGAGAAAACATCATGGTGGACGACTCATACATCATGAGAAAACCGCACATTTTATTTTAAAAAGAGAGAAAAAGAAGTTTATATATATTCTTGCGGTTTTCTCCCAAATCCAGGAAATCTCATGAAAATCTGAAATCCAATCATCAATAACACGTAAACAGTGAATATAGGCATAAAACTCCATAATACTGCATAACAGTGAATAATAATATGCATAAAGTAGCAAGTAATAACTGCAATGTCTAAACTGACATATAAGGCAAGTACACTAATATCATGTCGAAACTATCAGCTAACAAGCTATGTTAATGAAATAGTATTCTCTAAAGTGTGCATGACATGGCTTTTACTGATGATGATGTGTGTGAGCCAGCAAGTAAGTGTACGTGGAACATACGCATCATCGGTAATGGTGCTGGTGTCCTGACAGTATGATATCAATAATGGAATAAGAAATCACAATATAAGCATGCGATGCGAAGCGAACAGTCATAATGAGCGGGAGCTGAATGATAAACACAATGATAACTAATCTGCATTTAATATAATATAAGTCATATAGTGGTGCCTTTTGAAATAACACGAATCGTCGTGTTTTGAAAATAAGTGCTATGGTGTTTTTAAGAAAAGATACGTCCTTTGAAATATCCGTAGAATCCCTTGTCCTGTCTTTTAAAATACCCAGGATTCGTTAGCTTTTTTGAAATATTTAGGAATCGAATCTAGTCTATCAACTACACTAAACTATCGGGCTGAGCTAACAGGCTAAACGAAAGGTAAGGAAACCGCCTAACATCTGAGTCGATACATATATTTATATATATATATATATATATATATAATAGTCGGTGATCCCGCCTCAATAGTATCCCATATGATACACCATCTGATATGACATCCTCAAATCAGGAGTGCGGATCTATCATCAAAATATAACTCGTACGGTAAATCCATCGTACGGCAACCCAAACTGGGTACGGGTTAATATCACATTTATCTTATTATTCATCTGGTATCTTCTTTATCAAATATCATGATCGGGGTACTGATCTAAGTCTAGTACGAAACTGATACCATCTATCTATATACATGCGTGTGTATGAAAACACCTTGTCCAAAGGACCCGCTAAAACATCATATCGTATCTTAAATACGAACCCCGTCACATCACCGATCTCACGTCCTCAAGCCTAAATTCATCGACTCGTCTCAAATTCCGAGTACTATCCTTATCATCCATGCATGTGTATATGCATAGTCTCATACCCATGCGTATATACATATATACACATCCCCATCTACGCACAAAAAAGTAATGTATGCAAGTGTGTGTGTGCATGTGTGGGTGTAACAACTACTCTAGGGTTTCACAACTAACTCTAAGCTAAACCATGAACACATAATCATATCATGAATAATCATTTTCGTATCGTAAAACACCTATATAAATATACATATATATATATAAACTATACTACGGACTACGGGGGTGCTATACGCCATCCACCCGACTTCCCCCGTAGATATAATCTACTCACTGATCTTCGCTTGCCGATGCCAAGGTCGCCACGCGCTTGCTTGTCGTCTCGAAGTCTTCGTGAGGGTACCTACAAATCATAACGCACCGTATCGTATTAAAATCCGACTCATGACCAAAATGACACACGAATCCCACATAGGTCAAAACCTATGGTTGCTTTCACAAATCAACCCAAAACCCTCGACATCGGCGTACAAATGCCGATTAATCGAAAAAAAACACCAAACGTACCAATCATGGTTTCAAAACTCACTAACTGTATAAGAAATAGGGATTAATTCGTCAAATCCATAAAATTAAACCAATCGTTTTATTTTCCAAAACCTAGATAGCACAAATTCCTATTTAGGTTCAAAACATGATGTTTTAACCAATCTAAAAATTTTAACGATTCAAATGGCCAAAATGCTCGTTAAATAACATAATCAGGTCATACAAATCACTTTCATAAATTAATCTCATCAATTTGTATAAATTCCAAATTCCTAGTTTGCAAAAATACTGATTTTAACTCTTTTTAAAGTAAAATTCACAATTTTACAATTAAGCTTGGTTTTGCATATACTAAAGTATTAAACCACAATTTATAATGTTAATAATTCCATGAAACCCTAATTAGAATTTTATCTCACCAATATATATATATATTTAAAACCTAGTTTGCAATTTATATAATTATTACAAATTTAAATTAACAAAAATGCAAACTAGCAACTACATTAATTTTAGCAAGCAATTACATGTTAATCTACCCATCACAACCATAATCCAATGATCAAACCCTAATCTTCATTCAAAACCATCCACTTGAAATTTCAAACTTGAATTCAAAACCCTTTTTTTAAACACCTAATTAAACACTTATAAACAAATTTATTTAAGCAACTAATCAACAAACAAACCATAGGGCACAAATTTATACCTCACAACCTGAGATCTAGCATGCAAATCCTAGCCTCCAAAAATAGCTTCCATGCTCCTAGATCCATGCTATATAGGAAAATGAGAAATGGGTAGGAGTTGGATTTTGATTTTGGTGAGGTTTAACTTTGATTTTTGACCAATTTTTTTGAGGATTTTTGGAGAAGAGATGAGATGAGGGAAAGAGAGGGGAGGGGCTGCAGAATTCTGAAGTGGGCTCGGCCAATGAGGGGGGAGAGGTGAGAGAGTGAGGGGTGTGGGTTTCAAAGTCAAAATAAAAGTCAAAAGCCCATACTTATATATATTGATTCTTTTCTTTTCATTTCTTTGTGAACAAAGTGTGGGGACATGGGGATTGGGGCAGCCCCATTTTCGGCCAGCAAGAGGGGGAGGGGGAGGTTGTGTGTGTGTGTGAACCAATGAATACCAAACACCAATTCAATATGTACCACACTTCCTTGTTTAATAAATTCCTTTAATTTCACCAGTTAAGCCTTTTTCTTCCATATTTTCTAAAACTGATTAACTTCATTTCATTTCAAAAACAACATGTTAAAATTTTGTTTAATGTGTTATGATGCACAAAATTTGTTTCAACTCATTCCAATTTATAATTTTCCCTAATTAAATGTATTAGTGACGGCTTAAAATAATATAAAAATAATTAATTTCAGAAAATTAGAAATTTTACCGGTGGATCAATAAACACCAAATACTAGCAATTGCATAGCTAGAATATGTATGTTTAATTTTATATTAAAAGATATTTATATTTTGATTTTTTTACGGAAACCCCCTTATTTTACCGATTTTTCCGAAATTTCACCGAAATGATTTTCAAAACGTTACATGTATAAGAAAACGGCTACATTCCGATACGGTGAAATCAAGAAACACTATTTGTACGTGCTAACTACACAACGTACGACTATAGCAAACCATCTAACACTCCACCTCACTGAAATTTAACCCAACTCTGCATCGCGTCAGAAAAAAAATCGCGATACGTTTTAACCGTGTCGTATTTTGGGTTTTTAGATACCATTTCCGATATTAGATCCCAGATTTTATATACAGTTAAACTAACTTATTTAAACAATACCAAAATAACCAAACACCTACATAGAGACCTACCCAACAACCCAAATCACCAAACTTCCCTAAAAATCAGGCGACGCCGGATTTTGCCTATTGGTCGCCGGCCCAAATCTGAGCCTTCTGGTTCGTGCTCCTATGGTTTGCTCTAGGTTCAACATACATCATGTAGACCCTGTTTAGTTAAGTTAACTTTTCTCTAAACTAAAGCAGATTCAAACAGAACTTAGTTGTACCTAAAATACGATGTTATAGACTCTTGATTTCAAACTTAAACCAATTCCAGAATTAAATCTCTACTGTGAGTAAGGATTTTACCTACAAATAACTTGTTGGAAGAACACCCTCCAAGATGTACAAGCTCCTTGTCCTAGCTTGACGATGAGAAATCCCTAGACTTAGCTCTTTTCTTCTTCTTTCTCTTCTTCTTCCTTGTTTTCTTTATTTTTCTTTCATAAATTTTCAGATTTTAAACTAGCTAAATGATATGAACACATGATATATCCGGTGATGGAAAGAGTGAGGTGGTAGGAGGAGGTGTCAAAGACCTAGATGTGCCATCCTCATGCAAAGAGGAGGTGTGGGTATGGGTTATGCATGAGAGTAGGAGGTGTCCAAGCTTTATCATTACTAAAATGAATTATCTTGATAAAATTCTGAACTAAACATTATCTAACCCCTTTTCTACTTACACCCTTACTAATTTCCCATTTTGCACAAAATCCTAAACTTTATATAAAAACCCTTCACAACTTATGTTATTATAAAACACCCTTATTAAAATGAAGCTAAAATTCACATTAAAACCCTTATAATTTATTTATGTTGCATACTAAAATATTAATTTAATTTGTTTTACATACATCTCATGAAATTGTCTTATTTGGTTTTAATAACTTTTAAATTTATCATTTTATTATTTAATTGATTAATTTTATCTATTTCTAAATTTTCAAAATGTTACAATATTCCCTCCTTAAGAAAATTCGGTCCCCGAAGTTAAAACTTAACTTGACGTACCTTCAAAAAGATGTGGAAATTTCTTTTGCATCGCATCCTCAGTCTCCCAATTAATCTCCTCGCGATTCTTTCCTTTCCAAAGAACCTTTACGAATGGAAGTACCCTCGACCTTAGTTTCTTTGCCTGCCTGTCTAGAATAGCGTCTAGCTGCACTGTGTAGGATAAATCCGGCTCAAGCTGTAAGGTCTGATGCTGGATCGCGTGAGAAGGATCGTGTAGATACTTGCGAAGCATCGAAACATGAAACACTGGATTCACATCGGGAATACTCGCTGGAAGTGCTAAACGATAAGCTACAGCACCCACTTTCTCCAGAATCTCGTAAGGTCCAATATATCTGGGGCAGAGCTTTCCCTTTTTCCCAAAACACATCACACCTATCATCAGAGATACACGAAGGAACACATGATCTCCCACCTGAAACTCAAGTCTACGACGTCGTCGATCTGCATATGATTTCTGTCTGCACTGGGCCGCCCTCATTCTATCCCGTATCAAACGAATCTTCTCTGTAGTCTCCTGTACTATTTGCGGTCCCAAGATGCTACTCTCGCTCAGTTCCGTCCTGCAAACGGGTGATCGACATTTCCTCACATACAAAGCTTCAAAGGGTGCCATCTGGACCGTCTCCTGAAAACTGTTGTTGTACGAGAATTCTATCAAAGATAAGTGACGATCCCAACTACCACCGAAATCCAGGCTACAAGCCCGAAGCATATCCTCTAGTGTCTGAATGGTCCTCTCCGACTGACCATCTGTCTGTGGGTGAAAAGTCGTGCTAAAACTCAATCGTGTGCCAAGAGCTGATCGCACGCTTTTGGCGTGTCGGATGTTCAAAGAATTTAAGTGTAACCGCGATCAGGACGGTGTCGCTTTGCAGCTAGCCGGTGAGCACGGGTCGGTCCACAGGGAGATGGTGTTATCTTACCTTCTTGTTTTAGACGAGTCAATAAAGAATCTGTTTGTTTGTTTGTTCTAACCTATGTGTTTATCTGCAAGTATAAAGTTGTTAAGAAAATACGAGATTGTAAGCTAAGAAATCCGTACTCAAAAACCTTTGAGCCGAGTCTTGACCAATTGAAGCTAAACAATCGGCAACAACGTGGATTAGAGGATTTAAGCGCGGTATTCGTGGAATCCGGCTTATTTACCCTTGTCCTTCCGTTCTTGTCTCTTGCTTTCACCTCCGGCCAAACCGAACGCAACCGGTCGTGGTTAGGAATCACCGTTACCTTGTCAGGGTACGGTGCCTAACGGAGCGCTTGCGTATGGTTCGGGCGGAGTTCAAATGAAAAATAACGGGAAAAGGAATTGGCAAAGAAATGTTAACTTATAAAACCGTATTAATTCTTAACAACAACAATAATTACAACATTCACAAAATAAACAAAAGAGAACAAAAAGAAAAGAACAAAGAAAAGAAAAGATACAAGTATTAAAGTACATGGAATAAAATTGCATGAAATAAATTGCAAGTAATAAAAGTGCATGGAAATAAAAAGCGGGTAATGAAAAGAACACGGAAGTAGAACCTAAGCCAAGCATGTGCTCAATAACCAACCCTTAAACTTGCAAGCTCAATGAAGAGGTTGCAAGATCAAGGGAAGGGTAGAGAACGCATGTGAAGTGAAGAACTAGTCCCGTGAGAAAATACGACCCTTGAGATCAATAACTAACTCTTACCCATTCAAGCTCAATGAAGAGGTTGAATGAGCAAGAGAAAGCAAGAATCTCAAGGGGGAGCAAACTAACAAGAAAGATAAAAAACTCTCATCTTCATTAATCTTCCACTCAAAAAGCTCTCACTACAATTTTAATGGAGAAAGAATGAAGAAGAGGAAGAAGAAGAACAAAACTACACAAAAAAGAAGAACAAAGAAAGCTCCAAAAATTGCTCCATTAGTTAAGCTCTGGTCTGCTGTATTTATAGGCTGGAGAATGGAATTCTAGGGCATCCACCAGACCAGAAATGAAACACCCAAAATAACCCTAAAGTTCGACAGTGAGTGGGCCTTATCTAGCCGCGCATGCGCGACCAATACCCCCTAGAGACCGCGCATGCGCGGCCGTACAGTGGATTCAGGCAGTGGTCTTTTCTGTGGGTTCCTAGTTTTCTGTTTCCTGTTGTTTGGTACATGTAGCTTCTGATAATCTTTCCAGAATATCTTCAGAATTCCAAGTCCAAGATTGCATTATCTTTTCTTCACTTTTGACTTTATCTCCCTCGAGCTCCGCGCACCCATTGATTCTTGTGCAGCCCACCTCATGCTCTGTGCTTGTCCCAGACATGAATGACCACTGTCATATGTCTTGTATCGGGAACCGGTACTCGGCACTGGACGGATATGGATGACCGGAACCCGGCTTTTATCTGCTGTCGACAGATGTTCTGCTTTTAGCGTAACTGTGGAGATTTTATCCTGATTTGCAATATTTGTACTGGAAACCTGTATTCTGTAAACATGTAACAAACACGGATTAAAAGTAGCTACCTATAAACACACGAGCGTAAGAATGGGCGTTATAAAATGCAATATTCTGATATGAACAAGAGCTTCATGATGTTTCTGCTATAGCCTGCTGGTAAACTGGGTACCCCGATCTGATACTATGCATGTCGGAACTCCATGTAAACGTACAATCTCATCGATATAAATCTGAGTATACTGTGCAAATCCATACGTCGTCTTCACCGGAATAAAGTGAGCTGCCTTTGTTAATCTATCTACAATCACCCAAATGGAATCATACCCTCTTCTAGTCCTGGGTAGACCCACAACGAAATCCATGGAAATCTGTTCCCATTTCCATTCCAGAATGGGCAAGGACTGCAACTCTCCTGCCGGCCTTTGGTGCTTGGCCTTGACTTGCTGACAAGACAGGCATCTCGATTCAAACTCCGTAACATCCCTCTTCATTCCTTCCCACCAATAAAAATCCCTCAAGTCATGATAAATCTTGGTGGAACCAGGATGAATACTATACGCTGATCGATGGGCCTCCTCTAAGATCTCATGTCTCAATTCATCAGAATCTGGTACACAAAGACGAGTCCCAAAACGTAATACTCCATGGTCATCTATCACGAACTCCGACTCTTTGCCCTGCCTAACCTGATCCATGATGTCTGTCATACGAGCATCCGCGAGCTATGTCTCTCGAATACGATCCAATAACTGAGGTCAGGTGCGAACATGTGCTAACTGTCCTCCTGTCGAGGTGAACTCAAACTGTATACGACTAACACATAAAATCTGCTAGTCTGTAGAAGACTGTCTCTGCAAGACTCGTAAATGAGATAAGCTACCTCCAGGCCTCCGACTCAAAGCATCTGCTACAACATTCGCTTTGCCAGGATGATACAAGATCTCACAATCGTAATCTTTCACCATTTCCATTCATCTACGCTGCCTTAGGTTCAGATCCCTCTGCTGAAAAATATCCTTCAAGCTCTTATGATCTGTGAAGATTTGGCACGACTCTCCATACAAGTAATGTCTCCAAATCTTCAGTGCGAAAACTACACTAGCCATCTACAAATCATGAGTGGGGTAGTTCTGCTTGTGCCTCTTCAACTGCCGAGAAGAATACGCTACAACCCTACCGTGCTGCATCAACACACAGCCTAAAACCCACTCTAGAGGCATCACAATACACAACAAAGCCGCCTGACCGAGAAGGTAACGATAATACAGGTGCGGTCGTCAAGCGAGTCTTTAACTGCTGGAAACTTTGCTCGCACGCCTCCGTCCAAAGAAATGGAACCTCCTTCCTAGTCAGCCCGGTCAGCGGTGCAGCGATCCGAGAGAAATCCTGCACAAAGCGTCGGTAATAACCTGCCAGACCTAAGAAACTGCGAATCTCTGTAACTGACACCGGTCTGGGTCAGTGCTGCACTGCTTCGATCTTCTTTGGGTCCATACGTATACCCTCTCTCGTAACCATATGACCTAAGAAATCCACACTATCTAGCCAGAAAGCACAGTTGGAGAATTTAGCGAACAACCCTTTAAGGTCTGCAGCATGATACGCAAATGCTGCTCGTGCTCCTACCGACTTCGGGAATAAACAAGGATATCATCTATGAATACAATGATAAACTGATCAAGGAAAGGTCTGAAAATGCGGTTCATCATATCCATAAACGCTGCTGGGACATTGGTGAGTCCGAACGACATCACCAGAAATTCATAGTGCCCATATCGGGTACGAAAAGCAGTCTTCGAAATGTCATCCTTCCAAACTCTCAACTGGTGGTACCCTGACCGCAGATCAATCTTCGAGAAGTAGCCAGCTCCCTGCAACTGATCGAAAAAGTCATCGATGTTAGTTATATGTATGCCCTAGAGGCCATTACTGTACATACGATGTATATTGTAGTGGATGCTTGGATATATGTAGGGAGGACTTTCTTGCTCGACATGATAGTACACTATTTGGTTGCTCGTTATCTTAACATGTACTATGATAGTCTCTATGTTACATGTTGATAAAGCCCTTAGAATATGTACTCGACTACTGGGACTATGATGAGATCATACTAGTGGGGGCACGGTAGTCGACGAGTACATACTATAACTGTTCCTAGTCGAGGGTGTATCGAGACAGGGCATCGATACACAAGAGTAGACTAGCGTATACGCATCTTGACCCATATGATGGGCGATGGATGATCCCATATCCATCGGTGTTTGACATCAAGGATGGTGTACGGGTGCTCAGTAGAGACTGGGTACACTGGACGGACTCGCCGAGAACTCCCAGATGGTATTATACCTCACGTCAGATGGCAGTTCTCTGGTGACACTGGTACAGGTTAGTCTGTAGACCCGAGATCGTCATAGAGTCTTGTGTGATTCCCACTGTGCTTTGATTTCCATCATACCACGTCCAAGAGGGCATGCAAAAAGGTGGCTTTTGATTACAGTCCCGAATCACATGGAGGAAATGAGCAATAGGAGGGGATTCGTCTCTCCCGGTATAGGGAGTTGATGTTGCGCTGTGTTCGATTGGCTATAAATGGAAATCCCTGGCCAGGGTTGCTGAGATCTACTGGTAAGTGTTATCCGTAGTTTCTCGAACTGTTATAGACCTCATATCGACACGACTTATCAAGCTACTGGGGTCTGACGTATACCACCCCTAGGCGTGATATGAGACATATCAAACGAAGAGACCGGACTGTACGGGAGTGTTACTGGTTGGATTCACGGGAGAATGTACAGGCTTGCTTGTTGATCTTCTGATTGCTCAATACCTGGGTGGCTGTTGCATTTAGCTGACCGCTTGCAGCTTGTGGGTGTTTGATATGATCATCACCTACTGCCGGCGTATTGACGATTCATTAGAGTCCTACACAGAGGTTTCCTGGCTCAGGCAAAATGGAGTAGGAGCACATAGATGATATGTGTGGGACCGAGAACAATACGTTTTTGTGATACCGTATTAGATTCTCGCGATATAAGATATCGGCCGGGTATATGTGATATAGCCGGGTCATCGGATCAAGTGTTGATTCGATGAACTGATACAGATTATATTAGTCGGTTATTTGTGAAATAGCCGGATTATCGGATCAAGTCTTGATTCGATAATTTAATGTATAATTATATATTTGATATATTAAATTACATTAATTGATACAAGCTCATTAGAAGATTCTTTTTCTCACTCGGGTAATACATTGATATATATGTGATATATGTTAATTGTATTATTTTATTTTGTTACAATAAATATTGTATATGTGATATATAATATTGTAACAAGTTATGATTACCAATGCAACATGATTATTAGAGATTAAACATGGTTAGGGTTTGATTTGGGTTAATCTTTTCTAGAAGCTTCTAGAAGCTTTTATTTTGTTTCTTGCAAAGATATTTTGTTTAGGTATTTTGCAAGATATTTCCTAACCCAACCCACACCCTTTAACCCTAGTTATATCTCTACAATGGTTAAGTCTTTCTTGACTTAACCATGGTTTCATTTGTAATTATAACACACTTTCCTTATTCATCACAAAAGGATCAAGCATCTTCTTTCTTCTTCTTCCTTGGATAAAAAGCTTTCTAGCTTTTTATGAAGTGATGATAATGAGTGAGATAAAGAAAATAAATGAGAGCTAAATTCCTACTTCATCATGCTAATCTATTCTTGCCAATTAGATTAGGGTGTTCACTTCATTAGTGAGTGAGAGCTTGTGTTAATGAAACTTCAAGGTAGATCATCTTTGTTATCGAAGATCGGAAGCAAGCTTGCATCTTTCTCTTCGTAGAGCCTCTTTAGAGTCCGGGTACTCGATGATCGCAGCGAAGGGACCTCAACACGGAGCTTTAGAAGTGAAGGACCAGACTACAAAGGTTGTAATCCCAAACTCTTAGAAGTAAAGTTGTTTACTTTCTTTGTTTCGCCTAACCTCTAGTGTAAAGATCTTGGTTAGGGTTGTTCGGCACGTCTAAATTTTAAAATCGGGCATGGTTGATGCCTTATAGTGTAAGTCTATGTCACGCATACCATGAACTTATGGGGAGGCGGAATATATGAAAAACGATTATCAAAGCTTCGTAACACGGACTTGAGCACATGAATCGTGTCTAAACCGTTACTAGCAAACTACGAGAGGTTTAACTACTCGGATTCGAAGTTATACCTCACGTTACTTGTCCTTCGGGTCTTCATCGCTGTCCTCCACTCCTCGTAGGCTCCTTGGAACATCGACACCTCAACGGCCTCCTCAAGTCAAGGACGATCCACCCGAGAGCTCCTACGAAAAGCTTGATCTCTAACTTGAGATAACTAGGTTGCTCAAAGTGCTAATCTAAGCTACCTAGGGGATATAGAGAGAGGTTAAGGATGTATTAGTCTAGCCAACCCTTGGTCTCAACACATGAGAGGTTAGGGTTAGGGTTTCAAAAATGAGAGAGCTTGAGGAGAGAGAAGGTGATGATAAGAATGATATTGAAAAATGAACTCATTTGAATATATCAACCACAACAATTTATCAAATAAATAATATACATGATTAATCACCATGGTTGATGCATTCACCTTATGTGATTCATCTCATGAGTCATTAGCTCAATAAATGAAGCACTAACCCTATGGATGAATCACACAAATGAGTCATTAAGCAATAAATGCTTATGCCACCTTAACCCCCAAGTCACCATGGATCGAGAAGCTTCCCGAAAATTACGAGAACGGCCCTCCAATCCGTGAAAACACGGAAAAACTTTAGACTGTATAAATCCAATAACCTGATATTAGAATCTGGCTTATGTAAGTCCACGTTGCTCACCCCGGTTCTTACGGGGAGGCGGAAACGGCGAAAAACAACTTTTAGCACAAAGGAAATATGGACTAAAAGCCGGATCATTGCTAAACTAGCAAACAACTAGAGGCTTTAACTACTTTGCCGTAGAAATTATACCTCACGAAACCGGTCCTTCGAGTCTTCTCTCCGCTGTCTGGCTCGTCCATCCACGCTCCAAGGATCGATCCGGACCTTGGTCACCTCCGCGGCCTTTTTGAGTCGAAGACGATCCACCCGAGAGATGTACACCGAGCTCCACCTCGAGCCGAGGCAACTAGGGCAACGGGATCGCTAGTCTAGATGCCCTAGGTAGTGTAGTAGAGATATATGGAAGTGTTTGTCTTTGTGGGATCTTTTTCTCTCAACACATGAGATCAAAAGAAGAAATCAAGAGGAGGAAGAAGGTGCAGCTAGCAACCATGAGAGCTCTTCTTTTCTTCTCACAAGAACAAGAGAGAGAATGAGAAATGAATTATGAGATAAAGAAATGAACCATGGTTGCAATAATGCAAAACCATCATCATTACCAATCCTTTCATGATAGAGTTGATGGCTACTAATTGAATTGACCATTTTCATAATCCAAAATGAAAAAGAAATCCAAAGAAGAGTGTAGACCTCTCATGAAGGTCAACGGTAAACTTCGGTCAACGGGTCAACAACGGTCAACGGGTCAAGGTGGTCAAACGGTCAATGCAATTAGCCATCAACAAATTATCACAAAAAGATTAGTAGAATTATTTCTCCGGCTCATAATGGTTTTGACCGAACGAATTGTCAAAACCATAATGAGCCCGCCACATAACGGTTTTGGCCGAACCAACTGCCAAAACCCTAATGGGGCACCTCCTCCTTTATCGCTCCTCAAAACTGTGCATACACACCCGCATCCGCATTCCGTAGAATTCGAATGCACAGAAGACAAAAAAAATCCATCCGTGCAATACTAGGATCCGGCTTAAACCAAAGCCCACTAGTATTGCCTGCCCGAACAGCATACGCACACTAGTGCACGTAAGTGATCGCAGCCCTGCCGTAAAACCATACGGCCTCTACACGTTTCGCTCAGTGCACGGAAACTCTCTGTGTGGGACTCTAAAGACTCGACACTACGCTGGCAGTGAGTTTAACCACAGACGGCAAGCGGCACTAGCTGTACGTAACGGTCCCCAGGTAGATGTCGATAAGAAGGCCGATGAGATAAACCCATCTGAACTCCTACTCAGCCTGTATGTGACAATATCCGTACAGTCCGGTCTGTTCGTCTGATATATCGCATGGCGGGCCTAGGGGGCGGTGAACGTTAGTCCCCTAATAGCGGTACAAGTCGTGTCGGAGTGTAGCCCAAAACACCCAGAGATAACACTGGAAACCTACCTGTATATCTCGATTGCCCTGGCCAGGGACTACTCGTGTAATGGCTCTCCTAGACACAGCGCGATGTCAACCCCTAATACCGGGAGAGACGAATCCTGTCTAACCGTCACTGCCTCCAAGTGCTTCGGGAATGCACCCAACTACTACCTGTTTCCACGACTCCTTTGAGCCGTGGTAGGGTAGTAATCTAAGTACAGTGGGAACACACTCGAGGCGAAGTGACAGTGTCAAGTCAGCGGACTAAGCTGTACCCATGTCACCTGGGAACTGATAACTGACGATAGGTATAATACAAACCAACAGTTCCCGACGAGTCCTGTCCAGTGTACTCGTAACCTAACGAGAATCCGCATACTATCTCCAGTACGACGTACTGATGGCTGTGGGACAGACCATCTCCCCTGCTGGGATGAGAACCACATACGCTAGTCTACTCCGGAGTATCGATACCCTGTCTCGATAGTCCTACGACTAGGGACCTGTATAAGGATGTGCTTATAGATTACCCAGCCCCCACGAGTGTGACTGCCATCACAACGCTGGTAATCAAGAAAAGATCCTAAGGGCTCAACGAATGTGTATAAGCGATATGCTAAAAGAAACACATGCAAAATTGAAGTAGAAACAAACCAAGTAGCATACTACCATTTTGAGCAAGATTATCTATACAACTGTGAATATCCCAAGCTTCCATCAAGTAATATACAAACTAGTATGATACAGTAATGGCCTCTAGGGCATATACACTAACAATCTCCCACTTGCACTAAGGCCATGTACTGCTGTATCGAAGACCTATCATCTCGATCAGCCGCTCGAACTGAGTTTGGGGTAGGGCCTTCGTGAGTGGATCTGCAGTGTTATTCTCCGTATTTACTCTCTTCACCTCGATCTCCCGGCGATCTACGATCTCCCTGATCAGGTGGTACCGCCTCAAAATATGCTTGGACTTCTGATGGGACCTAGGTTCCTTCGCTAAAGCTATAGCGCCGTTGTTGTCGCAATACAGCGGTATTGGATCAACAATGGTAGGAACCACCAGAAGCTCCGTGAGGAACTTCCTCATCCAGACAGCTTCCTTTGCGGCATCGCAAGCAGCTATGTACTCTGCTTCCATAGTTGAGTCAGCAACGGTCTCCTGCTTGGAACTCTTCCAGCAAACCGCCCCTCCATTGAGGGTAAAGGCATAACCCGACATGGACTTGGAGTCATCCTTGTCACTCTGGAAGCTGGAGTCAGCAAAGGCCTCGATCTGGAGGTCTTTTCCGCCATACACCAAGAACATCTCCTTAGTCCTTCTCAGGTACTTGAGAATGTTCTTTACCGCTATCCAGTGTTTCTCCCCTGGGTCCGACTGATACCGGCTTACAACGCTCAATGCGTATGCTACATCTGGTCTAGTACATAACATCGCATACATTATAGAGCCTACCGCAGATGCGTAGGGTATAGATGATATGCGAGCCCTTTCCAAATCAGTCTTGGGAGACATTTCTTTGGAGAGGGTGATTCCGTGACAAGCCGGTAGATTACCGCGCTTGGAATCTTCCATACTAAATCGTTTTAATATGGTGTTTATCTACCTCGACTGTGAAAGTCCCAACATCCTCTTAGATCTATCACGATAGATCTGGATCCCCGAAATGTAGTTGGCATCGCCCAGGTCCTTCATGGAGAACCTCTGTGACAAGAATCCTTTGACTGACTGTAGCATAGGAATATCATTTCCTATTAGGAGAATGTCATCCACGTACAAGACGAGGAATACCACAGTTCTCCCTACAATCTTACTGTAAATGCATGGTTCATCTGGGTTTTTGATAAAGTCGAATTCCTTGACAGTATCATCAAAGCAGATGTTCCAACTCCGCGATGCCTGCATCAGTCCATAGATGGACTTGAGCAACTTGCACACTTTACCGCTGCTCCCACTCTGAATGAATCCCTCCGACTGATCCATAAAGACGCACTATTCCAAATTTCCATTTAGAAAAGTCGTCTTTACGTCCATCTGCCAGATCTCATAATCGTGGAAGGCAGCAATGGCAAGGAGGATACGAATAGATTTGAACAAAGCCACTGGAGAAAAGGTCTCGTCATAGTCCAAACCAGGTCTTTGACGAAAACCCTTTGCTATAAGTCTAGCTTTATAGGTTTCAACCTGCCCATCTACACCAATCTTCTTTCTGAAGATCCATTTGCAGCCTACGGGTTTTACCCCTTCTGGAGCAAAGTCCAAAGTCCAAACTTTTTTTGTGTACATGGACTCCATCTCGGTCCGCATTGCATCCACCCATTTTACCGAGTCACCACTCTGAATAGCTTGCTGGAAGCTAGTAGGCTCACCATAATCCATAGTGCAATCCTCTCTATCCCCGTCTATGAGAAAACCGTAGTATCTCTCGGACGGATGAGACTACCTACTACTCCTGCGGAGTGACGCTGGGATGTCCGATTCTCTTAAAACTTCTGGTTCTTCCAAGCTTTCAGTAATAGCTTGTGTTTCTGGAATTTCTTCCAGTTCTATTGTGCTCCCAGTTATCTGATTTTCTAAATATTCAGTTTCCAATAAGTGGGCATGCTGAGAAACAAAAACCTTTTGTTCCTCTGTGGAATAGATAAAATACCCCGTGGAGTTCTTTGGGTATCCCACAAACTTACACAGTACTGAGCGTGCCTCGAGCTTGTCCGCATGCTGCTTTTTTACAAAAGCTGGACATCCCCATGTCTTAAGATACTTAAGACAGGGTTTCTTCCCACTCCACATCTGATATGGGGTGGTAGGCACAGTCTTAGTTAGAGCCTTGTTTAAGAGATATGCAGCTGTTTCTAGTGCATAACCGAAGAAAGATCGCGGCAACTCAGCCTTACTCATCATGGAACGAACCATATCCAATAGGGTTCGACTCCGCCTTTCCGATACACCGTTGTGTTGTGGTGTGTATGGAGGAGTACGCTGAGAGAGAATTCCATTCTCTTTTAAGTAGTCCAGAAACTCGGCACTCAAGTATTCACCACCTCGATCAGATCTCAGTGTCTTGATACTTTTGCCTGTTTGTTTTTCAACTTCATTCTTGTATTCCTGAAATTTCTCAAAGGCCTCGGATTTGTGCTTCATCAAGAAGACATGCCCATCCCTAGAGAAATCATCTGTGAAAGTAATGAAGTATAAATAACCACTTCGCGCATGTGTAGAGATTGGACCACACACATCACTGTGTATGATCCCAAGAGCTCGCTCGCTCTTTCTCCATGTCCAGTGAACGGAGTCTTTGTCATCTTTCCCATGAGACAAGATTCACAAGTGGCATAAGACTGATACTCGAACGGATTCAAGTATCCCTCTTTATGTAACTTTGTTAACCGTGTCTCATTAATGTGACCCAGTCTACATTGCCATAAGAAAGCCTGATTTGTTTCCGGAGACTTTCTTTTAAGTGTGTTCTGGACACTGAAAATCTGAGCTTGATTTAATACGTATATACTGTTTTCTAATATACCTGACCCAATCAGAACTTGATTTAGGTGGATGTTTACTACATCGCTTACAAAAGTAAAATCATATCCTTCCTTAGAAAGTAAGGATACAGATATGATATTACAAGTCGCACCTGGTACATAAAATCAGTTACGCAGAATCAATATCTGCCCAGTTGTCAGTCCTAGATGATATTCCCCTACGGATTCAGCATACATGTTCATTCCGTTAGCAACCCTGAGAGTCATATCACCTTTCTTGATAACCCTACGGTTTCTCAGAGCCTGTAACGAATTACAGATATGAGATCCTGATCCGGTATCCAATACCCAGGAAGTAGGGTTAACTGACATACAGTTCTCGATCACAAACACACCCGAAGCCGAAGCCACAACCTGCTTCGAATTCTGGCTACCGGCTATACAAGCCCTGCAATCCTTCTGCCAATTTTCATTCCTGTAACAATAGGAACATCCCTCTTTTACTACATCCAGTCCCGAAACTTCTGCCCTTCCCTTTCTTTCTACTTCCCTGGTTTCCTTCAGGGTAGTAGGTAGAGACTGTTGAACTAAGTTAGTATCTGACCCGTTCTTCAACGTGGTCTTCAGGTCCGTGAGCTCAAAAGAGCTGGTCTCTATAAGGACGTTGCCCCCTACAGATGACCCGATGGCCAACCTCGCTTGAAGCAATTCTTTCGAGGTCTCATATCTTGCGATACGAGATTGCTCTCCATATAAATCTTTGTTATGGAGGAAGATATAGACTAAGTCCATCTTCTCGTGCTGCTACTGGTATGCACCATCAACTGAGGCTAACATGAGACACTTGGCTTTCGCACAGTTCTTTTCTGATGTCTCGCGGATATGAATATCCGTGACAGGGGAAACTGGACCTGAGACGGCAGGGGTTGGATCAGTCAAGAGGTGTCCCAGCTTGTCATGGGCAATGGACATCTGGACAGACCTTTGCCAGTCATAACAGTCAGATTCAGTCATTTTATTATCTAGATGTAACCTATGTCTGGTCACTGGGTCGCTGCAATTAAGAGAGAGAGAAGAAAACACTTTAGCATGATGCTCTTGCAAGTTTAGATTGGTTTTTAATTTATCTAAACAGGATGGCTCCCACTGTCTCTCGAATCCCTCCTCAAACCATAAATGAAGAATTAGTCGGGATCAATCTCACCGTACAATATTTGCTTAACCGTTCAGCCAGGCTGGTGTCGGTACTTCGAGGGAGGTTTTCCAACGCTTTCGCGAAGTTCCTTAATTAAGTAACCTCTTTTCCCTTTGGGCGTAGCCCCGCTAACACCTTTCCAGACACCTACTTAGTTTATAGCATTGATCGTTAAGTGAGAAAGTTCCGGAGGAGTACCATATACTCACAGTAGGATCGGGATCCAAATATCATCGCGTGACTAAACTGAAGGAATCCTACCAGAATCATCACACTCCAAATGGTATGCAGTGCTAGCAAGTTTCAGTCTTTTGAAACTCCCGATGTGGATTGTTGCCCCATGCTCTTATGACCTTGACGAAGGTCAACAAATCATAAGTCACATGTCAAGTTCTACCCGTCATTGTCCAGGTTAATTCGAACCCACCCGTATATACCCTTGACGAAGGTCAACAAGGTAATACGACTGTCCCAAACCAACGAATCTATCTATGCTACATATGAACACCCAACAACTACCAATCACTATGCCTTGACGAAGGTCAACAAACATAGCTTGAATACTATTGAATATTCATACGAAATGACGGAGGGCTACGATTGGTTTTGGCGAAACCGTGAACGTAGTGAATTTGATATAATCGATGGAACAAGATAGCTTTTAAAATGAGTGGTTCAAGCTCCGCATTTAAAAAACTGATTTTTGAAAAGAACCGAGTGGTTTTCGAAGTGTTCCAACGACTTTTACTTGGTTTATTTTCTTGCATTAATTCCAATGCGTCCCATCATTTAATCCTACCATTGCAGAAAACAACGAAAATATGGCGTACGCTTATGCCATCCGCATTCGCCGCGGGGTCCCGTCATCACCCGTTAGGGTACTTAACTAACGACAGAGCAGGGGCTGGACTAGCGCGGATGCAAAACATAAGCAACGCCTAAATAGATATCATATAGATATATGTAAACATTCGTCACATGCAATGATAGCCATTCCATATCACAGATGAAAACATTGGATATACTAGGAATCCGCAATTCGTACGAGCCTGTAACGAAGAACGGATTACACGGTCGCGATGAATAGCCAAACCCCACCCTAGACCCCTACGGGTGCGGCAAACTACCCGCCAAGTACTTTAAGCGAAGCAACCTCCCTCAACACCGTGAATCGGCCACTCGGCACTTCGAGATACCCGGTAGTTTGTGCACCCCACCACAGGTCTATCCTAGGAGCAAAAACAGTAGAATGAAATTATACAATGACGGCTAAAACCCCGACCCGGTTGTGCGGCCAAACAAATAATATTACATCAATTTACATATTACAAGAATTGAAAGAATAAGAAAACTCTCATCTCACAATCCCCCGGCTATTCATCCGCGACAATCCAATGAATTCATATACACAAACCATCAACATTACAGATCACAGATATGTATAACCTCCACTAATCGACGTATAGCGATTAGCAGACGTTCAATACATATATCACATCACACATAATATCCATTAGCCAAAGTATACGGAATATCGATCAAAATACGGATTTGTAACCACCCCAAAAAATCAATTTGTTCTCTGGAAAATCTGGGTAGAAACAGACAGTATTAAAAATCCCAAAACAACACAGTAAGAACAGTGCAGCAAAACGGAGTCGCGGCCGAGTCAACTCGGCCGCGGATCCGCGGCCAAACCCTTGGTTTGGCCGCGTTTCCGCGGTGAGTTGGCCGAGTCAGCGGCTCAGTTTTGCTGTGTGTTCTATAAAAACCCTGAGACGATTTTTCATGTATGTCAAATAATTTTTTTGAACAGTATAAAAAATCATCAAAAAGTTGGTTTTTGCCGGACGTGTTTTGCGACTTTTTTTCCGATCGATATTCTAAATACTTTGCTAACTTGCTAGTTTATGTTAAGCCAGGCTTTGATACCACTGTAAGTCCACGTTGCTCACCCCGGTTCTTACGGGAAGGCGGAAACGGCGAAATTTTTTTTTAGCGCAAAGGCAACATGGACTAAAAGCCGGATCTTTGCTAAACTAGAAACTACCAAACAACTAGAGGCTTTAACTACTATGCAGTAGAAATTATACCTCATGAAACCGGTCCTTCGGGTCTTCTCTCCGCTGTCCGGCTCGTCCATCCACGCTCCAAGGATCGATCCGGACCTTGGTCACCTCCGCGGCCTTCTTAAGTCGAAAACGATCCACCCGAGAAATGTACACCGAGCTCCACCTCGATCCGAGGCAACTAGGGTAACAGGATCGCTAGTCTAGATGCCCTAGGTAGTGTAGTAGAGATATATGGAAGTGTTTGATTTTGTGGGATCTTTTTCTCTCAACACATGAGATCAAAAGAAGAAATCAAGAGTAGGAAGAAGGAGGAGCTAGCAACCATGAGAGCTTTTCTTTTCTTCTCACAAAAACAAGAGAGAGAATGAGAAATAAATTATGAGCTAAAGAAATGAACCATGGTTGCAAGAATGCAAAACCATCATCATTACCAATCCTTTCATGATAAAGTTGATGGCTACTAATTGAATTGACCATTTTCATAATCCAAAATGAAAAAGAAATCCAAAGAAGAGTGTAGACCTCTCATGAAGGTCAACGGTCAACTTCGGTCAACGGGTCAACAACGGTCAACGGGTCAAGGTGGTCAAATGGTCAATGCAATTAGCCATCAACAAATTATCATAAAAGGATTAGTAGAATTATGTCTCCGGCTTATAATGGTTTTGACCGAACGAATTGTCAAAACCCTAATGAGCCCGCCACATAACGGTTTTGGCCGAACCAACTGCCAAAACCTTAATAGGGCACCTCCTCCTTTATCGCTCCTCAAAACTGTGCATACACACCCTCATCCGCATTCCGTAGAATGCGAATGCACAGAAGACAAAACAAATACATCCGTGTAATACTAGGATCCGGCTTAAACCAAAGCCCACTAGTATTGCCTGCCCGAACAGCATACGCACACAAGTGCACGTAATTGATCGCAGCCCTGCCGTAAAACCATACGGCCTCTACACGTTTCGCTCAGTGCAGGGAAACTCTCTGTGTGGGACTCTAAAGACTCGACACTACGCTGGCAGTTGGTTTAACCACATACCGCAAGCGGCAGTAGCTGTACGTAACGGTCCCCAGGTAGATGTCGATAAGAAGGCAGATGAGATAAACCCATCCGAACTCCTACTGAGCCTTTATGTGACAATCTCCGTACAGTCTGGTCTTTTCGTCTGATACATCGCATGGCGGGCCTAGGGGGCGGTGAACGTCAGTCCCCTAATAGCGGTACAAGTCATGTCGGAGTGTAGCCCAGAACATCCTGAGATAACACTGGAAACCTACCAGTATATCTCGATTGCCCTGGCCAGGGACTACTCGTGTAATGGCTCTCCTAGACACAGCGCGATGTCAACCCCCACTACCGGGAGAGACGAATCATGTCTAACCGTCACTGCCTCCAAGTGCTTCGGGACTGCACCCAACTACTACCTGTTTGCACGACTCCTTTGAGCCGTGGTAGGGTAGTAATCTAAGTACAGTGGGAACACACTCGAAGCGAAGTGACATTGTCAAGTCAGCGGACTAAGCTGTACTCATGTCACTTGGGAACTGATAACTGACGATAGGTATAATACCAACCAACAGTTCCCGACGAGTCCTGTCCAGTGTACTCGTAACCTAATGAGCACCCACATACTATCTCCAGTACGACGTACTGATGGCTGTGGGACAGACCATCTTCCCTGCTGGGATGAGAAGCGCATACGCTAGTCTACTCCGGAGTATCGATGCCCTGTCTTGATAGTCCTACATCTAGGGACCTGTATAAGGATGTGCTTATAGATTACCCAGCCCCCACGAGTGTGACTGCCATCACAACACTGGTAATCAAGCAAAGATCCTAAGGGCTCTACTAATGTGTATAAGCGATATGCTAAAAGAAACACATGCACACATTGAAGTAGAAACAAACCAAGTAGCATACTACCATTTTGAGCAAGATTGTCTATAGAACTGTGAATATCCCAAGCTTCCATCAAGTAATATACAAACTAGTCTGATAGAGTAATGGCCTCTAGGGCATATACACTAACAGCTTAAACCAAAGCCGGCTAGTAAAAACTGTCCGAACGCCGTACGTGCATAAACACACGTATGCGTCCGAACCCTTGTCGTAAAACCCTACGACCTCTATATCGTTTCGCCTGGAGCAGGGAAACCCTCTGTGTGGGACTCTATATACTCGACACTACGCTGGCAGTGGGTTTAACCATAAATCGCAAGCGGCACTAGCTGTACATAACGGTCCCCAGGTAGATGTCGATAAGAAGGCCGATGAGGAAACCCATCCGAACTTCTACTGAGCCTGATCTTACAATCTCCGTACAGTCTAGTCTGTTCGTCTAAGACTATCGCATATCTAGCCTCGGAGGCGGCAAGCGTCGGTCCCCTAATAGCGGTATAAGTCGTGTCGGAGCGTATCCCATTACACCCTGAGAAACTACTGGAACCTACCAGTAAATCTTGCTTGCCCTATCCAGGGACTTTGCATAATTGCTCTCTGACACAGCGCGATATCAACTCCCAATATCGGGAGAGACGAATCCTTTCTAACCGCCGCTGCCTCCAAGTGCTCGGGACTGCACCTAACTGCTACCTGTTTGCACGACTCTTTTGAGCCGTGGTAGTGTAGCAATCTGAGAACAGTGGGACACACTCGAGGCAAAGTAGCAGTGTCAAGTCTACGGACTATACTGTACTCATGTCACCAGGGAACTGTTAACTGACGATTTGTATAATACCAACCAACAGTTCCCCTGCGAGTCCTGTCCGGTGTACCCTTAACCAAACGAGCATATTATTACTATCTCCAGTACGACGTACTGATGGCTGTGGGACAGACCATCTCCCCAACTGGGATGAGAAGTGTATACACTAGTCTACTCTGGAGTATCGATGCCCAGTCTCGATAATCCCACGAATAGGGACAAGTATAGGATGTTGCTTATAGACTACCCAGCCCCCACCAGTGTGACTGACATCACAACGCTGGTAATCAAGCAAAGATCATATGGGCTCTACTAATATGTATGAGTGATACGTTACAAGAAACATATGCACATATTAAAATAGACAAAAACTAAGTAGCATACTACCATTTTTAGCAAGACTGTATGTACAACTGTGAACATCCCAAGTTTCCATTAATTAATATACATACAAGTATGATACAATAATGGCCCCTAGGGCATATACACTAACAATCTCCCACTTGCACTAGGGCCATGATCTGGCATATCGTAGACCTATCATCTCGAATAGCCTCTCGAACTGCGTCGGAGGAATGACCTTTGTGAATGGATCAGCAATGTTATTCTCCGTCTCTACTCTCTTTATCTCGATCTCCCTGCGATCTACAATCTTCCTGATCAGGTGATACTGCCTTAAGATGTGTCTGGATTTCTGATGGGACCTGGGTTCCTTCGCTAAAGCTATAGCGACGTTGTTGTTACAATACAGAGGTATTGGATCAATACTGGTAGGAACTACCTGAAGTTCTGTGAAGAAATTCTTCATCCAGCCAGCTTCTTTTGTGGCAACGCAAGCAGCTATGTACTCCGCTTCCATCGTTGAGTCAGCAACGGTATCTTGTTTGGAACTCTTCCAACAGACCGCCCCTTCCATTGAGGGTAAAGACATAACCTGACATGGACTTGGAGTCATCTTTGTCACTCTGGAAGCCGGAGTCGGCAAAGGCCTCAATCTAGAGGTCTTTTCCACCATACACCAAGAACATATCTTTAGTCCATTCTTAAGTACTTGAGAATGTTCTTTACTGCTATCCAGTGATTCTCCCCTGGGTTTTCCTGATACCGGCTTACAATGCTCAATGCGTATGCTACATCTGGTCTGGTACATAACATCTCATACATTATAGAGCCTACCGCTGAAGCGTAGGGAATAATGGACATGCGATCCCTTTCCAAATCAGTCTTGGGAGATATCTCTTTGGAGAGGGTGATTCCGTGACAAGCCGGTAGGTTACCACGCTTAGAATCTTCCATACTGAATCTCTTCACTATGGTGTCTATATACCTGGACTGCAAAAGTCCCAACATCCTCTTTGATCTATCACGATAGATCCGGATCCCTAGAATGTAGGTGGCATCACCGAGGCCTTTCATGGAGAATTTCTGTGTGAAGAATCTTTTGACTGACTGTAACATATCTAAGTCTACGCTAGCGCCCCGGCAGTCTACAGACGCCAAATGCGGAACAAAAAACTTTTAACTGGCGCTATCGTATACTTTAACCCGGATCTGCCATTATTGCTAAACTAACAAACTGTACAGAGTGTAGAAAGGTTATACCGAACGATCCGAGTCCTTCGTTCTTTAACCATCATCCCACGCTCCGTTGCGGCTGCTCCGATCTCGTCGATCTCCGATCTCCTCGTCCAGGTGGCACCACGTCACTGATTCTTTAAACGGGCTCCCGCCTCTGACTTGAGGCAACTCGGTCGTCAAGTTTGCTAAAAGAGACGACCAAGAATGATGTAGAGAATGAGTAGATGACTTTGTCTCACTTCGTCCAAGTCCGTGGACGATCGGTTAATGAAGTTACCACTCGGATTGGGTGATGGAATGAAAAAGGCAATGAAATTTCCATGCACCCCAAATACTATCATAATCTTTTCTACAAATGAAAACTCAAGTGAATGAGAGAGAGGAGGGGGCCGGCCACTTATTGGAGTGGGGGGTGAGTGTAGGAGGAGGGGGAGGTAACCATAAGAGGAAGAAGCTTATCTTGATCATAAATGGAAGCATGAGTCACTTAAATCCATTAATGCATACAATGAATCTAATAACCTAGTCATTATGCATTAATAGAATTATTAAAAAACACAAATGAGTCACAAGACACCACACCATTTCTAGAACCTTCTAGAAGCTTCCACACTCATCTTAAGAAAAGACAAATCCGTTTTTAACCGAATGTTAAAAGACGGCTGATAGAAAACTGGAAACTGGCAACTTCCAAAAGTGATCCTGAAACAACTTTCAGGATAACCCCGTATCTGTATAAATATACCCGCATTTGTATTACGACCGAACACAAATGCAACTGAGACAAAGATATTATACCTACTCAATATAATACTCGGATCCGGCTTAAACCAAAGCCGACCAGTATCATCTGCCCGAAAAATAACACGTGCGTAAACGCACGTGCATTTTCCGAACCCTGCCATAAAACCATACGGCCTCTATAACGTTTCGCCCGAACTTGGGAAACTGTCTGTGGGGGACTCTAATGACTCGTCAGTACCCTGGCAGTGGGTTTAACCACAAACCGTCAGCGGCACTAGCAATGCGTAACGGCTGCCCATGGACTGTCCTCAAGGGAGGCTGATGAGCGAACTCATCCAGAAACCCTACTGAGCCTAACAGTGACAATGTATATACAGTCTGGTCCGTTCGTCTATGAGTATCGCATATCTGCCTAGGGGGCTAGTAACGTCAGACCCCCAATAGCAGTATAAGTCGTGTCGGAGTGAAGCCCAATAACACCCTGAGATACTACTGGAGTACCTACCAGTAAATCTCCTGCCACGGCCGTGGGCTTTGTGTAATGGCTCTCCTAGACACAGCACGATCTCGCCCCCAATACCGGGAGAGACGAATCCCCTGCCGATCCGCTTACGTGCCTCCATATGGCTCGGGACTGTACCCAAAAGCTACCTGTTTGCACGACTCCTTTGAGCCGTGGTAGGGTAGAAATCAAAGCACATTGGGAACTCACACGAGACAAATGACGACCTCAGGTCGATGAACTAACCTGTACACATGTCACCAGGGAACTGCTATCTGACGATAGATATAGTACTAACTAGCAGATTCCCGGCGAGTCCTGTCCGGTGTACTCATAACCCAATGAGCACCTGTATACATCTTAGGTGATCCAACTGACACCAGTGGCTTGTGAGACCGGCCACCGCCCCTCGTCGGGGTCTCGACTGTACACACTAGTCTACTCCGGAGTATCGATGCCCTGTCTCGAAACTCCCACGACTAGGGACCACAATTAAGGATATGCATATAAACCACCCAACTCTCACGTATATGATCGCCATCATACTGTTGGTGGTAAAGCAAGATCCTAAGGGCTCTATCAAAGTGTAACATGTAATCAGTCACCTGAACATGTACACGACTGATAAGAGCAAACCAGATAGCATACTATCATCTTGAGTAAGACTGTCCTACCGGTATAGGTCCTCCGCAATCATTGCAATCACGTACCTGTGATCCAATAATTGACTATGAGGGCACTATCTCCAACAATCTCCCACTTGCACTCAAGGCTAATTATTGCGATGTCGACTACCCACAGCCCGTGTGAAACCGAACATCCAACTCCTCTACTAATCAGTATCACAAAGCCCGTTTGTAAAACTATTGTGTTCGAGAAATAGCCTCAGTGAGTGGATCCGCCTAGAAGTTTCTTCTATATCTCTCTAAATCTCAAGTTCGCGGAGAAAGCCATCTCCCGAATTGAGTAACACCTGTCTTAGAATATGTCTGGATATCTGATGGGACCTAGTTCATAAATGAACTCCAAATCCAAACTTCTTAGACTGTATCGATCACTGAACCTAATCAGTATCCGGCACCATGCCACCTACAGTATCCCCTTGGACCACCTGTCCATAATACTGTCCCTCTTCGTCCGAGGGAAAAACTATAACTTTGACAATCACTCTGTCAACCATGTCACCTTTGAAGCCTGGAATGATAACCGTCTCCCAAAGGAGGCTGCCATCATCAAATCCGTAGAACATGTACTTATGTTCTAAAACTGCTTCCTTATGTTTCTCCAGGATTGGATTAATACAAACTTATTGCATCTAGTGCAAAAACAACATTTGGTGCGGTACTTGACATCTCATGATTGACTCAGTTGCCTAAGCAAGTGATCTGTCAATCATGCACATCCCTCTCCCCTTTAGTCTGTAAGACACCTTTAGAGAGGGTGACTCCATCACCTGCAGGTACACCACCATGCTAGGAGTCATCTATTCTAAAAACCATTAGAATACTGTCAAAGTACCTACATTGGAAAACTACCCAAATCCAGATATAAAACCATAGATCTAGAAACCAGAATGTCAAATATTATATCCATATCCTGTCTGGAGAAACAACTGTGTGACGACCACAGTACAACCGATCGTAGTATAGGAATTTTACTTCCTACTCTGTGTATGTCATCCAGATACTATGACATCACACCCTATTACCTTCTTAACTGATCCATCCCCTATCCTGATTGAAGTCAAACCCATGACTTTCACATCAAAATTAGATGATCTATCTCCGCTATAACTGCTCAAGTCTATAAATAAATATAAGCATCTTGTCCACTATGCTTCCGCTGCTCCCACTGACTACGACAACCCTCCTACCTGGTCTCATAACCTGGAACAACAGTAGTGTCAAGTCTGTGTAGATAAGAACCTCCCTGTCACCGTCCTTGAGCCTACCGAAGTACCTCTCGGGTGCCTGAGGATACCTATCATATCTGCGGAGTGGCTATTGGAATGTCAAACCTGATTGAATGCATAGGTCCTATTAAATTTTCCGTAATCGTTCGCGGTTCTGGAATCACTTCCAGTTCTACCATTCTCCCACTACTGTTTTCTAAAAAAGATCCATTTTACTAAAATTGTGGCGAGTCAAGAATAATATCACTATTGATCTTCCAAATGGTAGAATATCAACCCTCGTCATAGCCAGGGTCAACCCACAAACAGCCATTACAGAAACGTGCCCTGAGTTATCCAGAGTCTGGTTTTAAGCATAAGCTGGACAACTCCCCGTACCTTAACAACTTTTAAGGTACGAACCATTCTATATCCAATATAGAAACTTAGGCACTTATTTAATTGGAACCATATTCAAATCATGCAGCTGTCTCCAGTGCATATCATCTTTAATGGAAAGAGGATAATCAGCATTACTCAATTTAGGAATCCATCCAATTATGAGTAACCTGAAAGAAAAACACGTTTCTCAAAACCATCACTATCATCTGAATACCAATCACAAGAATCTACATCTTCGATCTCTTTGAAGAATCCCGATACTTGTGATATCTGGTTCTCTACTTTATTCTTATACCCACAACTTCTCAAAACTTAGACCTTGTATTTCTACGAAACACTCGTCTAAATACTAGAGAAGTTATAAGTAAACAGAACATAGTACGAGGACCTACCCCTTTGTCCTGATGGACACTTGGACAACATACAATACTCTGTATAAGTCCGCTGAGTTAAACAACTCAAAACCTGTGCGTTGTAGGTGGAAAACTGTACCCTGGCGATTTCCTCAAATATCACCAATTACAACGAATTCCGATATAATGAGGATGATCACCTAATTCCCAATATCTTACTCCCACTCATCATCTGTAAAACCATACAGATATGAGAATGAAACCTGATAAATACATACCCTTGGAGTAAGTGTCTAATCGGGAAAACAGTTTTTCTTTAATAATGCACTGAAACATGAAAATGTTTCGTAGGGGTATTCTGGTATTCATAGCAATGCCTCTTCCATAATCCAATTCATGACTACAACCGTATATTTTATTGCCATCTCTCCAAATCCCTTTATTTGTCTTTAGTTGTTACCTTCTGTACACCATCGTTAGGCTAAATGGTTTTCTTCCTTCCCTACCGTTCGGCACCAGCCTATGGTTTGGAAGAAGACTATCCAGTAAGCATAATAGGTGTACCCTCCTAAACCAAGGAGTACTCGAATCTTGAGAGAAGGTGATGATAAAAGACAACTGAATAATACCTTATTCCTTTAAAGGTGAAATAGGAGTGGCGATGAAGTACGCGGTTTTGGTCGTGAATGATAACAGTCGCAATTTACTTTGCCCTCTTTCTAATCCCTTTATTTTGTCTTTACATATTACCTTCTGCACACCCTACTTAGGCTAATTGGTTTTCTTCATTCCCTACCTTTCGGCACCAGCCTATGGTTTGGAATAAGACTATCCAATAAGCGTAATAGGTGTACTCTCCTAAACCAAGGAGCCCTCGCAACCTGAGAGAAGGTGATAATAAAAGACAACTGAATAAACCAATTCTATTTCTCCTGAACCTGGATCCATCCTCGAAGAAGTCCCTTCGAGTTCGTATATAACCATACGATGGATCTATCCAATGGAAGTGGATATCCGTAGTAATACGGGTGTTCTGAGAAATTCAATGTGTAAAAGAAGGAGTGGCAATGACTTATGCAACTCAGACAATCCAAAAGCCAGTATTTTAAGAAGGTTCGGTCAACCTGGTCACTGAGTCATAGTCTAGGGTCGGTCAAAGGTCGCTGCCAAAGAGAGAGAGAAAAGAAACACTCTGCGTGCACTCTAACCTAGATCAGAATGGTCATCACTTTATCTAATCCGGAAACCTCCCACTATCCTGTCAAATTCTCCTCCAAACCAAAAGAAGAATCAATCGGGATCACACGAAGAGTAAACCAACTCATCAGTGGGAATCGGGATCCAACTTTCATCGCTTGATAACGTGATGGAATGCATCCACGTTACTCATACTCCAGAAGGTATGCGCATACTTGGCAAGTTTCAGTTTCTTTAGAAACTCCCGATAAGATTTTTGCCCCATGCACTTATAAACTTGGCTTTGGTCAAAGTGTCATAAGTCACATGCCAAGTTCTACCCGTCACTATCTTGTCAATTTGAACCCACCCGCACATGCCCCTGACTTTGGCCAATCGGCAGAACGACTGTCCCAAACTAACTCATCTATCTATGCAACAATTGAATACCCAGCAGCTACCAAACACTATGCCTTAACTTTGGCTAAAATGCATAGCTTGAATACTACTAAACACCCAAAAGAAGTGACGGAGGGCTACGGCTGGTTTTTGGCGAAAAACCTTTAACGTAGTGAACTTGATATCGCTGAAGGAACCTGATAGCTTTTTAAAATGTAGTGGCGAAAACCTTTTGCTAAAGAGGTCACTCCCGATGAAGGGATCTCGGCTCTTTCCTCGTGGAATGAGGTGCAGGATATTCCACTGAATACCGCTATGCAAAGCAACTTGTAATCGACTATAGTGAAGTTATTACGCTGACGCAAACTTTTGCCCAAGTAGTCAGTCCCGGTGAAGGGATATCGGCCCTTGCCCCGTCGAATGAGGTGCAGGATATTCCACTGAATACCGCTATGCATGACAAAAGAAAACGTCTTTGCAATAACACCTTTTAAATTTGTTCCAACAACTGTAAACATGTTTGTTATCCTTTACATTGATCAGAATCAACGCAGTCCCATCAATTAATCACACCAGAAAAGAACGAAAATAAAATGTACGTATATGCCATCCGCATTCGTCACTGGGTCCCGTCATCACCCGTTAGGTTACTTAACTAACGACAGAGCGGGGACTGGACTAGCGCGGGTGTAAAACATATACAATATCTAATAGTATATAAACCAATATACAATAATCGCTCCAGGCGTGATAATATGCAACATTACAGAAAAGTAATAAGCATCACAGAACAATACAGATAATCTGGGATCCCCGAGTTTCACAGAGCCGCTGCTGAAACTCGACGTTCCCCTGTCGTGTGGATAGCCTGTGCAATGAAACCTAGACCCCTACGGGTGCGGCAAGTTACCCGCCAAAACCTGAAGCGAGGCAGCCCCCTACAGCATAGTGAATGGACCACCCAGCACTTCACGGAATCCGGCAATCTTGGGCACCCCTCCTTGGGTCAACCTATACCCCCTACGAGTGCGGCGAATAGTCTGCCAATTCTAGAGTGGGACCCCTCTGCCTCTCAAAGCCATTGGATGCGGACCCGTTGCCCCCCAGAACCCGGCTATCCGTGAACTCCGTCGCGGGGCAAAACCTAGTACAGTAATGAAAAATAGTACAACAGGTACATCGACCGCAACCTGGTCGTTCCCCAAAAGAATATTATACAACAGGCAGTGACGGCAGTCCACAAGTTGGACGCTCGCCCCGCAATATCAAATGTACAAATAAACTCAAACTGTACTACCATTGCACACTGCTATCCACCACGACAAATCCGCAACATCACAGCACAACACAGACATCAACGCGAATGTCACGTTCGCAAACCCGTCTAAAAGAACTATAGCAATCAGACGCGGTTTACCGATCAAATGACATTCCCGGTCGGAGATATAATGTAAGCACTGTAAACTAACATGTTTAAATTCGATCGACCAAATATCAAGAAGTGGGCCCCACGACTCACTGGTGAACAGTAACAAAACCTGGGCCCAAAAGATATATACTAAAAACCCCAAAATCCAACAGAGAACCCACTGTACAAATTTGGGAGCATGAGCTCACCAAGTGGCCGCGGATGCGCGGCCAAACCATGGGTTTGGCCGCGTTTCCGCGGCGGTTTGGTGGAGTCACGTGCCCAAATTTTGTCATGGTTCTTAGAAAAGCCTGCACAGATTTTTAAGACATGTAGAAAAAATTTTAGGAATCCATTTAAAATTGACAGAAACTGTGTGCTTGGAAAAATGCGGTTTTTTGATTTCCGGTTCGATCGATGTTTTAAACGCGTTAGCACAAGTTAATATAGCAAAATGATGAGGCTCTGATACCACTGTAAGTCTACGCTAGTGCCCCGGCAGTCTACAGACGCCAAATGCGGAACAAAAAACTTTTAACTGGTGCTATCGTATACTTTAACCCGGATCTGCCATTATTGCTAAACTAACAAACTGTACAGAGTGTAGAAAGGTTATACCGAACGATCCGAGTCCTTCGTTCTTTAACCATCATCCCACGCTCCGTTGCGGCTGCTCCGATCTCGTCGATCTCCGATCTCCTCGTCCAGGTGGTACCACGTCACTGATTCTTTAAACGGGCTCCCGCCTCTGACTTGAGGCAACTCGGTCGTCATGTTTGCTAAAAGAGACGACCAAGAATGATGTAGAGAATGAGTAGATGACTTTGTCTCACTTCGTCCAAGTCCGTGGACGATCGGTTAATGAAGTTGCCACTCGGATTGGATGAGGGAATGAAAAAGGAAATGAAATTTCCAAGCACCCCAAATACTATCATAATCTTTTCTACAAATGAAAACTCAAGTGAATGAGAGAGAGGAGGGGGCCGGCCACTTATTGGAGTGGGGGGGTGAATGTAGGAGGAGGGGGAGGTAACCATAAGAGGAAGAAGCTTATCTTGATCATAAATGGAAGCATGAGTCACTTAAAGCCATTAATGCATACAATGAATCTAATAACCAAGTCATTATGCATTAATAGAATTATTAAAAAACACAAATGAGTCACAAGACACCTCACCATTTCTAGAACCTTCTAGAAGCTTCAACACTCATCTTAAGAAAAGACAAATCCGTCTTTAATCGAATGTTAAAAGACGGCTGATAGAAAACTGGAAACTGGCAACTTCCAAAAGTGATCCTGAAACAACTTTCAGGATAACCCCGTATCTGTATAAATATACCCGCATTTGTATTACGACCGAATACAAATGCAACTGAGACAAAGATATTATACCTACTCAATATAATACTCGGATCCGGCTTAAACCAAAGCCGACCAGTATCATCTGCCCGAAAAATAACACGTGCGTAAACGCACGTTCATTTTCCGAACCCTGCCATAAAACCATACGGCCTCTACAACGTTTCGCCCGAACTTGGGAAACTGTCTGTGGGGGACTCTAATGACTCGTCAGTACCCTGGCAGTGGGTTTAACCACAAACCGTCAGCGGCACTAGCAATGCGTAACGGCTGCCCATGGACTGACCTCAAGGGAGGCTGATGAGCGAACTCATCCAGAAACCCTACTGAGCCTAACAATGACAATGTATATGCAGTCCGGTCCGTTCTTCTATGAGTATCGCATATCTGTCTAGGGGGCTAGTAACGTCAGACCCCCAATAGCAGTATAAGTCGTGTCGGAGTGAAGCCCAATAACACCCTGAGATACTACTGGAGTACCTACCAGTAAATCTCCTGCCACGGCCGTGGGCTTTGTGTAATTGCTCTCCTAGACACAGCACGATCTCGCCCCCAATACCGGCAGAGACGAATCCCCTGCCGATCCGCTCACGTGCCTCCATATGGCTCGGGACTGTACCCAAAAGCTACCTGTTTGCACGACTCCTTTGAGCCGTGGTAGGGTAGAAATCAAAGCACAGTGGGAACTCACACGAGACAAATGACGACCTTAGGACGATGAACTAACCTGTACACATGTTTCCAGGGAACTGCTATCTGACGATAGATATAGTACTAACTAGCAGATTCCCGGCGAGTCCTGTCCAGTGTACTCATAACCCAATGAGCACCTGTATACATCTTAGGTGATCCAACTGACACCAGTGGCTTGTGAGACCGGCCACCGCCCCTCGTCGGGGTCTCGACTGTACACACTAGTCTACTCCGGAGTATCGATGCCCTGTCTTGAAACTCCCACGACTAGGGACCACAATTAAGGATATGCATATAAACCACCCAACTCTCACGTATATGATCGCCATCATACTATTGGTGGTAAAGCAAGATCCTAAGGGCTCTATCAAAGTGTAACATGTAATCAGTCACCTGAACATGTACACGACTGATAAAAGCAAACCAGATAGCATACTATTATCTTGAGTAAGACTGTCCTACCGGTATAGGTCCTCCGCAATCATTGCAATCACGTACCTGTGATCCAATAATTGACTATGAGGGCACTATCTCCAACAACATAGGAATATCATTTCCTATTAGGAGAATGTCATCCACGTATAAGACGAGGAATACTACAGCTCTCCCTAGAATCTTACTGTATATGCAAGGTTCATCTGGATTTTTGATAAAGTCAAATTCATTGACAGCATCATCAAAACAGATGTTCCAACTCCGCGATGCCTGCTTTAGTCAATAAATGGACTTAAGCAGCTTGCATACTTTATCGCTGCTCCCTCTCTGAATGAATCCCTCTAGCTGATCCATATAGACGCTCTCTTCTAAATTTCCATCTAGAAAGGCCGTCTTTACGTCCATCTGCCAGATCTCGTAATCGTGGAAGGCAGCAATAGCAAGAAGGACCCGAATGGATTTGAGCATAGCCACTGGAGAAAAGGTTTCGTCATAGTCCAAACCAGGTCTTTGACGGAAACCCTTTGCAAAAAGTCTAGCCTTATAGGTTTCAACATGTCTATCTACACCAATCTTCTTTATGAAGATCCATTTGCATCCTACGGGTTTTACCCCATCTGGAGCAATGTCCAAAGTCCATATTTTGTTAGTGTACATGGACTCCATTTCGGTCCGCATTGCATCCAGCCATTTTACTGAGTCACCGCTCTAAATGGCTTGCTGGAAGCTAGTTGGCTCATCATAGTCAATAGTGCAATCCTCTCTATCCCCGTCTATGAGAAAACCGTAGTATCTCTCGGGCGGATGAGATTGCCTACTACTCCTGCGGAGTGGCGTCGGGATGTCCCGTTCTTCTGAAGCCTCAGGTTCTACCATACTTTCAGTAGTAGTTTGTGGTTCTGGAATTTCTTCCAGTTCTATTGTGCTCCTACTTGTTTCCTTTTCTAAACACTGATGTTCTAGAAAATGGGCATTACGAGAAACAAAAACCTTTTGTTCCTCTGTGTAATAGAAAAAATACCCCCTGGAGTTCTTTGGGTATCCCACAAACTTACATAGTACTGAGCGTGGCTCGAGCTTGTCCAAATGCTGCTTTTTAACAAAAGCTGGACATCCCCATGCCTCCAGGTACTGAAGACAGGGTTTCTTCCCACTCCACATCTGATATGTTGTGGTAGGCACAGTTTTAGTTGGAACCTTTTTCAAAAGATATGCAGCTGATTCTAGCGCATAACCCCAGAAAGATCGCGGTAACTCAGCCTTACTCATCATGGAACGAACCATATCCAATAGGGTTCGATTCCTCCTTTCTGATACACCGTTATGTTGTGGCGTGTATGGAGGAGTAAGCTGAGAGAGAATTCCATTCTCTTTTAAGTAACCCAGGAACTCGGCACTTAAGTATTCACCAGCTCTGTCACGATCTGAAAGAGCACGTGACTGGCCCTTGAACCATATGAAGTCTATAGGACCCCATCTGATCCAAGTAAGCCAAAAGCCCTAAACTCTAAAACCATTTAAAGAGTAAATAAGGAAAACTGGTTTAAGAAGTAAATAAATCATGTTTCGAAAATCAAAGTTTTTAAATAACTAAGCCGAATATGCATTTTTAAAATGTGTAACCTTTCCGGAAAATTTCGGCAGAGTTTCCTTTGTAAAAACTGGCCGCGAACGGGGTACAACAAGAATAACATATATGAAATGATAAAAGGCATCCCCAAGCGGGAGCTAGCTCTTCGTCAATCGACGATCACAACCACGCAAGCAATAATAATATACAATGCCAAAGGGCGAGGATCAAAACCCAAAAAGAACTCAAAACAGCCAGAAAACTGTAATACTACAAGCGCGAATCTATGGTCGAAATAATACAACACTGTTTTCTATGTGTGAAATAATATACAAGTTTTGGTTGATGGAATTTCTAGATACAATGAATAATACAGGAACAATGGCGGTTCTGATACAAAAGAACCCACCAACCAACGCAAGTCACCCATATGGAAGTAGTGTGCCAGAAAAGTCGCTATGGAATCTGTACGGCAAAAACCTCCAATGACTGTGGCACAATGGGGGTGAGTTGCCAACTCGTGAATAGAAAAGTATCTACAAGCAGAGATCGGATGTATGACCCATCCTAGGTCAATACGATCAAACAAATAAACCTCGATATGAATAAGTCTGAAGCATGCTAAACTGGCAATGTAATCTCTATACATGAGTGTAGTGCCAAGTGCTCGTGCCAGTGCCTCAGGTAATAGCAAATCATAAATGTGAGGTATAATCAATGTAACCAAATCTGCATGTACGTGGGTCCCGTCCACTCATCACCCAATGACAATAACCATCATGCATGTAAATATCATCAGCATATGCATGGAAATATGAGGATATAAACCACCTGTGTCCCTCGCGACACGTCAAAATCATAGAACCGGAGTGCCCAACATCGACACTCGAAAATATCATGAAAACTGTGCCCAGCATCGGCACGTAATTCCTCATATATATATCGGGCTCCATCAGTCCGGACAAGCCCACGGGCTCCGTCTGCGGAATCGGCCCTCGGCCCCAGCAGTACGCCCATATCCATCTATCGACTCTGGTCGGTATCCTCCGGATAACCGCCAGGTCCAACCAATCACCGGTAGGTACTCGCCCGCCTCCAGGCTCAATCGGCAAAATCCTTCGATTAACTTGCCGAGGGGAACCATATCGGGTCCACCATGTACCCGCAATCGGCTCGTCCGCTCCTCGAATCGGGTTTCACATGTCGCTCTCAGCACCGAGAAAACACATTGTGGACGCACTGAAATATCATATCAAGGGTAACCGGGTTTTTAAAGCAATGACATATTCTCTTTTGAAATACCCACGGTTCCCAAATCCAGAAACATCATGGAAATAGCAACTTTCCATGCGTATAATCAGAAAGCATGATGTATATGACATGTAAAAGAAATGTAAGCATATCAGTCTGTCATGCAAGAATCATATACCGAATGCAACAGTACTACAGTGTAGTAACATGGCAATTATCGATGATGAAGTGTGTGAGCCGGCAACAAATGTACGTAGAACATACGCATCATCGATAATGGTGCTGGTGTCCTAGCAGCATGACTGTAATATATATCGATAAACACAAGCAATGCAATGCAAATAGAATTAGTATGCGGAATCGAATAATCAACGCAACAGTAAAGAATCTATCTCAATAAATATATCATGCAGCCTTGCCTTTTGAAATAAGACGAATCGGGGTTTTTGGTAAAATAAGGGCTACGGTGTTTTAAGAAAAGATGTGTCGTTTGAAAATATCCGTAGAATCCCTTTTTCCTATCTTTAAAATATCCCCGATTCGTTAGTTTTGAAATAGGTATGACTCGGGTCTAGTCTAACGCCTACTATGCGAACTACGGACCAAACAGTCAAGTCAATCGGGAGGGGTATGAAAACCACCTAAATCTAAGTCAATATCACATTATCTCATCACATAACTGGTATCACTACCATCATATCACATCTCCAATACGAACTCTGTCATGTCGCCAAATCTCACGGCCTCAATCGAATCTCATCGACTCATCTCAATCCCAAGTATCATCCTCAAATCTCGTATATGAACACATAGTCCCATACCCATGTGTAGATATACACACCATCATATGCGCACAGATAAATGAAAGAATGTATGCAAGTATGTATGTCTGTATGTGTGAGTGCATCCACTACTCTAGGGTTTTGCACTACTAAACCAATACATCCTTATCATCGATAATTCCATTATTACCATCAATAGTCCTAACAACACATAATAAATATATGTGTGTATACGTATTCGTATACATCACCATGGACTGCGGGGGTGCTATACGCCATCCACCCGACTTCTCCCCGTAGATATAAATCTACTCACCTTGCTTCTCATGTGCCGATGCCGATGTCGCCATCTTCATCTTCTTCGCCTCAACATCACGTAGGGTACCTACAAGTATATCACAACGCTAAAGCACATGAAAATCACATCGGAAACCAAAATAGCACATGCTACTCGCATAGGTAAAAACCTATCGTCTCGCATGTAAACACGTTCAATATTCACTTGTCGTTGACGTCCAAACGCCACCCGACAGAAACGAATCACCAAATACCAAAATCCATGCTAAAACAAGTCGTAAATCATACGCCAACTCAAGAAAATCAACCCAGATTTTACCCTAACTGGAATCAGTCAAAACTAGACATACCCAGGGTCAAGTTTATAGGGCAAAAGGCTACAGAACAAAAACGAAGGGGTTCCAACCTGCTCTGGCCGCAATTTCCGGCCAGAGGGATTAAATCTGTGGCCCAAACAAAGAATTAGGGGCTAGGGCTTTGTGTGGTGGTTCCATGGTGCTTGCACATCTCACTGTCAACCCAGTTTTATTTTTGGGGTCTCGGGGTGATAGCAGATTCTTAAATACGATCACAGATACACAGTTTTCCCCAATATCGATTCTGTAAATCCGTATTCTGGTTTCATGTTCAGGTTTGGGTCTAAATTAGCATCACACAAGGGGTTCTAAGGTCACAACAAGCCCCAATTTCACTTTGATTTCAGGTCTAACCCTAAACCCTTACTTGAATTCTCCAAAGTCCACAAAACGACACAATAATGATATGAAACTAGAATTGATGCAAAAGGAAATTGAAATACTACTTGAGGGTGCAGAAATTACCTCCTTTGGCAACTCAAGAAAATTCTTGAGTTGCTCAAAGTCCTCAAGATCCACTCTTCCTTAGTCCAAAGCGTTCCTCTTGAGCTCGTGCACCTTTTCAGTGAAAGGAAGATGGGGTTTTGGAGTTGATTTGAGTGTGATGGAGATGATTTTAGTGAGGAGGAAGAGCAAGGGGGCAGCAGCAGCAACAACTGAAGAAGAGGGAGGGTGAAATGAGTTGAAGAATGATGGAGGAATGGTTCAAGTCAACATACCTCACCTACTCTTTCTCTCTCTCACCATGCTTCATAATATATTCCCATTTCCTTTTTCTTTTCTTTTCTTTAACCCTAATTCCTTCTCACCCCAATAGTGAACCCAAATGAACAACCATGGCAAGAAAAATGTAACACAAGTGTAGAAAAAGATATGTGCATGTTTTGCACAAAAATGCCAAAAATCCGATTGGCGATTTTTAATCGCGATTAACACAAAATTAGTGTCAAACAAATCATGAAAACTTTAAAATGGCATAATTCCATAAAATACCCTATTTTAGAATTTTCCATAATTTCCCCCATTTATTTGTATTTAATTATACTGGAATATTAAAATATTCATTAAAATAATATTAAATTATAAAAATTCCCCAAAATTAATATTTTAATATTTTGAAACGTTACAATCTACCCCCGCTTAAAGAAATTCGGTCCCCGAATTTAAATTTAAACCCCCAAATACTAAAATATTTCAATACAAATTCCAAGTCATCGGGGCTCCGAAATCATCTATACATAAAACATCATAGCGCAATGCATGCGCATGAGTACTGAGAAGATAACTCAAAAGCAACACTCCGTCGAGCATCCCGCAATCATTGGAGTCATGGTAAAGACACAAATGTCAAATCCAATACAAAACCAATATGATATGGATCAGAACTATACATGTAGACATCCAGTCTATACAAGTGAATAGCCGATGTAAATGCATGCCAAATCTTTTTTAATCGCCGTGCGATGCACGTAACACTGCACAGTGGCGGACGTTCTTCATAAGAAAAATAACTATATACGTATATATCCTTTGTTTGCTATGTACGTTCCGCCGTTTTGAAAACAATTTAGAAGGATTTTCTTGTTTTTTTAAAAACGTTTCGTGTCATATCGGACACGTAGGTATATATGCCGAGACTATAGCTCGCTCTTTGGAAACCCCTTCGATAACTATCAATGCATGCAAAATATATCCAGGTTTTGTCCTCTGACTAGTCCTGCTCAGTATGAAAACAAATATCCAATATCACAAAAATGTACTGCTCCAAAAGGAATAAATCCTAAAAATGCTCATAACACCACACTGTGCGTCTGGTGCGCACGGAAATCAAAATCCATATATGTGCCATACAGGTGCACAAAACAATATCTAGGTGCAATGGGTGTGCACGAAGTATCTGTCATAGGCAACCGGTGTGCCTGACAGCAAAACCAGGTGCATCTGACATGCACGAAGAATCTCGATTTAGTGCATCTAGTGTGCACCAAAATCGTATCTCAAAACATGCGCGAAAATCCAAGTCGGTGCATCCATCGTGCACGAATGAAAATCTAAACCTTGCGCACTCAACATGCACGGAATCACAAAATGTAATAGCAACACCGAACATGCGTAAGTCCAATCAAAGAACAGAGTGTAGGAATCAATCATCAATATCAGGGTCAAAATCGACATATCGAATGACATCAAATCGAAGTCAGGTGCAACCGTAGTGCACAAAATATAAATCCGGTGCTACAAAGGCATGAAATATAAATCTGATGCGATAAACGCAAGAAACATAAAACTGGTGCGACAAACGCACGAAGTATAGAACCGGTGCATCCCATGCACAAATACCAAGCAATAACTCAAATGCGTAAGCAGCAACACCAAGTGTACCTAGGTAAAAAGGAAATCATAAACGTGTGCAACTGCGTGCACAAAACACATATCAATGCACTGCAAGCACATATAAGCTATACCGAGTGCAAAATCAAATCGTGTGCATAATATATTCACAACCTCAAATCAACTGTATAAAATCCATAAAGTCATAATCAGGTGCAGCCAAGGCACGAAACAATATACAATGCGGCTTAATCAAAATCAGGTGTACCGCGATGGAAAATCTCACAACCGCGTGCATCAACGTGCACAAATCAAATCAAAACACTAAAAGTACATGAAAACTATGCTGGAAACGTAAATCAAATCACCGGCATAAAATAGGCATGAAATCACAATCAATACCTCAAGAGTAATAACTATGCGCATGGTATAAATACCCAGTAGGTGCAACCATGGTGCAAGAAAACAAATACCATGGAACTCAGTCATCAAAACTAAATCATGCGAATAGATTGCCCACAATACCGAAATCCAAAGTGACGGATACGTGATAGTCAAATCACAAAATCACAAATCATAAATACCGCCGTCGGTATATCCTCCTTCGAAGTCGAGAAGGTGCCGGTACATCCAATGCTAGTGGAGCAAGATATCTACTTGCCTCTTGGTCCCGGCTGGCGTCCTCTTCCTCTGGTTCCTTATCTTCCCTGTGGATTACCAATCTCGCAATCTATTGGCTCCTCTGCCCGTTCAGGTGTGCTAACAGGAACGATTCCGTTCTGGCACTTTTCTGGTCATCTCTCGGTCAATCCTCACGACCGCTCATAAAGCAGCACATCTCTGGCGCCGACTTCGGGTCCTCTGAATGCACATCACACATCTGCTCCTGGTGCAAATCTTATTGCAGCAGTGTACTGGAAGGAATCCTGCTCAAGGTCTCTTCTGATCTCGCCTAAGCCAAACTGTATGGAGGCTGGTACTCTGGCGTTATCCTTCCTCGCTCTCTGGACATCTGCGTCCTTAGTACAACAACTATTCGAAAGCTGGTCGCATCTCTGCGCCTCTGTATACATATCCGACCTTTAATCTTAACGGGGTGTAATAACAGCTCGTCTGCATCTCGCACGAACTTGTTGTCCCGGTTGTCTGTATCATCGTCCATTTCGACGTCGCGTCTCTATCTGCGTACTGCAATGCCCTCAGCCACGGTCCATCCGAAGTCCCTCACACGGACTCCAAATCACGAACTCGGTATCTTCATCTCTTAGTAGAAGATATCTAGCCGAACACGTCCTCAGCGTGCATATCGCATCTCTGTGTATATCGCATCTCTGATGTCAGCGGAGTGGAACGTCATCTCGTCGAAATCTCATGCGAACCCTTTACTCCACTCTGCTTCAATATCGACTGATCCGGACTCATCTCATCGTGGCTATACAGACTGCGCTCCAACGGCTATGCTCGTATCTGGAGTCTCTAAAGCAGTGTCCTATCACATGATATCTGAATGATGTCGAATCGTCCGATCGACTCGTCAAAACCTCATAATCCCCAAGAGCTCAACATCTCGGGTACAGTTTAATAGTATCGAGTACATACTACAGCATCGGTGGTCCAGCCCTAGAAGGGCAAACCCATGCCTCAATAATGGCGCCGCGGAACTGCCGTAAACCCTAAGGTTCAAAGGCTTTCACACGGTCATTATGTCGAGTTAGGGTTTCATTCTTCTAGAAGGTCCATAGAATCGCTTACACGTCTTTCCGAATACTTTAAACTTGGAAAATAGGTTCCTGACATTCGATCGTCTCAATCGACTCTCAACGAATCTGCGTGAAGTCGCCTCTAGCTGGAATCAATCTATCTGGCGACCTTGCATCGGGATAAGCGAACGAACAACATGTCCTAGTCATTCATCCTCGGTGACTAGTGACTCACCGTCATATCTCTAAGTATATGCTCATGCTGCAGTAGCTCCAATCATCTGGGCGATATCTCATCATTCGCAGCAACAACTGGATCATTCGTCTATACGCTATCAGCGCCTCAATCGTCTTGGATAAGCGATATATCAACGGCCATCACATCCTGGCTGGCCTCTATCAGTGGCTCAATCCTCTGGTGCCGATTAGCACATCCGGGAAATCTCGTAAAAGCGATCAATCCAACGCTCATGGCGCGAAAACACAATAAGACGACGCCTCAATATGCAATCGTATGTATCTGGAATCACGCCCTGGTCAGTCCTCGTCCACGACGAGCTCATGCTGATGCAACTCGAGCCGTAGCTCACTCTGCCCGTGCAATCGCGGCAGCAAAACCATAACCAGTATCGATGAGGATAGATCATAGGAATGAATATAATACTATGCAAGGAAATGTACATCCTAAGGTTTCTTAAGCGGAGTGGCGTGTCGTAAGTATGCCGCGGAACATACGTATGGTACGTCACTCTACTCAAGCTACCTACTCCATCAACCAAGGGTCGTCCTATGCGACGAAAGTTCGGGTATAATACCCCCTCGACCAAGTCTAAGTTCCGTAAGGTCAAGCCTAAGTTCCGCATATAGATAACGCCCTAGGCTCGACATAGTCAAACTTAGACTCGAACCAAGGTCAACCTAGCGCTCTGATACCAACTTTGCCACGACCCGAAAGAGCACATGACTGGCCCTTGAACCATATGAAGTCTATAGGACCCCATCTGATCCAAATAAGCCAAAAGCCCAGAAATCTAAAACCATTTAAAGAGTAAATAAGGAAAACTGGTTTAAGAAGTAAATAAATCATGTTTCGAAAATCAAAGTTTTTAAATAACTAAGCCGAATATGCATTTTTAAAATGTGTAACCTTTCCTGAAAATTTCGGCAGAGTTTCCTTTGTAAAAACTGGCCCCGAACGGGGTACAACAAGAATAACATATATGAAATGATAAAAGGAATCACCAAGCGGGAGCTAGCTCTTTGTCAATCGACGGTCACAACCACGCAAGCAATAATAATATACAACGCCAAAGGGCGAGGATCAAAACCCAAAAAGAACTCAAAACAGCCAGAAAACCGTAATACTACAAGCGCGACTCTAAGGTCGAAATAATACAACACTGTTTTCTAAGTCTGAAACAATATACAAGTTTTGGTTGATGGAATTTCTAGATACAATGAATAATACAGGAACAATGGCGGTTCTGATACAAAAGAACCCACCTACAAACGCAAGTCACTCATATAGAAGCAGTGTGCTAGAAATGCCACTATGGAATCTGTACGGCAAAAACCTGCAAGGACTGTGGCACAACGGGGGTGAGTTGCCAACTCGTGAAGAGAAAAGTATCTACAAGCAGAGATCGGATGTATGACCCATCCTAGGTCAATACGATCAAATAAATAAACCTTAATATGAATAAGTCTGAAGCATGCTAAACTGGCAATGTAATCTCTATACATGAGTGTAGTGCCATGTGCTCGTGCCAGTGCCTCAGGTAATAGCATATCATAAATGTGAGGTATAATCAATGTAATCAAATCTGCATGCACGTGGGTCTCGTCCACTCATCACCCAATGACAATAACCATCATGCATGTAAATATCATCAGCATATGCATGGAAATATGAGGATATAAACCACCTATGTCCCTCGCGACACGTCAAAATCATGGAACTGGAGTGCCCATCATCGACACTCTAAAATATCATGAAAACTGTGCCCAGCATCGGCACGTAAATCCTCATATATATATCTGGCTCCGTCAGTCCGGACCAGCCCACGGGCTCCGTCTGCGGAATCGGCCCTCGGCCCCAGCAGTACGCCCATATCCATCTATCGACTCTGGTCAGTATCCTCCGGATAACCGCCAGGTCCAACCAATCACCGGTTAGTGCTCGCCCGCCTCCAGGCTCAATCGGCAAAATCCTTCGATCATCTTGCCGAGGGGATCCATACCGGGTCCACCATGTACCCGCAATCGGCTCGTCCGCTCCTCGAATCGGGTTTCACATGTCGCTCTCAGCACCGAGAAAACACATGGTGGACGCACTGAAATATCATATCAAGGGTAACCGGGTTTTTAAAGCAATGACATATTCTCTTTTGAAATACCCACGGTTCCCAAATCCAGAAACATCATGGAAATAGCAACATTCAATGCGTATAATCAGAAAACATGATGTATATGACATGTAAAAGAAATGTAAGCATATCAGTCTGTCATGCAAGAATCATATACCGAATGCAACAGTACTACAGTGTAGTGACATGGCAATTATCGATGATGAAGTGAATGAGCCGGCAACAAGTGTACGTGGAACATACGCATCATCGATAATGGTGCTGGTGTCCTAGCAGCATGACTGTAATATATATCGATATACACAAGCAATGCAATGCAAATAGCATGAGTATGCGGAATCGAATAATCAACACAACAGTAAAGAATCTATCTCAATAAATATATCATGCAGCCTTGCCTTTTGAAATAAGACGAATCGGGTTTTTGGTAAAATAAGGGCTACGGTGTTTTAAGAAAAGATGTGTTGTTTGAAAATATCCGTAGAATCCCTTTTGCCAATCTTTAAAATATCCCCAATTCGTTAGTTTTGAAATAGGTATGACTCGGGTCTAGTTTAACGCCTACTATGCGAACTACGGACCCAACAGTCAAGTCAATCGGGAGGGGTATGAAAACCACCTAAATCTAAGTCAATATTACATTATCTCATCACATAACAAGTATCACTACCATCATATCACATCTCCAATACGAACTCTGTCATGTCGCCAAATCTCACGGCCTCAATCGAATCTCATCTATTCATCTCAATCTCACATATCATCCTCAAATCTCGTATATGTACACATAGTCCCATTCCCATGTGTAGATATACACACCATCATATGCGCACAGATAAATGAAAGAATGTATGCAAGTAAGTTTGTATGTGTGTATGTGTGAGTGCACCCACTACTCTAGGGTTTCGCACTACTAAACCAATACATCCTTATCATCGATAATTCTATTATTACCATCAATAGTCCTAACAACACATAATAAATTTATATGGGTATACGTATTCGTATACATCACCACGGACTGCGGGGGTGCTATACGCCATCCACCTGACTTCTCCCCGTAGATATAAATCTACTCACCTTGCTTCTCATGTGCCGGTGCCGATGCCGATGTCGCCATCTTCAACTTCTTCGCCTCAACATCACGTAGGGTACCTACAAGTATATCACAATGCTAAAGCACATGAAAATCACATCGGAAACCAAAATAGCACACGCTACTCGCATAGGTAAAAACCTATCGTCTCACATGTAAACACGTTCAATATCCACTTGTCGTTGACGTCCAAACGCCACCCAACAGAAACGAATCACCAAACACAAAAATCCATGCTAAAACAAGTCGTAAATCATACGCCAACTCAAGAAAATCAACCCAGATTTTACCCTAACTGGAATTAGTCAAAACTAGACTTACCCAGGGTCAAGTTTATAGGGCAAAAGGCTATAGAACAAAAAAGAAGGGGTTCCAACCTGCTCTGGCCGCAATTTGCGTCCAGAGGGATTAAATCTGCGGCCCAAACAAAGAATTAGGGGCTAGGGCTTTGTGTGGTGGTTCCATAGTGCCTGCACATCTCATAGTCAACTCAGTTTTATTTTTGGGGTCTCGGGGTGATAGCAGATTCATAAATACGATCACAGATTCACAGTTTTCCACAATATCGATTCCGTAAATCCGTATTCTGGTTTCATGTTCAGGTTTGGGTCCAAATTAGCATCACACAAGGGGTTCTAAGGTCACAACAAGTCTCAATTTCACTTTGATTTCAGGTCTAACCCTAAACCCTAACTTGAATTCTCCAAAGTCCACAAAACTACACAATATCGATATGAAACTAGAATTGATGCACAAAGAAATTGAAATACTACTTGAGGGTGCAGAAATTACCTCCTTTGGTAAATCAAGAAAATTATTGAGTTGCTTAAAGTCCTCAAGATCCACTCTTCCTTTGTCCAAAGCGTTCCTCTCGAGCTCGTGCACCTTTTTAGTGAAAGGAAGATGGGGTTTTGGAGTTGATTTGAGTGTGATGGAGGTGATTTTAGTGAGGAGGAAGAGTAAGGGGGCTGCAGCAGCAGCAACTGAAGAAGAGGGAGGGAGAAATGAGTTGAAGAATGATGGAGGAATGGTTCAAGTCAACACACCTCATCTACTCTTTCTCTCTTTCACCATGCTTCATAATATATTCCCTTTTCCTTTTTCTTTTCTTTAACCCTAATTCCTTCTCACCCCAATAGTGAACCCAAATGAACAACCATGGCAAGAAAAATGTAACACAAGTGTAGAAAAAGATATGTGCATGTTTTGCACAAAAATGCCAAAAATCCGAATAGCGATTTTTAATCGCGATTAACACTAAATTAGTGTCAAACAAATCATAAAAACTTTAAAATGGCATAATTCCTTAAAATACCCTATTTTAGAATTTTCCATAATTTTCCCCATTTATTTGTATTTAATTATACCGGAATATTAAAATATTCATTAAAATAATATTAAATTATAAAAATTCCCCAAAATTAATATTTTAATATTTTGAAACGTTACAACCTCGATCAGATCTCAGTGTTTTTATACTCTTGCATGTTTGTTTTTCCACTTCATTCTTGTATTCTTGGAATTTCTCAAAGGCCTCGGATTTATGCATCATTAAGAGGACATATCCATACCTAGAGAAATCATCCGTAAAAGTAATGAAGTAGGAAAAACCACCTCACGCATGTGTAGACATTGGACCGTGCACGTCACTGTGTACGAGTCCCAAGAGCTCGCTTGCTCTTACTCCGTGTCTAGTGAACGGAGTCTTTGTCATCTTTCCTATGAGACATGATTCACAAGTAGCATAAGATTTATATTCGAACGGATTCAAATATCTTTCTCTATGTAACTTAGTCAACCTTCTCTCATTGATGTGACCTAGTCTACAATGCCATAAGAAATCCTGATTTATTTTTGGAGACTTTCTTTTAAGTGTGTTCTGGACATTGAAAACCTGAGCTTGACAGAATACGTATATACCGTTATCTAATGTACCAGACCCAATCAAAACTTGATTTAGGTGGATGTTAACTACATTGCTTACGAATGTAAAATCATATCCCTCTCTCGAAAGTGAGGACACTGATATGATATTACAAGTCATACTAGGTACATACAAACAGTTACGTAGAATCAATATATGCCTACTTGTCAAACCTAGGCGATATTCTCCCACGGATTCAGCGTCCACGCTCATTCCGTTTGGAACTCTGAGAGACCAATCAGCTACCTTTATAACTCTACGGTTTCTCAAAGCATGTAATGAATTACATATATGAGATCCTGCTCCGGTATCTAGTACCCAGGAAGTAGAGTTTATTAACAAACAGATCTCAATTACAAACACATTTGAGGCTGAAGCCACAACATGCTTCGTATCCTGGCTCCTGGCTTCTAAAGCCCTGCAATCTTTCTGCCAATTCCCAATCCCATAACAATAGGAACGTCCCTCTTTTACTATATCCAGTCCCGAAACTTTTGCCCTTCTCTTTCCTTCTACTTCCCTGGTTTCCTTCAGGGTAGAAGGTAGAGACTGTAGAATCAAGTCAGTATCTGACTCGTTCTCCAACGTGGTCTTCAGGTCCTTGAGCTGATCAATACAGCTAGTTATTGTAAGGACGTTGTCCCATACAGACGACCCAACGGCCAACCTCGCTTGAATTAATTCGGTCTAGGTCTCATATCTTGTGATATGAGATTGCTCTCCATATAAATCTTTGTTATGGAGAAAAATGGAAACTGAGTCCATCTTCTCGTGCTGCTTCTGGAATATACCATCAACTAAAACTAACACGAGGCATTTGGCTTTTGCTATATCTTTTTCCCTTGTCTGGCGGATATCCATATCCGTGACGGTGGAAACTGGACCTGGGACAGCGGGATCTTGACTAGTAATAGGGTGGTCCATCTTGTCATAGGCAATGGACATCTGGACAGACCTTTACCTGTCATATAAGTCAGATTTAGTCAATTTGTTATCTAGATGTAACCTATGTGTGGTCACAAGGTCGCTGCAATGAGAGAGAGAGAGAAGAAAACATTTTAGCATGATGCTTTTGCAAGTTTAGAGTGGTTTTTAATTTATCTAAACAGGATGGCTCCCACTGTTTCTCGAATCCCTCCTCAAACCATAAAAGAAGAATTGGCCAGGACTATTCTCACCGTACAATTCTTGCTTAACCGTTCAGCCAGGTCAGTGTCGATACTTCGAGGGAGGTTTTCCAACGCTTTCGCGAAGTTCCTTAATTAAATAACCTCTTTTCTCCGGGGGAGTAGCCCCGCTGACACCTTTCTTGACACCTACTTGGTTTATAGCATTGATCGTTAAGTGATGAATCTCCTGATAAGTAGTATATACTCACAGTAGGATCGGGATCCAAAATATCATCGTATGATAATGTTGAAGGAATCCTACCAGCATTCATCAAACTACAAAATGGTATGCTCTCGCTGCAAATTTCAGTTTCTTTAGAAATTCCCGATATAAATTTTTGCCCCATGCTCTTATGACCTTGACGAAGGCCCACATATCATAAGTCACATGTCATGTTCTACCCTTCATTATCCAGGTTAATTTGAACCCACCCGTACATACCCTTGACAAAGGCTAAAATAGTAGTACGACTGTCCCAAACCAATGCATTTATCTATACTACAGATAAATATTCAGCAGCTACCAATCACTATGCATTGGCGAAGGTCAAAATACATAGCTTGAATACTACTGAATATTTAAATGAAATGACGGAGGGCTACGAATGGTTTTGGCAAAACCGTGAACGTAGTGAACTTGATATAATCGAAGGAACCTGATACTTTTTAAAAGGAGTGGTTAAAGCTCCGTAATTAAAAATTCTGATCTTTTAAAACAACCGAGTGGTTTCTTTTAAATTTGTTCCAACGATTGAATTTTGGTTTATTTTCTTTGCATTATAATAATGCGTCCCATCATTTATCCTATCATTGCAGAATACAACGAAAATACCACGTCCTCTTATGCTATCCACATTCGCTACGGGGTCCCGTCATCACCCGTTAGGTTACTTAACTAACGACAGAGCGGGGACTGGGCTAGCGCGGGTGCAAAACATAAGTGACGTCTAATAACTATCATATATAGATATTGTACATTCGTCAGACGCAATAATAAGCATTCCAGATCACTGATGAACTTTATTGGATATACTAGCAATCCGCATTTGCTTTGAGCCTACAATAAAAGACGGATTACACAGTTGTTATGAATAGCCATTACTCCCCTAGACCCCTACGGGTACGGCAAACTACCCGCCAAGTACCCGAAGTGAAGCGGTCTCCCTCAACAACGTGAGTAGACCACTTAACACTTCAACGTACCCGGTAGTTTGTGTACCCCGCCTTGGGTCTATCCTAGGAGCAAAAATGGTAAAAAGAAATAATACAACGGTGGCTACAATCGCAACCCGGATGTGCCTTGCGAAAGAATATTACATCATATTACATTTACATCGAATGAATGAATATTAAACCCATCTCAAACCCCGGCTAATCATCACAACACTCCAATCAAGTCCATATACACAAACAGTAAACATTACAGAAATGTGCAACCCCTGCCAACCGACATCTAGCAGTTAGGGGAGGTTTACGAACACATTAAACATTACAGATAAAAACCCAATTAGCAAATATCTTAGAACATCGATCGACAACCATTTTCCGTGTCTACCCCAATTGCAAGCCAGCACAGAAGTAACCTGGGAAGAAACAGAATATACAGGAAAACAAAACACCAAAAAATATGAATTACTGAGCAAATCCCAGTCAACTCGGAGTTGATTCGGCGGCGGATCCGCGGCCAAAAGCACTATCTTGCCGCGGATCCGCGGCCATCTAACCGAGTTGCAATCTCGTATTTTTCCAGAATTCTTTTATTTCCATGCTGTGAATTTTAAGGCATATCAAAAAAAATTCCGACACGTTTAAAATTTACAGAAACTGTTTGGGTTTGGGTTTTGTTTTCGCGTTTATCCGTCGATCAAAGTTCTAATTAGTTGCTAACAACCTAGTAATAGTTTAGTTGGCTCTGATACCACTGTAAGTCCATGTCACGCACCCCACGAACTTGCGGGGAGGCGGAATATATGAAAAACGATTATCAAAGCTTCGTAACACGGACTTGAGCGCATGAATCGTGTCTAAACCGTTACTAGCTAACTACGAGAGGTTTAATTACTCGGATTTGAAGTTATACCTCACGTTACTAGTCCTTCGGGTCTTCATCGCTGTCCTCCACTCCTCGTAGGCTCCTTGGAACAACGGCACCTCAACGGCTTCCTCGAGTCAAAGACAATCCACCCGAGATCTCCTACGCCAAGCTTGATCTCTAACTTGAGATAACTAGGTTGCTCAAAGTGCTAATCTAATCTGCCTAGGGATATAGAGTGAGGTTAAGGATGTATTAGTCTAGCTAACCCTTGATCTCAACACATGAGAGGTTAGGGTTAGGGTTTCAAGAATGAGAGAGCTTGAGGAGAGAGAAAGTGATGATAAGAATGATATTGAAAAATGAACTCATTTGAATATATCAACCATAACAATTTATCAAAAAAATAATATACAAGATTAATCATCATAGTTGATGCATTCACCTTGTGAGATTCATCTCATGAGTCATTAGCTCAATAAATGAAGCATTAACTCCATGGATGAATCACACAAATGAGTCATTAAGCAATAAATGCTTATGCCACCTTAACCCCCAAGTCACAATGCATCTAGAAGCTTCCCGGAAATTACGAGAACGCCCCTCCAATCCGTGAAAACATGGAAAAACTTTAGACTGTATAAATCCAATAACCTGATACTAGAATCTGGCTTAAACCAAAGCCGGCTAGTAAAAACTGTCTGAACGTTGTACGTGCGTAAACACACGTATGCGTCCGAACCCTTGTCGTAAAACCATACGACCTCTATATCGTTTCGCCTGGAGCAGGGAAACCCTCTGTGTGGGACTCTAAAGACTCGACACTACGCTGGCAGTGGGTTTAACCACAGATCGCAAGCGGCACTAGCTGTACGTAACGGTCCCCAGGTAGATGTCGATAAGAAGGCCGATGAGGAAACCCATCTGAACTCCTACTGAGCCTGATGTGATAATCTCCGTACAGTCCGGTCTGTTCTTCTAAGACTATCGCATATCTATCGTAGGGGGCAGCAAGCGTCAGTCCCCTAATAGCAGTATAAGTCGTGTCGGAGCGTAGCCCATTACACCCAGAGAAACTACTGGAACCTACCAGTAAATCTCGCTTGCCCTGGCCAGGGACATTGTGTAATGGCTCTTTGACACAGCGCGAAATCAACTCCCAATACCGGGAGAGACGAATCCTTTCTAACCGCCACTGCCTCCAAGTGCTCGGGACTGCACCCAACTGCTACCTGTTTGCACGACTCCTTTGAGCCGTGGAAGGGTAGCAATCTAAGAACAGTGGGATACACTCGAGGCGAAGTAGCAGTGTCAAGTCTATTAGTGTATATGCCCTAGAGGCCATTACTGTATCATACTAGCTTGTATATTACTTGATGGAAGCTTGGGATATTCACAGTTGTATAGACAATCTTGCTTAAAATGGTAGTATGCTACTTGGTTTGTCTCTACTTCAATATGTGCATGTGTTTCTTTTAGCATATCGCTTATATACTTATTAGTAGAGCCCTTAGGATCTTTGCTTGATTACCAGCATTGTGATGGCGCTCACACTCGTGTGGCTGGGTAATCCATAAGCACATCCTAATACAGGTCCCTAGTCGTAGAACTATCGAGACAGGGCATCGATACTCCAGAGTAGACTAGCGTATGCGCTTCTCATCCCAGCGGGGGAGACGGTCTGTCCCACAGTCGTCAGTACGTCGTAATTGAGATAGTATGCGGGTGCTCGTTAGGTTATGAGTACACTGGACAGGACTCGTCGGGAAGTGTTGGTTGGTATTATACCTATCGTCAGTTATCAGTTCCCAGGTGACATGAGTACAGCTTAGTCCGCCGACTTGACACTGTCACTTCGCCTCGAGTGTGTTCCCATTGTACTTAGATTACTACCCTACCACGGTTCAAAGGAGTTGTGCAAACAGGTAATAGTTGGGTGCAGTCCCGAAGCACTTGGAGGCAGTGACGGTTAGACAGGATTCGTCTCTCCCGGTATTAGGGGTTGACATCGCGCTGTGTCTAGGAGAGCCATTACACAAGTAGTCCCTGGCCAGGGCAAGCGAGATATACTGGTAGGTTTCCAGTGTTATCTCAGGGTGTTCTGGGTTACACTCCGACACGACTTGTACCGCTATTAGGAGACTGACGTTCACCGCCCCCCTAGGCTCGCCATGCGATGTATCAGACGAACATACCGGACTGTACGGAGATTGTCACATGCAGGAGCAGGAGTTCGGATGGGTTTACCTCATCGGCCTTCTTATCGACATCTACCTGGGGACCGTTACGTACAGCTAGTGCCGCTTGCGGTCTATGGTTAAACCCACTGCCAGCGTAGTGTCGAGTCTTTAGAGTCCCACACAAAGAGTTTCCCTGCATTGAGCGAAACGTGTAGAGGCCGTATGGTTTTACGGCAGGGCTACGATCACTTACGTGCACTTGTGTGCGTATGCTGTTCGGGCAGGCAATACTAGTGGGCTTTGGTTTAAGCCAGATCCTAGTATTGCACAGATGGATTTGATTTGTCTTCTGTGCATTCGCATTCTACGGAATGCGGATGCGGGTGTGTATGCACAGTTTTGAGGAGCGATGAAGGAGGAGGTGCCCCATTAGGGTTTTGGCAGTTGGTTCGGCCAAAACCTTAATGTGGCACACTCATTAGGGTTTTGACAATTCGTTTGGTCAAAACCGTTATGAGCCGGAGACATTGTTTACTAATCCTTTTAGTGATAGATTAGTGATGGCTAATTGCATTGACCATTTGACCACTTAGACCTCTCTTGACTTTGTTGACCCGTTGACCGTGTTGACCATTGACCTTCAAGAGAGATCTACACACTTCTTTCATTTTCTTTTTAATTCTTGAGTTATGATAATGGTCAATTCAATGTGCCATCAACTTTATCATGATAGGATTAGAAATGATGATTTTAGTGTATTATTGCAACCATGGTTCATTTCATTTGGGTTAATCCTTTCATTATTCTCTTCTCATTCTCTCTCTTGAAATGAGAAGAAAAGAAAAGCTCCATGGTTGCTAAGTTTTCTCCTCCTTCTTCCTCCTCTTGATCTCATCTTTTGATCTCATGTGTTGAGAGAAAAAGATTCCACAAAGACAAACACATCCATACATCTCCTCTACACATCCTATGGCTTCTTGACTAGCAATCTCGTTGCCCTAGTTGCCTCGGCTCGAGGTGGAGCTCGGTGTACATCTCTCGGGTGGATCGTCTTCGACTCAAGAAGGCCGCAGAGGTGCCCAAGGTCCGGATCGACGCTTGGAGCTTGGATGGACGAGCAGGACAGCGGAATGAAGACCCGAAGGACCGGTTTCGTGAGGTATACTTTCTACAGCATAGTAGTTAAAGCCTCTAGTAGTTTACTAGTTTCTAGTTTAGCCAAGATCCTTGCTTTTGAGTCCATGTTGCCTTGCGCCAAAAATATTGTTTTTCGCCATTTCTGCCTCCCCGTAAGAACCGGGGTGAGCAACGTGGACTTACAGTGGTATCAGAGCCTAACTAAACATAAACTAGTAAGTTAGCAAAGTGTTTAGAATATCGATCGGAAAAAAAAAGTCGCAAAACACGGCCGGAAAAACCAAGTTTCTGTCGAATTTTTATACTGCTCTAAAAATTTTTTAACATACATGAAAATTCGACTCAGGGTTTTTTAAAACCACAGAAGAAAACCGGTCCACTGAACCGACCAAACCGCCGCGGTTCCGCGGCAAGAACATGATTCTTGCCGCGGTTCCGCGGCCGATTTGACTCGGTCGTGGACCGGGTTTCTTGCAGTGTTTTTATTTGGGTGTTTTGTGATTTTTAGTATATGTTGTTTCTGCCCAGATTTTCCAGAGCACAAATTGAATTTTCGGGTGGTTACAAATCCGTATTTTGATCAATATTCCGTAGACTTTGGCTAATGCATATTTTCTGTGATGTGATATATGTATTGAACGTCCGCTAATTGCTATACGTCGATTAGTGGGGGTTATACATATCTTTGATCTGTAATGTTGTTGGTTTGTGTATATGAACTCGTTGGATTGTCGCGGATGAATAGCCGGGAATGGATGTGAGATGAGAGTTTCTTTTTCTTTCATTCATTGTAAAAGTTGTAAATTGATGTAATATTATTTGTATGGCCGCACAACCGGGTCGGGGTTGTAGCCGTCATTGTATAATTTCTTTTTACTGTTTTTGCTCCTACGATAGACCCAAGGTGGGGTGCAGAAACTACCGGGTATCTCGAAGTGCCGAGTGGCCTACTCAAGGTGTTGAGGGAGGTTGCTTCGCTTTGGGTACATGGCGGGTAGTTTGCCGCACCCGTAGGGGTCTAGGGTAGGGTTTGGCTATTCATCGCGACCGTGTAATCCGCTTTTCGTTGCAGGCTCGAACGAATCGCGGATTCCTAGTATATCCAAAGTGTTCATCTGTGATCTGTAATGGCTATCATTGCTATATAGCTATATATGATATCTATTTAGGTGTTGCTTATGTTTTGCATCCGCGCTAGTCCAGCCCCCGCTCTGTCGTTAGTTATGTAACCTAACGGGTGATGACGGGGCCCCGTGGCGAATGTGGATGGCATAAGCGTACACCATATTTTGGTTGTTTTCTGCAATGGTAGGATTAAATGATGGGACGCATTGGAATTAATGCAAGAAAATAAACCAAGTAAATGTCGTTGGAACACTTTGAAAACCACTCGATTCTTTTCAAAAACCAGCATTTTAAATACGGAGCTTGAACCACTCCATTTTAAAAGCTATCTCGTTCCATCGACTATATCAAGTTCACTACGTTCACGGTTTCGCCAAAACCATCCGTAGCCCTCCGTCGTTTCATATGAATATTCAACAGTATTCAAGCTGTGTTTGTTGGCCTTAGTCAAGGCACAGTGTTTGGTAGCTGGTGGGTATTCATATGTTGCATAGATAGAATGCGTTGGTTTGGGACAGTCGTATTGCTTTGTTGGCCATAGTCAAGGGTATATACGGGTGGTTTCAAATTAACCTGGACAACGATGGGTAGAACTTGACATGTGTCTTATGATTTGTTGGCCTTAGTCAAGGTCATAAGAGCATGGGTCAAAAATTCACATCGGGAGTTTCATAAGTACTGAAACTTGCTAGCGCTGCATAACATTTGGAGTGTGATGATTCTGGTAGGATTCCTTCGGTTTTATCACACGATGATATTTGGATCCCGATCCTACTGTGAGTATATGCTACTCCTCGGGAACTCTTTCACTTAACGATCATTGCTATAAATCAAGTAGGTGTCTAGAAAGGTGTTAGCGGGCTACGCCCATAGGGAAAAGAGGTTACTTAATTAAGGAACTTCGCGAAAGCATTGGAAAACCTCCCTCGAAGTACCAACACTAGCCTGGATGAACGGTTAAGCAAGTATTGTACGGTGAGATTGATCCTGACTAATTCTTCCTTTATGGTTTGAGGTGGGATTCGAGAGACAGTGGGAGCCATCCTGTTTAGATAAATGAAAAACCAATCTAAACTTGCAAGAGCATCATGCTAAGTGTTTTCTTCTCTCTCTCTTAATTGTAGCGACCCAGTGACCGCACCTTGGTTACATCTAGATAATAAAACGACTGAATCTGACTGTTATGACTGGAAATGGTCTGTCCAAATTTCCATTGCCCATGACAAGCTGGGACACCTCTTGACTGATCCAACCCCTGCCGTCTCAGGTCCAGTTTCCCCTGTCACGGATATTGATATGCGTAGGACATCGGAATAAGAATGTGCGAAAGCCAAGTGCCTCGTGTTAGCCTCAGTTGATGGTATATACCAGAGGAAGCAGGAGAAGATGGACTCAGTTTCTATCTTCCTCCATAAAAAAGATTCATATGGAGAGCAATCTCGTATCGCAAGATATGAGACCTCGAACGAATTGCTTCCAGCGAGGTTGGCTATCGGGTCATCTGTAGGGGGCAACGTGCTTACAGAGACCAGCTCTTTCGAGCTCACGGACCTGAAGACCATGTTGAAGAACGGGTCAGATGGTGCCTTAGTTCAACAATCTCTACCAACTACCCTGAAGGAAACCAGGCAAGTAGAAAGAAAAGGAAGAGCAGAAGTTTCGGGAATGGATGTAGTAAAAGAGGGATGTTCCTATTGTTACGGGAATGAACATGGGCAAAAGGATTGCAGGGCTTGCAAAGCCAGTAGCCAGAATTCGAAGCATGTTGTGGCATCGGCTTTGGGTGTGTTTGTAATAGAGTCAGTTAACCCTACTTCCTGGGTATTGGATACCGGATCAGGATCTCATATCTATAATTCGTTACAGGCTCTGAGAAACCGTCGGGTTATCAGGAAAGGTGATATGACTCTCAGGGTTGCTAACGGAATGAGCATGTATGCTGAATCCGTAGGGGAATATCATCTAAGACTGACAACTGGGCAGATATTGATTCTGCGTGACTGTTTTTATGTACCAGGTGGGACTTGTAACATCATATCTGTATCCTTACTTTCTAAGGAAGGATATGATTTTACTTTTGTAAGCGATGTAGTAAACATCCACCTAAATCAAGAACTGATTGGGTCAGGTACATTGAAATACGGTATACACGTTTTGAATCAAGCTCAGATCTTCAGTGTCCAGAAAACACTAAAAAGAAAGTCTCTGGAAACAAATCAGGCTTTCTTATGGCGTTGTAGACTGGGTTACAATAATGAGACATGGTTGACAAAGTTACATAAAGAAGGATACTTGGATCCGTTCGAGTACCAGTCTTATGCCACTTGTGAATCTTGTCTCATAGGAAAGATGACAAAGACTCCGTTCACTGGACACGGAGAAAGAGCGAGCGAGCTCTTGGGACTCATACACAGTAATGTGTGTGGTCCAATGTCTACACATGCGCGAAGTGGTTATTCATACTTCATTACTTTCACAGATGATTTTTCTAGGTATGGGCATGTCTTCTTAATGAAGCACAAATCCGAGGCCTTTGAGAAATTTCAGGAATATAAGAATGAAGTTGAAAAACAAACAGGCAAAAGTATCAAGACACTGAGATCTGATGGACGTGGTGAATACTTGAGTGCCGAGTTTCTGGGCTTCTTAAAAGAGAATGGAATTCTCTCTCAGCTTACTCCTCCATACACAACACAACACAACGGTCTATCGGAAAGGAGGAATCAAACCCTATTGTATATGGTTCGTTCCATGATGAGTAAGGCTGAGTTGCCGCGATCCTTCTGGAGTTATGCACTAGAAACAGCTGCATATCTTTTGAACCAAGTTCCTACTAAGTCAGTGCCTACCACACCATATCAGTTGTGGAATGGGAAGAAACCCAGTCTTAAACAATTTAAGACATGGGGATGTCCAGCTTTTGTAAAAAAGCAGCATGCGGACAAGCTCGAGGCACGTTCAGTACAGTGTAAGTTTGTGGGATACTTAAAGAACTCTAAGGGGTATCTTTTCTATTACGCAGAGGAACAAAAGGTTTTTGTTTCTCGTCATGCCCGCTTCTTGGAAACTGAGTTTTTGGAAAATCAGATAAGTAGGAGCGCAATAGAACTGGAAGAAATTCCAGAACCACGAGATATTACTGAAAGCTTAGTAGAACCAGAGGGTTCGAAGGAACAGGACATTCCTACACCACTCCGCAAGAGTAGTAGGCAGTCTCATCCGCCCGAGAGATACTACGGTTTTCTCATAGACGGGGATAGAGAGGATTGCACTATGGATTATGGTGAGCCTACTAGCTTCGAGCAAGCCATTCAGAGCGGCGACTCGGTAAAATGGCTGGATGCAATGCGGGCCGAGATGGAGTCCATGTACACCAACAAAGTTTGGACTTTGGACTTTGCTCCAGAAGGGGTAAAACCCGTAGGCTGCAAATGGATCTTCAGAAAGAAGATTGGTGTAGATGGGCAGGTTGAGACCTATAAAGCTAGACTTGTTGCAAAGGGTTTTCGTCATAGACCTGGTTTGGACTATGACGAGACCTTTTCTCCAGTGGCTATGCTGAAATCCATTCGGGTCCTCCTTGCCATTGCTACCTTCCACGATTATGAAATCTGGCAGATGGACGTAAAGACGTCTTTCCTAAATGGAAATTTGGAAGAGTGTGTCTATATGGATCAGCCAGAAGGATTCATTCAGAGTGGGAGCAACGGTAAAGTGTGCAAGTTGCTAAAGTCCATCTATGGACTTAAGCAGGCATCGCGGAGTTGGAACATCTGCTTTGATGATACTGTTAAAGAATTCGACTTTATCAAAAACCCAGATGAACAATGCATTTACAGTAAGATTGTAGGGAGAACTGTAGTATTCCTCGTCTTGTACGTGGATGACATTCTCCTAATAGGAAATGATATTCCTATGCTACAGTCAGTCAAAGGATTCTTGTCGCAGAGGTTCTCCATGAAGGACCTGGGCGATGCCAACTACATTCTGGGGATCCAGATCAATCGTGATAGATCTAAGAGGATGTTGGGACTTTCACAGTCAAGGTACATCGACACCATACTGAAAAGATTCAGTATAGAAGATTCCAAGCGCGGTAATTTACCGGCTTGTCACGGGATCACCCTCTCCAAAGAGATGTCTCCCAAGACTGATTTGGAAAGGGATCGCATGTCTATTATACCCGACGCTTCTGCGGTAGGCTCTATAATGTATGCGATGTTGTGTACCAGACCAGATGTAGCATACGCATTGAGCGTTGTAAGCCGGTATCAGTCGAACACAGGGGAGAAACACAGGATAGCGGTAAAGAACATTCTCAAGTACCTGAGAAGGACTAAGGAGATGTTCTTGGTGTATGGCGGAAAAGACCTCCAACTCGAGGCCTTTGCTGACTCAAGCTTCCAGAGTGACAAGGATGACTCCAAGTCCATGTCGGGTTATGTCATTACCCTCAATGGAGGGGCGGTTTGCTGGAAGAGTTCCAAGCAGGAGACCGTTGCTGACTCAACTATGGAAGCGGAGTACATAGCTGCTTGCGATGCCGCAAAGGAAGCTGTCTGGATGAAGAAGTTCCTCACGGTCAAAATTAACCAAACCTTCTTAAACACTGGCTTTTGGATTGTCAGAGTTGCAAACCTCATTGCCACTCCTACTTTTACCATTTTCTCCAGGACGCCCCGTATTACTACGAACGTCCACTTCCATTGGACAAAACCATCGTATGGTTATATACGAACTCGAAAGAATTTATTCGAGGATGGTTTCTGGTTCTGGAGAAAACTAATAGAACTATTCAGTTGTCTTTTCCTTTTTATCTTCTCTCAGGTTGCGAGTACTCCTTGGTTTAGGAGATAGTACACCTATTATGAAAATTGGACAGTCTTCTTCCAAACCTTAGGCTGGTGCCGAACGGTGGGGAATGAAGTGTTAGTTATATGTATGCCCTAGAGGCCATTACTGTACATAGGATGTATATTGTAGTGGATGCTGGGACATATATAGGGAGGACTTTCTTGCTCGACATGATAGTATGCTATCTGGTTACTCTTTGCCTTAACGTATATACTTATTGTCTCTCTGTTACATGTTGGTAAAGCCCTTAGGATGTGTACTTGACTACCTGGACTATGATGCGGATCATACTAGTGGGGACATGGTAGTCCATAAGTACATCCTTCAAGCTCCCTAGTCGTGGGTGTATCGAGACGGGGCATCGATATACCAGAGTAGACTAGCGTATACCTTCTCGACCCATACAGATGGGCGATGGATGATCCCATATCCATTGGTGTTTGACATCATAGATGATATACGGGTGCTCAGTGGAGACTGGGTACACTGGACGGACTCGCCGAGAACTCCCAGATGGTATTATACCTTACGTCAGATGTTAGTTCTCTGGTGACAGTGGTACAGGTTAGTCTGTAGACCCGAGATCGTCATAGAGTCTTGTGTGATTCCCACTGTGCTTTCATTTCCACCTTACCACATCCAAGAGGGCGTGCAAAACGGCGGTTTTTGGGTACAGTCCCGAATCACATGGAGGCAATGAGCGATAGGAGGGGATTCGTCTCTCCCGGTATAGGGAGTTGATGTTGCGCTGTGTTCGATTGGCTATAACCGGAAATCCCTGGCCAGGGTTACTGATATTTACTGGTAAGTGTTACCAGTAGTTTCTCGAACTGTTATAGACCTCATATCGACACGACTTATCGAGCTATTGGGGTCTGACGTTTACCACCCCTAAACGAGATATGCGACATATCAGACGACGAGACCGGAGTGTACGGTAAGTGTTACTGGTTAGATTCATAGGAGTGTGAGCGGGCTTGATCGTTGATCTTCTGATCGCTCAATACCCGGGTGGCCATTACGTTTAGCAGACCGCTTGCGGCTTGTGGGTGTTTGATATGATCATCACCTGCTGCCAGCGTATTGACGAGTCTTTAGAGTCCTACACAGAGGTTTCCTGGCACAAGCGAAACGAAATAGGAGCGCATATGAGATATGTGCGGGACCGAGAATAATGCATGTATGTGATACCGTATTCGATTCTCGCGATGAATGTATCGATTTGTTGTATGCGATATAACCTAGTTATCGAATCGAGGATTGATTCGATAAGTCGATACATTGGATATTAGTCAGTCATATGCGATGTGACCGGATCGTTAAATCAAGTGTTGATTTAATGATTTAATGTATAATTATATATTTGATATATTATTTTACATTAACTAATATTGGTTCACTTAAGATGTTTTTCTCACTTGTTTGGGCACTTTGTATATGTGATATATTTTTTGTGCACAAGTATTGTATCATGTTTGATGATACATGCAAACTTGGGTTAGTGTTTGATTTAAACCATGATTAGGTTAATGGTTAGGGTTTTAAATGTTTTATTTATTTTCTTTATGCATTTATCTTTTTGGGCAAGAAAGAAAATGGTGCCTTATTTTGGTATTTACTTGAAGCTTCATGAAGCTTTGAAAAGTCATGACCATTTTGTTTCTTTCCTTAACCCTAACCATTTAACTTAACCCTAGTTTATTCTCTACACTTAACCATGGTTGCTAATATGATAAGAATCACATTATTTTCTATTATTCTTATTCTTATCATATTCTTTTTCTTCTTCTTCTTCTTCTTGAAGAAGAAGAAACCTTACTAGCTTTAATGGTGCTAGGAGGAAAAGAGTGAGAAATCCAAATCTAAAGTGAACCCACTTCCTATTTCTTCATCCTCTACCACTTGCCTTGCCATGTAGTATAGGATGTTTTCTTCACATGTTTCATGACTTGGTGAAGTTGGAGCTCGAGTTAGAGTCGCCTCGACGTAGATCATCTTCGGCATCGAAGTCATCGACCTAGCCCGATCATTTCTTCGATGAAACCACCGTGAGAGTCTGGGATTCCGATGATCGCAGCGGAGGGACGTCAACACGGAGCTAAAGAAGTGGAGGACCGGATCTACAAAGGTTGTATTTCCCTTCCCATAGTGATAATTGTTATCTACTTGCTTTATGTTTCGCCTAAACTCTAGTTAACGATCGCATTAGGTTTTCTCGGCACCGGAATTTTTTGAATTTGGCATGGTTGATGCATTGTGAAACCTCCTTAGTGTGCCTAGGAACCCTGCATGAAGAAAACGAATTAGCCTAAACGGTATACAGAAGGTATTAAGTAATGACAAAGAAAGGGATTAGTAAGAGGTCAAAGTAAATTGCGACTTCTATTCATGACCAAACCAAGTATTCCATTACCACTCCCACATCACCTTTGTATTTCTCCAGGACACTCCGTATCCCTACGAAGATCCACAGATTATTGGATACTCCATCGTATGGTTATATACGAACTCGAAAGGAACTTGTTCCAGTTCGGGGATGGATTCTGGTTCGGGAGAAATAGGAATAAGGTTTATTCAGTTGTCTTTTATCTTCACCTTCTCTCGTGTTGCGAGTGCTCCTAGGATTAGGACAGTAAACCCATTATGCTTATTGAATAGTCTTCTTCCAAACCATAGGCTGGTGCCGAACGGTAGGGAAGGAAGAAAACCATTTAGCCTAAAAGGGTGTACAGAAGATAATGACTAAAGACATATAAATGGATTTGGAAAGATGGAAAAAAATTATACGGCTACAGTTGTGAATATGGATAATGGAAGAGGCATTACTACGAATACCCGGATACCCCATCGAAACATTTCAATGTTTCAGTTTCACTGTGTACTGTTAAAAGAAAACTGATTTCCCAATTAGACACTTGCTCCAGGGTATGTATTTACCAGGTATGATTCTCACATCTGTATGGTTTTACAGATGATGAGTGGGAGTACGTTATTGGGAATTAGGTGATCATCCTCATTATATCGGAATTCGTTGTAATTGGTGATATTTGAGGAAGTCACCTGGGTTGTTTGCCGGATGACAAATATTTGGTTTTGAATATCCGTTGCTATGCACCAATTTCAAATTGATATATCTGTACGTCTATTTTTATAGAGTGAGATATACCTTTTTGAAATTATGTCTATGACATTTATCTATATCAGTGGATGGTTAGGTAAGGAGCATTAAACGGCGGTGTAATTCTTCTTAACCATAAGTACAGTTTTCAACCCACGACATATAGGGAATGAGTTAGTAGACTCAAAGGACTTATACAGAGTATTTTATGTTGTCCAGTGTCCATTAGGATAGAGGGGTTGGTCCTCGTACTATATTCTGTTTACTTGTGACTTCTCTAGTTCTTAGGCATGTGTTTCGTAGAAATACAAGGTCCAGATTTTGAGAAATTATAGGTATATGAGTAAAGTAGAGAATTAGGTAATGCAACTATCGGGATTCTTCAAGGTGATCGAAGATGTTGATACTTGTGTATGGTGTTCGGTTGATAGTAATGATTAAGAGAACTAGCTTCTCTTTCAGGTTACTCATAATTGGAAGCATTCCTAAGTTGAGTAACACTGATCGGCCTCTTTCCATTTACTTGACATGCACTGGAGACAGCTGCATGATTTGAATCTGGTTCAATTAAATCAGTGCCTCTGTTTTTATATTGGATATAGAACAGTTCATATCTTGACATTGTTATGATACATGGAGTTGTCCGGCTTATGCTTAAAACCAGACTCCGGGTAACTCAAGGCACGTTTCTGTAATGGCTGTTTGTGGGTTGACCCGCGCTATGAAGAGGGTTGATTTTCTACCATCTGGAAGATCAATAGTGATATTGTTCTTGACTCACCACAATTTTAAAAAAAATGAATTTTTTCAGAAAACCGTAGTGGGAGTATGGTAGAACTGGAAGTGATTCCAGAACCACAAACGATTACTGAAGATTTGACAAGAACCTAAAGATTCAATCTGATTTTACATTCTATTGGCCACTCCGCAGATAAGTTGGGTAACCTCAGGCACCCGAAAGGTACTCCGGTAGCCTCAAGGACGGTGACAGGGAGGTTCTTGTATACCCAGACTTGCCATTGCTGTTGTTCCAGACTATGAGACCCGGCAGGAGGATAAGTATAGCGTCATTCAAACTAGCTTTAGAAGTGCACGTGTATATGACTCTGCCAGAGGGTTTTCGTAGTCAGTGGGAGCAGCGGAAGCATTGGTGGACAAGTGGTTTATGTCTATTTATAGACTAAAGCAGATATAGCGGAAATAGATCATTTATTTCTGATGTGACAGTCATAGGTTTGACTTCATCAGGATAGCTGATGGATCTGTTAAGGAGGTAGTAGGGTGTGTTGTCCTGGTATTTGGATGACATACACAGAGTAGGAAGTGATATTCCTATACTACGATCGGTTATACTTTGGTTGTCACACAGTGGTTTCTCCACATAGGAATTGGATATTATATCAGATATTCAGGTTACTAGATCTATGGTTTTAGATCTAGATTTGGGTGGTTTCCCAATCTGGGTACTTTGAGAGCATTCTAAGAGTATTTAGAATGGAAGACTTCAGGCACGGTAGTGTACCTGCAGGTGATGGAGTCACCCTCTCTAATGGTGTCTCATAGACTAAAGGGGAGAGGGATGTGCATGATCGGCAGATCACTTGCTTAGGCAATTGAGTTGATCATGAGATGTCAAGTACCACACCAGATATTGTTTTTGCACCAGATGCAGTAAGTTGATATTAATCCAATCCTGGAGAAACGATCGGAAGAAGTTTTAGAACATAAGTTGATGTTCTAGGGAAATGATAACGGCAGCCTCCTTTGGGAGACAGTTATCATTCCAGGCTTCCAAGGTGACCTGTACGGCAGAGTGATTGTCAGAGTTATAGTTTTCCCTCTGACGAGGGGCAGTATTTTGGACAGGTGGTCCAGGTGGATACTGAGGGAAGGATGGCCCAGGATACTAATTAAGTTCAGTTGACGATACAGTCTAAGAAGTTTGGATTTGGAATTCATTTATGAGCTAGGTCCCATCAGACAACCAGACATATTCTAAGACAGGTATTGCTCATTTCGAGAGATAGCTTTCTCCGCGAACTTGACATAAAGAGAGACATAGAAAGAAACATCAGAGCGGATCCACTCACTGAGGCTATTCCTCGAACGCAATAGTTTCGCAAACGAGCTTTGTGAGACTGACTAGTAGAGGAGTTGGGTGTTCGGTATCATACGGGCTGTGAGTATGCGATATCGCAATAATTAGCCTTGAGTGCAAGTGGGAGATTGTTGGAGATAGTGCCCTCAGAGTCAATTATTGGATCACAGGTACGTGATTGCAATGATTGAGGGAGGTCCTATGCTGGGAGGACAGTCTTACTCGAGATGATAGTATGTTATCTGGTTTATCTTTATCATCGTGTACTGCTTTAGGTGACCTTACAGGTCACTATTGCACCTTGATAGAGCCCCTAGGATTCTTGCTTGACAGCCAGCAGTATGAGGGCGATTATATACGTGGGAGCTGGGGTCTATAAGCATATCCTTAAAAGGTCCCTAGTCGAAGGAGTTTTGAGACAGGGCATCGATACTCCAGAGTAGACTAGTGTATACAGTCGAGACCCCGACGAGGGGCGGTGGCCGATCTCACAAGCCACAGGTGTCAGTTGGTTCACCTAAGATGTATAGAGTTGCTCATTGGGTTATGAGTACACCGGACAGGACTCGCCGGGAACATGCTAGTTGGTATTATACCTGACGTCAGATGGCAGTTCCCTGGTGACATGTGTACAGGTTAGTTCATCGACCTGAGATCGTCATTTGTCTCGTGTGAGTTCCCACTGTGCTTTGATTACTACCCTACCATGCTCAAAGGAGACGTGCAAGCAGGTTTTAGTTGGGTACAGTCCCGAGCCACATGGAGGCAGTGAGCGGATCTGCAGGGTTCGTCTCTCCCGGTATTGGGGGTGAGGTCGCGCTGTGTCTAGGAGAGCCAGTACATGAAAGTCCTTGGCCAAGGCAGGAGATTTACTGGTAGGTATTCCAGTAGTATCTCAGGGTGTTCCGGACTACACTCCGACATGACTTGTACCGCTTTTGGGGGTCTGACTTTTACCAACCCCCTAGGCCCGCCATGCGATACTCATAGACGAACAGACCAGACTGTACGGATATTGTCACTGACAGGCTCAGTAGGGTGTCAGGATGAGTTCGCTCATCGACCTCCCTTTTAGTCAATACCTGGTAGCCCGTTACGTATAGGCTAATACCTCTGACGTGCTAGTGGTTAAATCCACAGCCAAAGTATTGACGAGTCTTTAGAGTCCCCCACTGACCAGTTTCTCAAGTTTTGGGCGAAACGTTGTAGAGGCCGTATGGAGATATGGCAGGGTTCGATCAGATACGTGCGGTATTGCACGGATCATGATCGGACGGATTATACTAGCGGGCTTTGGATTAAGCCGGATCCTAGTATTGTAAAGTGTAGATTTTGTCTCATTGCATTTGTATTCAGTGGGAATACAAATGCGGGTATATACAGTTGCGGGGTTTTCCTGTAATTTATTACGGGATCAGTTTTCTGAAGTTGCCAGTTTGCATTCCGTTCCGGCCAGTTTTCCTTTGTTCCTTCACGGCCGGATTTTTCCGATGGAGGGGTTATTTGCAAGTGTGCAAATTATCTTTTGTGGAGGGGGTTACTTGTAAATTGTGGCTTCATGATAGTTCTTTCATCATGAGATTCTTTTTTAGTCTCTTCCTTTGCATTAAATGAGATGGGTTAGAATGAGTGATTGGTGTGAGGCTTGATTTGGCTTATGCTTACCCTTTCCTTGTGCTCACCCCCTTGATTCCTTTTTCCACCACTATTTTTGAGATGGCCGACCACTAGAGAGGGAAGGGGAGATTTATTTGGTATGAGAATTTTTTGCTATCTCATTATTCCATTCATGCAACAAAGATAAACCTCTCTCCATTATTCGTTCACCTCCACATCACCAAGATAACTCCATAACCCCAAAGAGACAAAGCTTCATACAATAGCCTACAGCATTTCTTAGGCACGTCGGCTTTCCAACTTCATGCGCAAGTTGCCTCGGACCTGAGGTGGGAGCCCGTAAAAGAACCCGGCGATGTGGTGCCCGTTTCGACGAGGAGGCGACGACCGGAGATTCCGCGAGGAGATCGGAGTGGAGGCGAAGACCGAAGGACACGGATCGCTTGGTTTAGCTTCTCTACTCTTATTCTAGTTTGCTAGAGTTAGGTTAATGGCCCGATCCGGGATTCTAGTCCACGGTGGTTCCGGTTTTCTAGTTTGAAAAGTTTTTCGTTTCCGCATTCCGGCGTCGGATTGACGTCCGGGGCCCCACCGTGCACTTACAGTGAGCAAACCATAACAAATAATAGTAAATTATTAATTAAATGTTATAAAATGTGAGGAACCCAAATTGGTAAACTATTTACCAAAAACCCGCATTATTGCTTAATTAACACTAATCGCGTTCCTAAGGTGTTACAATCTCCCCCTTAAAGAAAATTCGTCCCCGATTTAAAATTCTTACTATGCATACCTTCAAGAGATGAGTGCCAAACTCCCAAATCTCGCTCGCAGCCTCCTAAGTGATCTCCTCACTATACGGCTACGCTAAAGAAACCTCCATAGATGGAAAGACCCTTGACCGAAGTTTCTCCACCTGCCGATCCACTAACACTATCGGCTGCCGGTGAATGAAAATATCGCGTCCAAGCTAAATGGTATGATGCTGAACCATGTGAGAAAGGTCACGAAGGTATTTTCAAAGTATCGACATGACGAATACGGGGTGAATACTCAAAAATCTGGGCTGAAGTGCCAAATTATAGGCAATGGTACTAACTCGCTAAAGGATTTCGAAAGGACCTACAATCTGGGACTAAGCCTCCCAAAACTCAACACGCCTTCCATCTGAAAAATCCGTAGGAATACATGATCTCCCACTGCGAACTCAAGTCTGCGACCACCACGGTCGGCATAAGACTTCTGTCTGCACTGGACTGCTCTCATCCTGATTTGAACCAACTGGATCTTCTCTGAAGCCTCTCGACTAGCTGGGGTCCAAAAATCATGCTCTCGTGGAGTCAGTAAAACCGACTGGCGATCAACACAACCTACCACACAAGGCCTCAACGTTTCCATTTGAAACGTCTCCTGATAACCATTATCGTAGGAGAACTCCATCAATGAAAAGTGACAATCCCACAACCAAAAAACACTTAGTACGTACTCACAAGCATATCCTCCAGAGTCTGTATTGTCCGCTCTATCTAACCATCGGCCAACGGATGGAAAGCGGAGCTAAAGCTCAACCAGGTACCCAAGGGTTCCAAAAGCTCCTGCCAACGACGGCTAGCAAACTGGGTGCCTCTTTTTCTCCCATTCTACTACGGAATGGTAAAAAGGTTGCAACTCTCCAGCCGGTCTTGAATGCTCAACCTGAGCTCGCTGACAAGCCAAGCACCTCAAAACGAAATCCGAAACTTCACTCTTAACCCCTGCCTACCAGTAACCAACTCTCAAGTCACGTTACATCTCGGTGGCACTTAGATGAACACTGAAAGCTGACTGATGTGCCTGCTCTAGGACCTCGCATCTCTACACATAAGTATCGGGTACACGCCATCGAGTCCCTAACATAGCACACCTTAGTGATAAATCAAGAACTCCGAATCTTTACCCTGCCGAACAAGCTCAGAATCTCAAACAAACGAGCATCGGCGGGCTGTGCCTCACGACAACGATTAAGTAAAAGTGGAAGGGCACGGACATGAGAAAGTTGTCCCTCAGTAAAGGCGAACTTAAACTATACTCAACGGTCGCACAAGAACTGTAAATCTGCATAAGACTGTCACTGAACTGCGCACAACTGGAACAAGCTACCCCCGGGCCTACGACTCAAAGCATCAGCTACCACAATCGCCTCGCCCCGGGTAAATAAAGGATCTCCCAATCACAATCTTTCACAAGCTCCATCCAACGGCGCTGTCTCAACTCAGATCCTTCTGCAGGAAGATTAAGCTCCGCTGGTCCGTGAAAATCTAATACGACTCTCCGTACAAGTAGTGTCTCCAAATCTTCAACGCACGACCACCGCGGCCATCTCCAGCTCATGAGTGGGATAATCCTGCTCGTATTTCCAACAACTGTTGGGAAGCATAAGCAATAACTCTATCATTCTACATCAGTACACAATCGACCCCCACTTGTGAAACGTCACAATAAACAACAACGTCACCCGATCCAGAAAGCAAAGATAGATCTGGTGCAGTCGTATACAAAGTCTTCAACCACTGAAAACTCAGCACACAAGCCTCAGTCCAAAAAGAACTCCCTTCCTGGTCAGCCCGGTCAACGGTGCAGCGATACACAAGAAATCCTGCACGAAATGGCAGCAAAAACTGGCTAAGCCCAAAAATCTGCGGACCTCTGTCCCTGATACAAGTCTGGGCCAAAGCTGTACGACCTCGATCTCCCAGGGTCCATACGAATACCGTCTCCCGTAACCCCATGACCTAGGAAGTCAACACAATCAAGCCTGAAGGAACACTCCGAGAATCTAACAAACAGCTGGCGCTCTCCCAATGTCTGCAAAGCAAAACCTCAAGTGCTGCTCACGTTCCTCACGACTCTTGGAATAGACCAGAATGTCATCAATAACACAACAATGCACTGGTCGAGGAACGGCCTGAAGAATCTGGTTTATCACATCACAAATGCTGCCAGGGCACTGGTGAGTCCAACGACACCACCAAAACTCAAAATGCCCGTAGCGCGCACAAAAGCTGCCTTCGGAATGTCATCACTCCGAACCCGCATCTAATGATGACCCGATCCCAAAACAAACTTAGAAAAATGTCTCGCACCTTGGAGCTGATCATAGAAAACGTCAATGCAAGGTAAAGGATACATATGCGCACCATAACTCGGTTCAATTGACGATCAATCAATACACAACCTCAAACTTCCGTCCTTCTTCTTAATGAACAGAATAGGAGCCTCAGGCACTTCGCAAATTTGGTGGGTAACCTTAAACACCCGAGAGGTACTTCGGTCTTCTCAGTGACGGTGATAGGGAGGTTCTTGTTTACCCAGACGTGCCATTACTGCTATTCTAGACTATAAGTCCCGGCAGGAGGATGCGTATAGCGGCGTTCTAAACTAGCTTTAGAAGTGCGCGTGTATATGACTCTGCCAGAGGGTTATTGTAGTCAGCGGAAGCATAGTGGGCAAGTAGCTTATGTCTATTTATATACTAAAGCAAGTATAGCGGAAATAGATCATCTATTTTTGATGAGACTGTTATAGGCTTTGACTTCATCTGTAAAATTTCAGAAAAATGAAATATTATTTTTGGGAATTTTTATAATTAAATAATATATATATTGAATATTTTAATAAGGCGGTATAATTAAATACCGATAAATTGGGAAAAATTTGGAAAATTATAGAAATTACTGAAATGAAGGTGCTTTATGTGATTCATGCAAATTATGAAAGTTTATGATTTATTTGACACTATTTTAGTGCTAATCGCGATTAAATATCGCTAATCGTACTTTAAGCGTGTTTTGTGCACATGTCAGTTTTTTGCACTTGTTACATTTTCATCATGGCCTTTCTTCACCTTATCATGCATGGCTGTTTGATTTTAAGTGAGAAGAAAAGAAAAGAAAAGAAAACAAAACAAAAGAAAAGAAAAAGGAAAACATTAAAGAAATGGGGTATGGGCATGAGAGAGAGTGTGAGGGGTCTTCTTTGAACATGGCATTGTTTATCATTCTTCATGTTCTTCATTTCTCCTCTCTCCCTTAAGCATGGCTGCTGCCCTCCCCTTCATCCCCTAATCACCTCCTCAATACACCATGAAAAACACCCCAAAACATCACCTCCACTTCACAAAAATTGTGCACAAGCCCACAAGCTACACTTTGGACCAAAAAAGTTTGCATTTTGGCGCTGTAGAGGATTCATGAGTGTCAAATGAGATAATCCCTTCACAATTAGTGTAGTATTTCATTTGTTTATGCCTCTATTCAAGTTTAAAATCATTTTGGCGAAGTTTAGTGAAACTTGGAAATCCCTAGAGAGGGTTAGGGTTTTATTTGAGTTGTGTTGGTGAACTTGAGCCTTATTGGTTACCTTAGACCCCCTATAATGATAGAATCCCAGAACATACTGAATCGAAACCAAAATATGGAAAAACAGAACTATTCATTTAGGTTTGTGACGACTTTGAGGGTGCAGGGAAATCTGGATTGAACTAGAAAAATAAACAACTTTAGAGGCCAAATTGAACCACTAGGAACCCCCTGTAGCAAGACGAACCCCACTGGAGCATGCAGGGACGGCGAGCTCGGAATTTTGGGGGAGGGGCTGGGCCACTTGGTGAGGGAGTGGGTCCAGGTTTCTTCTGTAGGTCATATATACCCTATATATCACCCTCGTGTTGTTTGCTCTCATTGTTTTCACCTTATACAAAATCTGGGAATAAATACTTGAGTTGCTATTTTGATTCGGGATAAGGTTTTGCGTATTTTGAATTCTGGTTTTTAGTGTTTGTGTTTTGTTTCGATCACTTGACGTTTGTACGTCTCTATCGGGTGTTATTTGGTTAAGTTGCAAGGGCAAACCATATGTTTTGACCTATGCGAGTTCCGCGTGTCGTTTTGGTTTCGATTTGGATTTTAATGCGGCAGGATACGTTATGATGTGTAGGTACCCTCGCGAAGACTTCGAGACGACAAGCAAGCGCGTGGCGATGTCGGCAACGGAAAACGAAGAGCAGGTGAGTAAATTTATATCTACGGTGGAAGTCGGGTGGATGGCGTATAGCACCCCCGTAGTTCATAGTGTAGCGTATTATATGAATTTGGATGATAGTATCGTGATTGATTTCTTAGTCGTGAACGATAGATAATTGATGAGATAAATGTGTGATTCGACCCGTACCCAGATTTGGGATGCCGTACGACGGATTTACGTACGAGCTATATATTGATGATAGATACGCACTCTTGACTCGAGGATGTCATATTGTATATTGTATCGTTTGTGATACTATTGAGGGGGGATCACCGACTATTATATTTATATATATCGACTCAGATTTAGGTGGTTTCCTTTACCTTTTTCGGTTAGATTGTTCGTTTAGTCCTGTAGTTTACTTGTAGATGTTAGACTAGACTCGAGTCATACCTATTTCAAAAGTAACGAATCATGAGTATTTTAAAGACAGGCCAAAGGATTCTACGGATATTTTCAAAAGACGCATCTTTTACTAAAAACAACGTAGCCCCTATTTTTCTAAACACCACGATTCGTGTTATTTCAAAACGCCAAAACTGTGTGACTCATATTTTTAATGCATATTTCTGTAAGTGCACGGCGGCGCCCCGGCCGTCAATCCGACGCCGGAATGCGGAAATGAAACTTTTCTAAAAACTAGAAACCGGCACCTCCGCGCACTAAAATCCCGAATCGGGCCATTAACCTAATGCTAGCAAACTAGAAAAGGAGTAAGAAGCTATACCGAGCGATCTGTGTCCTTCGGTCTTCGGCCTCCACTCCGATCTCCTCGTGGAATCTCCGGTCTTCAGCTCCTTGTCGGAACGGACACCACATCGCCGGGTTCTTTTACGGGCTCCCACCTCTAGACCGAGTTAACTCGCGCATGAAGTTGGCAAGCCGACGTGCCCAAGAAATGCTGTAGACTAAGTGTTGTGGCTTTGTCTCATGGGGTATGAAGTTGCCATGATGGAGGAATGAAAACTATGAACTTTAGAGAGGGGTTAAGAATTTTGTAGCAAGCCAAATGAGATGAAGAAATTCCCACCATCACAAAAATGAATCCTCTCTCTCTCCATGAAGTGGCCGGCCTCATCAAAAATTTGAGGAGGGGAAAAACCAAAAAGGGGTGAGTGTAGGGAAAGCAAAAGGGTGACCATAAGCCATGTGAAGATAATGAGGAATAAAGGTCACATCCATTTCTAATCTTATCTTATCTCATTAATGGAAACCATGATGAATAAAAAAGGGAATCAAAAGATGCTATCATAATCTCTCAAATCACAAATAACCCCTCTACAATTGCTAATTTGCAAATATGCAAATTAGCCCCTCCATCAGAAAAATCCGGCCGTGAAGAAACAAAGGAAAACTGGCCGGAATAGAAAGCAAACTGGCAACTTCAGAAAACTGATCCCATAATAAATTACAGGAAAACCCCGCGACTGCATATACATGCCCGCATTTGTATTCCCATTGAATACAAATGCAAAGAGACAAAATCTACACTGTACAATACTAGGATCCGGCTTAAAACAAAGCCCGCTAGTATTATCCGTCCGATCATGATTCGTGCAATACCGCACATATCTGATCGAACCCTGCCATATCTCCATACGGCCTCTACAGCGTTTCGCCCGAAACTTGAGAAACTGGTCTGTGGGGGACTCTAAAGACTCGTCAATACTTTGGTTGTGGATTTAACCACTAGCACGTCAGAGGTATTAGCCTATACATAACGAGCTACCAGGAATTGACCCAAAGGGACGTCGGTGAGCGAACTCATCCTGACACCCTACTGAGCCTGTCAGTGACAATATATGTACAGTCCGGTCCGTTCGTCTATGAGCATCGCATGGCGAGCCTAGGGGGTTGGTAAAAGTCAGACCCACAAAAGCGGTACAAGTCGTGTCGAAGTGTATCCCAGAACACCCTGAGATACTACTGGAATACCTACCAGTAAATCTCCTGCCTTGGCCAAGGACTTCGTGTAATGTCTCTCCTAGACACAGCACGACCTCACCCCCAATACCGGGAGAGACGAACCCCTGCAGATCCGCTCACTGCCTCCATGTGGCTCGGGACTGTACCCAACTAAAACCTGTTTGCACGTCTCCTTTGAGCATGGTAGGGTAGTAATTAAAGTAAAGTGGGAACTCACACGAGACAAATGACGATCTCAGGTCGATGAACTAACATGTACACATGTCACCAGGGAACTACTATCTGACGTCAGGTATAAGACCAACTAGCATGTTCCCGGCGAGTCCTGTCCGGTGTACTCATAACCCAATGAGCACCTGTATACATCTTACGTGAACCAACTGACACCAGTGGCTTGTAAGACCGGCCACCGCCCCTCGTCGGGGTCTCGACTGTATACACTAGTCTACTTTGGAGTATCGATGCCCTGTCTCGAAACTCCCACGACTAGGGACCTTTTAAGGATGTGCTTATAGACCCCAGCTCCCACGTATATGATCGCCCTCATACTGATGGCAGTCAAGAAAGAATCCTAGGGGCTCTATCAACGTGTAATAGTGACCTGTAAGGTCACCTAAAGTAGTACACGATGATAAAGGTAAACCAGATAGCATACTATCATCTTGAGTAAGACTGTCCTATCGGGATAGGTCCTCCATCAATCATTGCAATCACGTGCCTGTGATCCAATAATTGACTCTGAGGGCACTATCTCCAACAATCTCCCACTTGCACTCAAGGTTAATTATTGCGATGTCGCATACTCATAGCCCGTGTGATACCGAACACCCAACTCCTCTACTAGTCAGTCTCACAAAGCTCGTTTGCGAAACTATTGCGTTCGAGGAATAGCCTCGGTGAGTGAATCCGCCCTAATGTTTCTTTCTATGTCTCTCTTTATCTCAAGTTCGCGGAGAAACCCATCTCCCGAAATGAGCAATACCTGTCTTAGAATATGTCTGGATGTCTGATGGGACCTAGTTCATAAGTGAACTCCAAATCCAAACTTCTTAGACTGCATCGTCGACTAAACTTAATCAGTGTCCTGCGCTATGCCTCTCTCAGTATCCGCCTGGACCACCTGTCCAAAATACTGCCCCTCATCAGAGGGAAAACAATAACTCTGACAGTCACTCTGTCATCCAGGTCACCTTGGAAACCTGGAATGATAATTGTCCCCCAAAGGAGGCTGCCGTTATCATTTCCCTAGAACATCCACTTATGTTCTAAAACCGCTTCCGAATGTTTCTCCAGGATTGGATCAATATCTTATTTCATCTACTGCAAAAACAACATCTGGTGTGGTAATTGACATCTCATGATTGACTCAATTGCCTAAGCAAATGATCTGCCAATCATGCACATCCCTCTCCACTTTAGTCAGTAAAACTCCTTTAGAGAAGGTGACTCCATCACCTGCAGGTATACTACCGTGCCAAGAGTCGTCCATTCTAAAAACTCTTAGAATGCTGTATAAGTACACTGATTGGGAAACCACCCAAATCTAGATCTATAGATCTAGTAACCAGAATGTCTTGATATTATATCCAAGTCTCATGTGAAGAAACCACTGTGTGAGAACCAAAGTATAACCGATCGTAGTATAGGAATTTCACTTCCTACTCTGTGTATGTCATCCAAACACCAGAACATCACACCCTACAACCTTCTTAACAGATCCATCCCCTATTCTGATGAAGTCAAACCTATGACTGTCACATCAGAAATAGATGATCTATCTCCGCTATATCCGCTTTAGTCCATAAATAGACATAAGCCTCTTGCCCACTATGCTTCCGCTGCTCCCACTGACTACGACAACCCTCTGGCAGAGTCATATACACGTACGCTTCTAAAGACAGTTTAGAACGACGCTATACTCATCCTCCTGCCGGGTCTCACAGTCTGGAACAACAGCAATGGCAATTCTGGGTAAACTAGAACATCCCTGTCACCGTCCTTGAGGTTACCGGAGTACCTCTCGGCTGCCTGAGGTTACCCACCATATCCGCGGAGTGGCCAATGGAATGTTAAACCAGATTGAATCTTGAGGTTCTTATCAAATTTTCAGTAATCTTTTGCGGTTCTGGAATCACTTCCAGTTCTACCATACTCCCAATACTGTTTTCTGAAAAAAAAACATTTTTATTAAAACTGTGGCGAGTAAAGAACAAAGTCACTATTGATCTTCCAGATGGTAGAAAGTCAACCCTCGTCATAGCCTGGGTCAACCCACAAACAGCCATTATAGAAACGTGTCTTGAGTTATCCAGAGTTTGGTTTTAAGCATACGCCAGACAACTCCCCATACCTTAACATCGTTAAGATATGAACCGTTCTATATCCAATATAGAAACAGAGGCACTGATTTAATTGGAACCAGATTCAAATCATACAGCTGTCTCCAGTGCATGTCAACTAAATGGAAAAAGGACGATCAGCGTTACTCAACTTAGGAGTGCTTCCAATTATGAGTAACCTGAAAGAGAAGCAAGATCTCTTAAAACCATTACTATCAACTGAATACTACACACAAGTATCTATATCTTCGATCATCTTGACGAATCCCGAAACTTGCAATACCCGGTTCTCTACTTTACTCTTATACTTATAATTTCTCAAAACTTGGACCCTGTGTTTCTACGAAACACTTGTCTAAAAACTAGAGAAGTCATAAGCAAACCGAATATAGGACGAGGACCAACCCCTCTGTCCTAATGGACACTGGACAATATACAATATTCTGTATAAGTCCCCTGAGTCTAGTGACTCATTCACTGTGTGTCGTAGGTTGAAAACTGTACTTATGGTTAAGAAGAATTACACCGTTGTTTTAATGCTCCTTACCTAACCATCCACTGATATAGGTAAATGTCATCGACAGAATTTCAAAAAGTTATATCTCACTTTATGAAAATAAACGTACAGATATATCAATTTGAAATTGATGCATTATAACAGATATTCAAAACCAAATATTTGTCGTCCGGCAAACAACCCAGGTGACTTCCTCAAATATCACCAATTACAACGAATTCCAATATAATGAGGATGATCACCTAATTCCCAATAACTTACCCCCACTCATCATCTGTAAAACCATACAGATGTGATAATCATACCTGGTAAATACATACCCTGGAGCAAGTGTCTAATTGGGAAATCGGTTTTCTTTTAACAGTACACAGTGAAACTGAAACATTGAAATGTTTCGTAGGGGTATCCGGGTATTCCTAGTAATGCCTCTTTCTTTATCAAATTCACAACTGTAACCGTATAATTCTTTGCCATCTCTCCAAATCCCTTTATATGTCTTTAGCCATTACCTTTTGTACACCCCTTTAGGCTAAATGGTTTTCTTCCTTCCCTACCGTTCGGCACTAGCCTATGGTTTGGAAGAAGACTATCCAATAAGCATAATGGGTGCACTGTCCTAATCCTAGGAGCACTCGCAATGCAAGAGAAGGTAAAGATAAAAGACAACTGAATGAAAACTCATTCCTATTTCCCCTGAACCAAAATCCATCCCCGAACTGGAACAAGTTCCTTTCGAGTTCGTATATAACCATACGATGGAGTATCCAATAAACTGTGGATCTTCGTAGTGATACGGAGTGTCCTGGAGAAATACAAAGGTGATTTAGGATTGGCGAAGAAATACTTGGTTTGGTCGTGAATAGCAGTCGCAATTTACTTTGCCCTCTTACTAATCCATTGATATGTCTTTACTTAATACCTTCTGTACATCATCGTTATGCTAATTGGTTTTCTTCCTTCCCCACCGTTCGGCACCAGCCTAAGGTTTGGAAGAAGACTATCTAATTTGCGTAATAGGTGTACTATCTCCAAAACCAAGGAGTACTCGCAACCTGAGATAAGGTAAAAGAAAAAGACAACTGAATAGACCTATTTGTTTTCTCCAGAACCGGAAACCATCCTCGAATAAATTCCTTCGAGTTCTTATATGACCATACGATGATTTTATCCAATGGAAGTGGACATTCGTAGTAATACGGGGTGTCCTGGAGAATAGGGTAAAAGTAGGAGTGGCAAAGAGGTTTGCAACTCTGACAATCCAAAAGCCAGTGTTTAAGAAGGTTCGGTTAATTTTCGTCACTGAGTCAAAGTCTAGGGTCGGGACATGGTCGCTGCCAAAGAGAGAGAGAAAAGAAACACTCAGCGTGCACTCAAGCCTAGATCAGAATGGTTATCACTTTATCTAATCAGGAAACCTCCCACTGTACCGTCAAATTCTCCTCCAAACATGAAAGAAGAATTAGTCGGGATCACCCGAGGAGTAAACCAACTCATCAGTGGGAATCGGGATCCAACTACATCGCATGATAACATGACGAAATCCGCTCACATTATCACACTCCAGAAGGTATGCGCATATCTGGCAAGTTTCAGTTTCTTTAGAAACTCCCGATGTGATTTTTACCTCATGCTCTTATGACCTTAACTTTGGCCAACAAATCATAAGTCACATGTCAAGTTCTACCCGTCATTCTCCAGGTTAATTTGAACCCACTCGTACCTACCCTTGACTTTGGCCAACAAGGCAGTACGACTGTCCCAAACCAATGCATCTATCTATGCTGCATATGAATACCCAATAGCTACCAATCATTGTGCCTTGACTTTGGCCAACAAACACAGCTTGAATACTATTGACTATCCATATGAAACGACGGAGGGCTACGAATAGTTTTTGGCGAAAAACCTTTAACGTAATGAACTTGATATCGTTGAAGGAACTGGATAGATTTTTATAAAATATATTTACGAAAACCTTTGCTAAAGAGGTCACTCCCAGTGAAGGGATCTCGGCTCTTTCCCAGTAGAATGAGGTGCAGGATATTCCAACTGAATACCACGATGCAAAGAAAAAGGCAATCAGCTATAGTGAAGTTATTACCCTGACGCAAACTTCTGTCCAAGGGGTCATTCCCGGTGAAGGGATCTCGGCCCTTGCCTCGTCGAATGAGGTGCAAGATATTCCAACTGAATACCACTGTGCAAAACAAAAGAGAACGTCCTTGCAATAACAGCTTTTTTTGAAAAATGTTCCAACAACATCAGAATAGGTTTGTTTAGCTTGCATTGATCCGAATCAACGCAGTCCCATCAATTGATCACACCAATAAAGAACGAAAATACGATGTACGTATATGCCACCCGCATTCGCCACTGGGTCCCGTCATCACCCGTTAGGTTACTTAACTAACGACAGAGCGGGGACTGGACTAGCGCGGGTGCAAAACATATACAACATCTACTAGTATATATATCAATATATAATATTCGCTCAAGGCGTGATAAAATGAAACATCACTGAAATGTAATAAGCATCACAGAACAACACAGATATCTGGGATCCCCGGGTTTCATAGAGCCGCTAGTGAAACCCGACGTTCCCCTGGTTGTGTGGATAGCCTGTGCAATGAAATCCTAGACCCCTACGGGCGTGGCAAGTCATCCGCCAAAACCTGAAGCGAGGCAGCCCCCTTCAGCAACGTGAATGGACCACCCAGCACTTCACGGAATCCGGTAACTTGGGCACCCCTTCTAGGTCAACCTATACCCCCTATGAGTGCGGTGAATATCCCTCCAATTCTAGAGTAAAGCCCCCTCCGTCTCAAAGCCATGAGATGCGGGCCCGTTTCCCTCTATAACCCGGCTATCCGTGCACCCCACCATGGGGTAATCCAAGTACAGAAAATAAAATATACATACAACGGGTACATCGACCTCACCCCGTTCGTGCCCCAAAAGAACAATATACAAACAGGCAGTGACGGCAGTCCACATGTCGGACGCTCGCCCCGCAATATCAAAAGTACATATAAAATGAAACTATACTACCATTGCATCCAGGCTATCCTCTACGACCAATCCGAAACATCACAGCACAACACAGAACATCATCGTGAATGTCACGTTCGCAAATCCGTCTAAAAGGGCTATAGCAATTAGACAGGATTTACCGATCAAGTGGTATTCACGGTCGCAGATATAATGTAAATACTGTGAACTAACATGTTTAAAATTTTCGATCGACTAAATTTTCCCGGAGTGGGCCCCAAGCACAACTGTAGCACTCAAAGAAATCTGGGCCCAAACAGAACATTCCAAAATCCCCATTTTCAACTTTAAAGAGCTCTATGTAAAAATGGTACAGTGAAGACACTGTACTGCGGAGGAACCGCGACCAGAAGGGGGGTTTGGCCGCGGTTCCACAGTCGGTCTACAGTGTTACGCTACCATTTTTTCACAGAATTCTTAAAACTGCCTGCATGTTTTTCTGCAACACACTGAAAAAAATTTCAAGCCAAAAATAATTCGACAGAAAACTGATGCATTGAAATCATGGTTTTGGGATTTTTGTTCGGTCGAAAATGTAAACACGTTAGAGCAAGCTAGACTAGGTTAATGGCGTGGCTCTGATACCAATGTAAGTGCACGGCGGCTCCCCCGCCGTCAATCCGATGCTGGAATACGGAAACAAAACTTTTCTAAAAACTAGAAACCGACACTACCGCGCACTAAAATCCAGGATCGGGCCATTAACCTAATGCTAGCAAACTAGAAAAGGAGTAAGAAGCTATACCGAGCGATCCGTGTCCTTCGGTCTTCGGCCTCCACTCCGATCTCCTCGCGGAATCTCCGGTCTTTAGCTCCTCGTCAGAACGGGCACCACATCGCCGGGTTCTTTACGGGCTCCCACCTCTGGAACGAGGAAACTCGCGCACGAAGTTGGTAAGCCTGTTAGTGTATATGCCCTAGAGGCCATTACTGTATCATACTAGTTTGTATATTATTTGATGGAAGCTTGGGATATTCACCTTGTATAGACAATCTTGCTCAATATAGTAGTATGCTAATTGGTTTGTTTCTTTTTAAATGTGTGCATGTGTTTCTTTTAGCATATCGCCTTTACACATTAGTAGAGCCCTTAGGATCTTTGCTTGATTACCAGCGTTGTGATGGCAGTCACACTCGTGGGGGCTGGGTAATCCACAAGCACATCCTTATGAAGGTCCCTAGTCGTAGGACTATCGAGACAGGGCATCGAAACTCCAGAGTAGAGTAGCGTATGCGTTTCTCATCCCAGCTTGGGAGACGGTCTGTCCCACAGCCGTCAGTACGCCGTACTTGAGATAGTATGCGGGTGCTCGTTAGGTTACGAGTACACTGGACAGGACTCGTCGGGAACTGTTGGTTGGTACTATACCTATCTTCAGTTATCAGTTCCCAGGTGACATGAGTACAGCTTAGTCCGTTGACTTGACACTGTCACTTCGCCTCGAGTGTGTTCCCACTGTACTTTGATTACTACCATACCATGGCTCAAAAGAGTCGTGCAAACAGGTAGTTTTTGGGTGCAGTCCCGAAACACTTGGAGGAAGTGACGGTTAGACAGGATTCGTCTCTCCCGGTATTGGGGGTTGACATCACGCTGTGCTTAAGAGATCATTACACAAAGTCCCTGGACAGGGCAAGTGAGATAGACTGGTAGGTTTCCAGTGTTATCTCAGGTGTTCTGGGCTACACCCCGACACGACTTGTACCGCTACTAGGGGACTGACGTTTACCGCCCCTCTAGGCCCGCCATGCGATGTTCTCAGACGAACAGACCGGACTGTACGGAGATTGTCACATTCAGGCTCAGTAGGAGTTCAGATGGGTTTCACCGAGTCCGTCTTCTTATCGGCATCTACCTGGGGACCGTTACGTACAGCTAGTGCCGCTTGCGGTCTGTAGTTAAACCCACTGCCAGCGTAGTGTCGAGTCTTTAGAGTCCCACACAGAGGGTTATTCGCCATTGGGCAAAACAGAGTAGAGGTCGCATGGTTTTGCGACAGGGTTCGTTCACATCCGCGCACTTGTGCACGTTTGGCGTCTGGACAGACATTACTAGCGGGCTCTGGCTTGAGCCAGATCTTAGTATATGTTTTGGGGTTAGTTTTATCTCATAGTATTCATGTTCCTCGGAACACGAATGCGGGTGTGTATACACAGTTGATTGAGGCGGAGGAAGAGGTTTTTCATTAGGGTTTTGGAACGGGTGCGTATGCACAGTTGACAGTCGTCTTTTTCCAAACCCTAATGAATTTTTGTAATATCAATTGGTAATGTTATTTAAATAAAATTGTGTCATGGTTGGGTTTGTTGACTTGTTGACCAAGGTTGACTAGTTGATCATGGTTGAAACTTTGACCATCATCATTTCTTTTCTAGATGCTCTTTGATCTTTGCAAAATCATTTAATATGAAATGATAATGGACTTATCAAACCAACCATCACCTTTTTCATTTTGGATTAATATTATTAATTTGATAATTCACATATATTGTTATGGTTATAAAAACTATTCTCATTCTATCATAACCATTCTCTCTCCTCTCTTCATCTTCCTCCTCCTCTAGTTCAAGGAGAATCATTCTCATGAGTTGAGAAACCTCTCCTTGGAGATAAAACACCCTAAGCCACCCTCTACTCTTCCTACGGTTGAAGGTCTAACAAGCCGGAGACTTTAGTTTTCTCAAAGTTCGAGAAAGGAGCTCAAGGAAGAAACTCAGGTGGATCCATCTTCGACAAGAGAAGGCAACGAGGAAAGCACCATCCGACCACCATCAAGAGTCAAAGAGAAGGAGTTCAAGTTGAGGTATAACCCCTAACCGTGTAGATAACTCTCTTGTTAGTTGCTAGTGTGTAGTTTTGCCAAGATCCGTTTTCGTAGTCCATGTTACCTAAACCCTAAAAATCGTTTTTCACCATTTCCGCAAGCCCGAAAGAACCGGGAGAGGTAACGTGGACTTACAGTGGTATCAGAGCCTAACTAAACACACCCTAGCATGTTAGCAAAGTATCTAGAATTTCAACCGGATAAAAAACCGCGAAACACCCCGGGAAATCCTAGTTTCTGCCAATTTTTATTTCTGCTCCAAAAATAATAAATCATGTCTTAAAAATCGGCTCAGGCTTTTTAATGAACAGGAAAGAAAAACGATCCAGCGAACCGACCAACTCACCGCGGTTCCGCGGCCGAGTTGACTCGGCCGTGAATCGTTTCTCCTGCAGTTTGTTTCTGGTGGTATTTTTTGATTTTTGAGATGGTTTGTTTCTGCCCAGAATTTCCAGAGAACAAATTTGTTTTTGGGGTGGTTACAAATCCATATTTTGGTCGATTTTCTGTAGACTTTGGCTAATGGGTTATATCTGTATTGTTATATATGTATTGAACGTTTGCTAATCGCTATACGTCGATTAGTGGGGGTTATACATATCTGTGATCTGTAATGTTGATGGATTGTGTATATGAATTCGTTGGATTGTCGCGGATGAATAACCGGGGGAATTGTGAGATGAGTGTTTTGTTTATCTTTCAATTCTTGTAATATGTAAATTGATGTAATATTATTTGTATGGCCGCACAACCGGGTCGGGCTTGTAGCCGTTATTGTATAATTTCTTTTTACTGTTTTTGCTCCTAGGATAGACCCAAGGTGGGGTGCACAAACTACCGGGTACCTCGAAGTGCCGAGTGGCCTACTCACGTCATTCAGGGAGGTTGCTTCACTTCGGATACTTGGCGGGTAGTTTGCCGCACCCGTAGGGGTCTAGGGTGGGGTTTGGCTATTCATCGCGACCGTGTAATCCGCTCTTCATTACAGGCTCTTACGAATTGCGGATTCATAGTATATCCAATGTATTCATCTGTGATCTGGAATGGCTATCATTGCATCTGACGAATTTATATATCTATATGTAGATAGCTATTTAGGCGTTGCATATGTTTTTCATCCGCGCTAGTCCAGCCCCCGCTCTGTCGTTAGTTAAGTAACCTAACGGGTGATGACGGGACACCGTAGCGAATGCGGATGGCATAAGCGTACGTCATATTTTCGTTGTTTTCTGCAGTGGTAGGATTAATTGATGGGACGCATTAAAATTAATGCAAGAAAAATAAACTAAAGTAAAAGTCGTTGGAACACTTTCAAAAACCACTCGATTTCTTTTCAAAATAACTTTTAAACGCGGAGCTTAAACCACTCCTTTTAAAAGCTATCTCGTTCCATCGATTATATCAAGTTCACTACGTTCACGGTTTCGCAAAAACCATTCGTAGCCCTCCGTCATTTCACATGGATGGTCAATAGTATTCAAGCTATGTTTGTTGGCCAAAGTCAAGGCATAGTGATTGGTAGCTATTGGGTATTCATGTGCAGCATAGATAGATGTGTTGGTATGGGACAGTCGTACTGCCTTGTTGGCCAAAGTCAAGGGTGGGTGCGGGTGGGTTCAAATTAACCTGGAGAATGACGGGTAGAACTTGACATGTGACTTATGATTTGTTGGCCAAAGTCAAGGTCATAAGAGCATGGGGCAAAAATCCACATCGGGGGTTTCAAAAGAACTGAAACTTGCTAGCACTGCATACCATTTGGAGTGTGATGATTCTGGTAGGATCCCTTCAGTTTTGTCACGCAATGATATTTGGATCCCGATCCTACTGTGAGTATATGCTACTCCTCGGGAAAATTCTCGCTTAACGATCAATGCTATAAACCTAGTAGGTGTCTAGAAAGGTGTTAGCGGGGCTGCGCCCCCAGGGAAAAGAGGTTATTTAATTAAGGAACTTCGCGAAAGCGTTGGAAAACCTCCCTCGAAGTACCGACACTAGCCTGGCTGAACGGTTAAGCAAGTATTGTACGGTGAGATTGATCCTGACTAATTCTTCTTTTTTGGTTTGAGGAGGGATTCGAGAGACAGTGGGAGCCATCCTGTTTAGACAAATTAAAAACCACTCTAAACTTGCAAGAGTATCATGCTAAAGTGTTTCTTCTCTCTCTCCTAATTGCAGCAACCAAACATCATGACTGGACTTAAGTTACTACTAGATAAAAACATACTGACAGGGCCAAACTACAAAGATTGGCTCAGGAATGTCAAAATGGCAATCACTTACGATAAGTTGGGGTATCTCCTTGCCACCAAAGCTCCCCCAGCCCCAGGTCCCACCTCCACCGTCGCGGATAAGGAAATCCGTAAGACTTGGGAGATTGATTGCGCGAAGGCCAAGTGCCTCGTGTTTGCCTCTATGGACAATGAACACCAGAGGAGGCACGAGAATATGGACCTTGAATCCATATTTCTTCATACAAAAGAACTGTATGGGGAGAAATCCCGTATCGCAAGATACGAAGTCTCGAAAAAGCTGTTTTCGGCGAGATTGGCCATCGGATCACCGGTAGTGGAACACGTGCTTAAGATGATTGGCTTCAATGAGGAGCTCGCGGACCTTGGGACCACGTTGGAGAATGAGCTCTATACGGACTTGATTCTCCCGTCCCTTCCTTCCACTTACGCCTAGTTCATCCTGAATTTCTACTTACAGGAAAAGGAAGTTGAACTTTCAGAACTCCTCAACATGCTGAGGAGTGCAGAGGGCACCCTACAGAAAGGTAGGGAAACATCCACTTTGTTTGTAGGAGGATCTTCCTCTTCTATGTCCAAGGGGAAAGCCAAGGGAAAGAAGAAGAAAACCCCCGCCAAACCAAGGGGCGGTGTTAGTAAGGTGGATACAAAGGGAAAGGCAAAAGCAACAAAGGAAGCGGGAAAACTTGTGGGAAAGGATGAAAGCTTTTACTGTCACAAGAGTGGACACTGGAAGAAAGATTGCAGGGCTTGGAAGGCCAGAACACAGGATCTGAAGCGTGTTGCGGCATCAGCTTCAGGTGTGTATGTTATTGAAAACTGTCTATCAATAAACTCTACTTCCTGGGTATTGGATACCGGGTCAGGATCTCATATCTGTAATTATTTGCAGGCGTTGAGAAACCGTAGGGTTTTGAATGCAGGTGATATGACCCTAAGAGTTGCGAACGGAGCTGGCATGGATGCTGAATCCGTGGGGGACTATCACCTGGGGTTGTCAGATGGACACGTTTTGGTTTTACGTAATTGTTATTTTGTACCCAATGCAACTTGTAATATCATTTCTGTATCTTTAGTTTCTAAAGAAGGTTATGAATTTGCGTTTGTAAGTAATGTTGTAAACATTCACCTTAATCAAGTTCTGATTGGGTCAGGTACATTAAACAATAGAATATACGTATTAAACCGACCACAGATTTTCAATGTCCAGAATACACACAAAAGAAAGTCTCCGAAAACAAATCAGGCTTTCTTATGGCATTGTAGACTGGGTCACATCAATGAGAGAAGGTTGACGAAGTTACATACAGAAGGATATTTGGATCCGTTCGAATATCAATCATATGCAACTTGTCAATCCTGTCTCAAAGAAAAGATGACAAAGACTCCGTTCACTGGACACGGAGTAAGAGCGAGCGAGCTCTTGGGACTCGTACACAGCGACGTGTGCGGTCCAATGTCTACACATGCGCGAAGCGGTTATTCTTACTTCATTACTTTTACGGATGACTTTTCAAGGTACGGTTATGTCTTCTTAATGAAACATAAATCCGAAGCCTTTGGAAAATTCCAGGAATATAAGAATGAAGTAGAAAAACATACAGGCAAAAGTATTAAGACACTAAGATCTGATCGAGGTGGTGAATACTTAATTGCCGAGTTCCGGGATTACTTAAAAGAGAATGGAATTCTCTCTCAGCTTACTCCTCCATACACTCCGCAACATAACGGAGTATTGGAGAGACGGACCCGGACCCTATTGGATATGGTACGTTCCATGATGAGAAACGCTGAGTTACCGTGATCATTCTGGGGATATGCACTAGAATCAGCTGCATACCTTTTGAACCGAGTTCCAACTAAGACTGTGCCTACTACACCATATCAGATGTGGTGTGGGAAGAAACCCTATCTTAAGCACATTAAGACATGGGGATGTCCAGCTTTTGTCAAAAAGCAGCATGCGGACAAACTCGAGGCACGCTCAGTACAGTGCGAGTTTGTGGGATATCCAAAGAACTCCAAGGGATATTTCCTCTATTGCGAAGAGGAACAAAAGGTTTTTTTTTCTCGTCATGCCCACTTCTTGGAAACTGAGTTTTTGGAAAATCAGATAAGTGGGAGCGCAATAGAACTGGAAGAAATTCTAGAACCACGAGCTATTACTGAAAGCTTAGTAGAACAAGAGGGTTTGAAAGTTCAGGACATTCCTACGCCGCTCCGCAGGAGTAGTAGGCATGTAAGTCCACGTTGCCCACCCCGGTGCTTGCGGGGAGGCAGAAACGGTATAAAAAACGGATTTTATCGAACTAAGCAACATGGACTATCAAAAGGAGGATCGTTCCTAAACAAAAACTAGCTACAAGCTAACTAGTTTTAGCTACATGGAAGAAAGGTTATACCTTGGGCTTTATGTCCTTCTCTCCTTGCTCCTTGGAGTGGAAGAAAGTGATCAACTTGTCGTCTTCTCTAGTCGAAGAAGGCTCCACCCGAGAGCCTCAACCTTTGGCTTCAACTTCAAGCTAGAAGTAACTAAGATGCTAGAAGTGCTAATCCTAGAACCTTAGAAGAGAGTAGAGATTATTTTAGAGAGGTTTATCTCAAGCTCATGTGTTTCTCAACTCATGAGAGGGGAGAGCTTGAGAGAGAGGAAGAGGAGGAGAGAGAATCTATATGATAGAATGAGAGAAAATAATGAACCATTCTCTCATATATGTGTGAATTATGTAAATTAGAAAATTAGCAAGATAATTGTCATGGTTAATCAAGACTTGACCATTATCATTTCACATTAAATGCAAATTGCAAGGATCAAAGAGCATCTTTCATATGGAATGATGATGGTCAACATGTCAACCTAAGTCAATAAGTCAAGATAGTCAAATGGTCAACAACCCTAACCATGCACAATTATATTTAACTAATATCAATTAATCATAATACACACATAAGCATCAGGGTTATGAAAAAGACAATGGTCATCAACCCTAATCAAAGTCCTTTCCCTCTGTCTCAGTCAATTGTGCATACGCACCCGTATCTGTGATCCGAGGAACAGGAATACAAAGAGATAAAACCAATCCCAAATCATATACTAGGATCTGGCTTAAACCAAAGCCCGCTAGTATAAGATGTCCGGAGAGCAAACGTGCAGAAGTGTGCGGATGTGAACGAACCCTGTCGCAAAATCATGCGACCTCTACTCATTTTGCCTAAAGGCGAATAACTCTCCGTGTGGGACTCTAAAGACTCGACACTACGCTGGCAGTGGGTTTAACCACAGACCGCAAGCGGCACTAGCTGTACGTAACGGTTCCTAGGTAGATGCCGATAAGAAGACTGACGAGGTGAACTCATCTGAACTCCTACTGAGCCTGAATGTGACAGCCTCCGTACAGTCCGGTCTGTTCATCTGATATATCGCATGGTGGGCCTAGGGGGCGGTAAACGTCAGTCCCCTAATAGCGGTACAAGTCGTGTCGAAGTGTAGCCCAGAACACCCTGAGATAACACTGGAAACCTACCAGTATATCTCTCTTTCCCTGGCCAGGGACTACTTGTGTAATGGCTCTCCTAGACACAGCGCGATGTCAACCCCCAATACCGGGAGATACGAATCCTGTCTAACCGTCACTGCCTCTAAGTGCTTCGGGACTGCACCCAACTACTATCTGTTTGCACGACTCCTTTGAGCCGTGGTAGGGTAGTAATCAAAGTCCAGTGGGAACACACTCGAGGCGAAGTGACAGTGTAAAGTCAGCGGACTAAGCTGTACTCATGTCACCTGGGAACTGATAACTGACGAAATGTATAATACCAACCAACAGTTCCCGACGAGTCCTGTCTAGTGTACTCGTAACCTAACGAGCACCTGTATACTATCCCAAGTACGACGTTCTGACGGCTGTGGGACAGACCGTCTCCCATGCTGGGATGAGAAACGCATACGCTAGTCTACTCCGGAGTATCGATGCCCTGTCTCGATAGTCCTACGACTAGGGACCTGTATAAGGATGTGCTTATGGATTACCCAGCCCCCACGAATGTGAGCGCCATCACAACGCTGGTAATCAAGCAAAGATCCTAAGGGCTCCACTAATGCGTATAGGTGATATAATAAAAGAAACACATGTACACATTAAAGCAGAGACAAACCAAGTAGCATACTACCATTTCGAGCAAGATTGTATATACAACTGTGAATATCCCAAGCTTCCATCAAGTAATATACATACTAGTATGATACAGTAATGGCCTCTAGGGCATATACACTAACCATCTCCCACTTGCACTAAGGCCATGTACTGGCGTATCGAAGGCCTATCATCTCGATCAGCCGCTCGAACTGAGTCTGGGGTAAGGCCTTCGTGAATGGATCTGCAGTGTTATCTTCTGAAGCAACCCTCCGAACCTCGATCTCCTGGCAATCCACGATCTCCCAGATCAGGTGATACCGCCTCAAGATGTGTCTGGATTTTTGATGGGACCCGGGATCCTTCACTAAAGCAATAGCGCCGTTGTTGTCGCAATACAGAGGTATTGGATCAACAATGGACGGAACCGCCTGAAGTTCTTTCAAGAACTTCCTCATCCAGACGGCTTCTTTTGCGGCATCAGATGCAGCGATGTATTCTGCTTCCATAGTCGAGTCAGCAACGGTTTCCTGTTTGGAGCTCTTCCAACACACCGCCCCTCCATTGAGGGTAAAGACAAAACCCGACATGGACTTGGAATCATCCTTGTCACTCTGGAAGCTGGAGTCAGCAAAGGCCTCAATCTGGAGGTCTTTTCCGCCATACACCAAGAACATCTCCTTAGTCCTTCTCAGGTACTTGATAATGTTCTTTACCGCTATCCAATGTTTCTCCCCAGGGTTTGACTGATACCTGCTTACCACACTCTGTGCATAAGCCACATCTGGTATGGTACACAACATCGCATACATTATAGAGCCTACCGCAGAAGCGTAGGGTATAATAGACATGCGATCCCTCTCCAAATCAGTCTTGGGAGATATCTCTTTGGAAAGGGTGATCCCGTGACAAGCCGGAAGATTACCGCGCTTGGAATCTTCCATACTGAATCTTTTCAGTATGGTGTCGATGTACCTCGACTGTGAGATTCCTAAAATCCTCTTGGATCTATCACGGTAGATCCGGATCCCCAGAATGTATGAGGCATCACCTAGGTCTTTCATGGAGAACCTGTGTGACAAGAACCCTTTCACAGATTGTAGCATAGGAATGTCATTTCCTATTAAGAGAATGTCATCCACGTATAAAACGAGGAATACTGCAGTTCTCGCTACAAATCTACTATAGATACATGGTTCATCTGGATTTTTGATAAAGCCAAATTCCTTGACCGTCTCATCAAAACAGATGTTCCAACTCCGCGATGCCTGCTTTAGTCCATAAATGGACTTAAGCAACTTGCACACCTTTCTGCTGCTCCCACTCTGAATGAAACCCTCTGGCTGGTCCATATAGACACACTCCTTTAAATTTCCAATTAGAAAAGCGGTCTTTACGTCCATCTGCCAAACCTCATAATCGTGGAAGGCAGCAATGGCAAGAAGGATCCGAATGGATTTCAGCATAGCTACTGGAGAAAAGGTTTCGTCTTAGTCCAAACCAGGTCGCTGACGAAAACCCTTTGCAACCAGTCTAGCTTTATAGGTCTCAACCTGTCCATCTACACGAATCTTCCTTTTGAAGATCCACTTGCATCCTACGGGTTTTACCCCATCTGGAGCAATGTCCAACGTCCATACTTTGTTGGTGTGCATGGACTCCATTTTGGTCCGCATTGCATCCATCCATTTTACCGAGTCAACCCTCTGAATGGCTTGCTGGAAGCTAGTAGGCTCATCACAATCTATGATGCAATCCACTCTATCCCCGTGTATGAGAAAACCGTAGTATCTCTCGGGCGGATGAGTCTGCCTACTACTCCTGCGGAGTGGCGTGGGAATGTCATGATCTTTCGAACCCTCTGGTTCTACTAAGCTTTCAGTAATAGCTTGTGGTTCTGGAATTTCTTCCAGTTCTATAGCGCTCCCACTTACTTCTTTTCTAAGAACTGATGTTCCAGAAAGTGGGCATTACGAGAAACAAGGACTTTTTGTTCCTCTGCGTAACAGAAAAGATACCCCCTTGAGTTTTTTGGGTATCCCACAAACTTGCACAGTACTGAGCGTGCCTCTAGTTTGTCAGCATGCTGCTTTTTGACATAAGCTGGACATCCCCAAATCTTCAGGTACTGTAGATAGGGTTTCTTCCCACTCCATAACTCATATAGTGTGGTAGGCACAGTCTTAGTGGGAAATCGGTTCAAAAGGTATGCAGCTGATTCTAGCGCATATCCCCAGAATGATCGCGGTAACTCAGCGTTACTCATCATGGACCGTACCATATCCAATAGGGTTCGGTTCCGTCTCTCCGATACACCGTTATGTTGCGGAGTGTATGGAGGAGTAAGCTGAGAGAGAATTCCATTTTCTTTTATGTAATCTAGGAATTCGGCACTCAAGTATTCACCACCTCGATCAGATCTCAGTGCCTTGATACTTTTGCATGTCTGTTTTTCTACTTCATTCTTGTATTCCTGGAACTTTTCAAAGGCTTCAGATTTATGCTTCACTAAGAAGACATGTCCGAACCTTGAAAAATCATCCGTAAAATTAATGAAGTAAGAATAACCGCTTGGCTCATGTGTAGACATTGGACCGCACACGTCGCTGTGTACGAGTCCCAAGAGCTCGCTCGCTCTTACTCCGTGTCCAGTGAACGGAGTATTTGTCATCTTTCCTTTGAGACAGGATTAACAAGTTGCATACTATTGATATTCGAACGGATCCAAATATCCTTCTGTATGTAACTTCGTCAACCTTCTCTCATTAATGTGACCGAGTCTACAATTCCATAAGAAAGCCTGATTGATTTCAGGAGACTTTCTTTTGTGTGTATTCTGGACATTGAAAATCTGTGGTTGGTTTAATACGTATATACCGTTGTTTAATGTACCTGACCCAATCAAAACATGATTAAGGTGAATATTCACTACATTACTTACAAATGCAAATTCATAACCTTCTTTAGATAATAAAGATACAGAAATGATATTACAAGTTGCATTTGGTACAAAATAACAACTACGCAAAACCAAAAAGTGTCCATCTGACAATCCCAGGTGATAGTCCCCCACGGCCTCAGCATCCATGCTAGCTCCGTTTGCAACTCTGAGGGTCATATCACCTGCCTTCAAAACTCTACGCTTTCTCAACGTCTGCAAAGAATTACAGATATGAGATCCTGATCCGGTATCCAATACCCAGGAAGTAGAGTTTATTGATAGACAGTTTTCAATAACATACACACCTGAAGCTGAAGCCGCAACTCGCTTCAGATCCTGGGTTCTGGCCTTCCAAGCCTTGCAATCCTGTTTCCAGTGTCCACTTTTGTGACAGTAGAAGCATTCTTCCTTTCCCACCAGCTTTCCCGCTACCTTTGTTGCCTTTCCCTTTCCCTTCGTATCCACTTTACTGACACCGCCCCTTGGTTTGGCGGGGGCTTTCTTCTTCTTTCCCTTGGCTTTCGCCCTGGACCTAGAAGAGGAAGATCCTCCAACAAACAAAGTGGATGTCTCCCTACCTTTCTGTAGGGTGCCTTCCGCACTCCTCAACATGTTCAGAAGTTCGGAAAGTTCAACCTCCTTTCCTTGCATGTTGAAGTTTAGGACAAACTGGGCGTGAGTGGAAGGAAGGGACTGGAGAATCAAGTTAGTGTAGAGTTCATTCTCCAACGTGGTCCCAAGGTCCGCGAGCTCCTCTATGTAGCCAATCATCTTAAGCACGTGTTCCGCTACCGATGATCCGACGGCCAATCTTGCCGAAAATAGCTTCTTCGACACTTAGTATCTTGAGATACGAGACTGCTCTCCATACAGTTCTTTTGTATGGAGAAATATGGACTCCAGGTCCATATTCTCGTGCCTCCTCTGATGTTCGTTGTACATAGAGGCAAGCACGAGGCATTTGGCCTTCGCGCAATCGATCTCCCATGTCTTACGGATTTCTACATCCGTGACGCTGGAGGTGGGACCTGGGACATGGGGAGCTTTGGTGGTAAGGACATACCCCAACTTGTCGTAAGTGATTGCCATCTTGACATTCCTAAGCGAATCTTTGTAGTTTGGCCCTGTCAGTATGTTTTTATCTCGTAATAACTTAAGTCCGGTCATGTTGAATGGTCGCTGCAATTAGGAGAGAGAAAAGAAACACTTTAGCATGATGCTCTTGCAAGTTTAGAGTTGTTTTTAGTTTGTCTAAACAGGATGGCTCCCACTGTCTCTCGAATTCCTCCTCAAACCATAAAGGAAGAATTAGTCGGGATCAATCTCACCGTACAATACTTGCTTAACCGTTCTGCCAGGCCAGTGTCGGTACTTCGAGGGAGGTTTTCAAACGCTTTCGCGAAGTTCCTTAATTAAGTAACCTCTTTTCCCTGTGGGCGTAGCCCCGCTAACACCTTTCTAGACACCTACTAGGTTTATAGCATTGATCGTTAAGTGAGTGATTTCTCGAGGAGTAGCATATACTCACAGTAGGATCGGGATCCAAATATCATCGCGTGATAAAACCGAAGGAATCCTACCAGAATCATCACACTCCAAATGGTATGCAGCGCTAGCAAGTTTCAGTACTTATGAAACTCCCGATGTGGATTTTTGCCCCATGCTCTTATGACCTTGGCGTGAGGTCAAAATGTCATAAGTCACATGTCAAGTTCTTCCCATCATTATCCAGGTTAATTTGAACCCACCCGTACCTACCCTTGACGTAGGCCAAAATGGCAGTACGACTGTCTCAAACCAACGCATTCTATCTATGCAACAGATAAATATCCGGCAGCTACCAATCACTATGCCTTGGCGTGAGGTCAAAATACATAGCTTGAATACTACCGAATATTTAACTGAAATGATGGAAGGCTACGAATGGTTTTAGCGAAACCGTGAACGTAGTGAACATGATATAATCGATGGAACGAGATAGCTTTTAAAAGGAGTGGTTCAAGCTCCGCATTTAAAAGTTTGGTTTTGAAAAGAATCGAGTGGTTTTCAAAGTGTTCCAATCGACTTTTACTTGGTTTATTTTCTTGCATTAGTTTTAATGCGTCCCATCTTTTAATCCTACCATTGCAGAAAACAACCAAAATATGGTTTACGCTTATGCCATCCGCATTCGCCACGGGGCCCCGTCATCACCCGTTAGGTTACTTAACTAACGACAGAGCGGGGGCTGGACTAGCGCGGATGCAAAACATAAGCAACACCTAAATAGTTATCATATATAAATATATAGCATTGATAGTCAATCCAGATCATAGATGAACACTTTGGATATACTAGGAATCCGCAATTCGTTCGAGCCTGCAACGAAAAGCGGATTACACGGTCGCGATGAATAGCCAATACCCCACCCAAGACCCCTACGGGTGCGGCAAACTACCCGCCTAGTATCCGAAGCGAAGCAACCTCCCTCAACAATGTGAGTAGGTCACTCGGCACTTCGAGATACCCGGTAGTTTGTGCACCCCACCATGGGTCTATCCTAGGTGCAAAAACAGTAAAAAGAAATTATACAATGACGGCTACAACCCCGACCCGGTTGTGCGGCCAAATAAATAATATTACATCAATTTACATATTACATGAATGAAAGAAAAAAGAAACTCTCATCTCACATTCACCCCGGCTATTCATCCGCGACAATCCACCGAGTTCATATACACAAACCAATAAGCATTACAGATCACAGATATGTATAACCCCCACTAATCGACGTATTGCGATTAGCAGACGTTAAATACATATAAACATCACAGATATAATCCAATAGTCAAAGTATAGTGAAGTTCGATAAAAAATACGGATATATAGCCACCCCAAATACAAATTTCTATTCTGGAAAATCTGGGCAGAAATAAAATTTCTTAAAAATCCCAAAACCATGAAATAAGAACATTGCGAGAGAAACGAGCCGCGGCCGAGTCAACTCGGCCGCGGAACCGCGGTCGGTTGGTCGGTTCGCTGGTTCGTTTTTCTTGTGTGTACTGTAAAAACCCTGAGCCGATTTTTAAGGTGTGATTCATTATTTTTAGAGCAGATTTAAAAATCGGCAGAAACTAGGTTTTTGAAATTTTAGTTTTGCGATTTTTACCGATCGAACTTCTATACACTTTACTAACTAGCTAGTTTATGTTTAATTAGGCTCTGATACTACTGTAAGTCCACGTTGCCCACCGCGGTGTTTGTGGGGAGGCGAAAACGGTATAAAGAAACGAATTTTATCGAACTAGGCAACATGGACTATCAAAAGGAGGATCTTTGCTAAACAAAAACTAACTACAAGCTAACTAGTTTTAGCTACATTGAAGAAAGGTTATACCTTGGGCTTTATGTCCTTCTCTCCTTGCTCCTTGGAGTGGAAGAATGTGATCACCTTGTCGCCTTCTCTAGTCGAAGAAGGATCCACCCGAGAGCCTCAACCTTTGGCTTCAACTTCAAGCTAGAAGTAACTAAGATGCTAGAAGTGCTAATCCTAGAACCTTAGAAGAGAGTAGAGATTATTTTAGAGAGGTTTATCTCAAGCTCATGTGTTTCTCAACTCATGAGAGGGGAGAGCTCGAAAGAGAGGAAGAGGAGGAGAGAGAATCTATATGATAGAATGAAAGAAAATAATGAACCATTCTCTCATATATGTGTGAATTATGTAAATTAGATAATTAGCAAGATAATTGTCATGGTTAATCAAGACTTGACCATTATCATTTCATATTAAATGCAAATTGCAAGGATCAAAGAGCATCTTTCATATGGAATGATGACGGTCAACATGTCAACCTAAGTCAACAAGTCAAGATAGTCAAATGGTCAACAACCCTAACTATGCACAATTATATTTAACTAATATCAATTAATCATAATACACACATAAGCATTAGGGTTTTGAAAAAGACAATGGTCATCAACCCTAATCAAAGTCCTCTCCCTCTGTCTCAGTCAACTGTGCATACGCACCCGTATACGTGATCCGAGGAACACGAATACAAAGAGATAAAACCAATCCCAAATCATATACTAAGATCTGGCTTAAACCAAAGCCCGCTAGTATAAGCTGCCCGGACAGCAAACGTGCACAAGTGCGCGGATGTGAACGAACCCTGTCGCAAAACCATGCGACCTCTACTCATTTTGCCTAAAGGCGAATAACTCTCTGTGTGGGACTCTAAAGACTCGACACTACGCTGGCAGTGGGTTTAACCACAGACCGCAAGCGGCACTAGCTGTACGTAACAGTCCCCAGGTAGATGCCGCTAAGAAGACTAACGAGGTGAACTCATCTGAACTCCTACTGAGCCTGAATGTGACAGTCTCCATACAGTCCGGTCTGTTCGTCTGATACATCGCATGGCGGGCCTAAGGTGGTAAACGTCAGTCCCCTAATAGCGGTACAAGTCGTGTCGGAGTGTAGCCCAGAACACCCAGAGATAACACTGGAAATCAACCAGTATATCTCGCTTGCCCTGGCCAGGGACTACTTGTGTAATGGCTCTCCTAGACACAGCGCGATGTCAACCACCAATACCGGGAGAGAAGAATCCTGTCTAACCATTACTGCCTCCAAGTGCTTCGGGACTGCACCCAACTACTACCTATTTGCACAACTCCTTTGAGCCGTGGTAGGGTAGTAATCAAAGTATAGTGGGAACACACTCGAGGCGAAGTGACAGTGTCAAGTTAGCGGACTAAGCTGTACTCATGTTACCTGGGAACTGATAACTGACGATAGGTATAATACCAACCAACAGTTCCCGACGAGTCCTGTCCAGTGTACTCGTAACCTAACGAGCACCCGTATACTATCTCAAGTACGACGTACTGACGGCTGTGGGACAGACCGTCTCCCATGCTGGGATGAGAAACGCATACGCTAGTCTGCTCCTGAGTATCGATGCCCTGTCTCGATAGTCCTACGACTAGGGACCTGTATAAGGATATGCTTATGGATTACCCAGCCCCCACGAGTGTGAGCGCCATCACAACGCTGGTAATCAAGCAAAGATCCTACGGGCTCCACTAATGCGTATAGGTGATATAATAAAAGAAACACATGTACACATTAAAGCAGAGACAAACCAAGTAGCATACTACCATTTCGAGCAAGATTGTATATACAACTGTAAATATCCCAAGCTTCCATCAAGTAATATACATACTAGTATGATACGGTAATGGCCTCTAGGGCATATACACTAACAAGGCAGTCTCATCCGCCCGAGAGATACGGTTTTTTCCTATAGACGGGGATAGAGAGGATTGCATCATTGATAGTGATGAGCCGACTAGCTTCCAGCAGGCCATTCAAAGCGCCGACTCGGTAAATTGGCTGGATGCAATGCGGACCGAAATGGAGTCCATGTACACCAACAAAGTATGGATGTTGGACGTTGCTCCAGATGGGGTAAAACCCGTAGGATGCAAATGGATCTTCAAAAGGAAGATTGGTGTAGATGGATAGGTTGAGACCTATAAAGCTGGACTTGTTGTTAGTTATATGTATGCCCTAGAGGCCATTACTGTACATACGATGTATATTGTAGTGGATGCTTGGACATATATAGAGAGGACTTTCTTGCTCGACATGATAGTATGCTATCTGGTTGTACTTTATCTTAACATGTACTCTGATTGTCTCTATATTACATATTGATAAAGCCCTTAGGATATGTACTCGACTACTGGGACTATGATGAGATCATACTAGTGGGGCCGCTGTAGTCGACGAGTACATCCTATAACTGTTTCTAGTCGAGGGTGTATCGAGACAGGGCATCGATACACCAGAGTAGACTAGCGTATACGCATCTTGACCCATATAATGGGCGATGGATGATCCCATATTCATCGGTGTTTGACATCAAGGATGGTGTACGGGTGCTCAGTAGAGACTGGGTACACTGGACGGACTCGGCGAGAACTCCCAGATGGTATTATACCTCACGTCAGATGGCAGTTCTCTGGTGACACTGGTACAGAGTAGTCTGTTGACCCGAGATCATCATAGAGTCTTTTGTGATTCCCACTGTGCTTTGATTTCCATAATACCACGTCCAAGAGGGCGTGAAAAAAGGTGGCTTTTGGGTACAGTCCCGAATCACATGGAGGCAATGAGCGATAGGAGGGGATTCGTCTCTCCCGGTATAGGGAGTTGATGTTGTGCTGTGTTCGATTGGCTATAACCGGAAATCCCTTGCCAGGGTTGCTGAGATTTACTGGTAAGTGTTATCAGTAGTTTCTCGAACTGTTATAGACCTCAAATCGACACGACTTATCGAGCTACTAGGGTCTGACGTTTACCACCCCTAGGCGAGATATGCGACATATCAGATGACGAGACCGGACTGTACAGGAGTGTTACTGTTTGGATTCACAGGAGAATTTACAGGCTTGCTTGTTGATCTTCTGAGCACTCAATACCTGGGTAGCTGTTACGTTTAGCTGACCGCTTGCAGCTTGTGGGTGTTTGATATGATCATCACCTACTGCCGGCGTATTGACGTTTCTTTAGAGTCCTACACAGAGGTTTCTTGGCTCAGGCAAAACGGAGTAGGGGCACATATGTGATATGTGCGGGACCGAGGATAATGCGATATGTGATAACGTATTCTATTCGCGCGATATTTGATATCAGCCGGGTCATCGGATCAAGTGTTGATTCGATGAATCGGTAAATGAGATATTAGTCGGTTATATGCGATATAGCCGGATTGTCGGATCAAATGTTGATTCGATAATTTAATGTATAATAATATATATGATATATTAAATTACATTAACTAATATTAGCTCACTAAAAGATTCTTTTTCTCACTCGGGTAATACATTGATATATATGCGATATATGTTAATTGTATTATTTTATTTTGTTACGATAAATATTATATATGTGATATATAATATTGTAATATGATATGATAACTAATGCAACATGTTTAGTGGAGTTTAAACATGATTAGGGTTTGGATTATGGTTAAGACTTCTAATAGATTCTAGAAGGTTTTCTTTTTTGTTTTGGAAAAGATATTTTCAAGTGACTCATTCTTAACCTAACCCAAACCCTAGCCTTGGTTAATTCTCTACAAAGGTTTAGTCAACCATGGTTGCATTATTCATCATTATCTCCTTTGCATTATTCATCACAAAAGGATTGGATCACTATTCTTCTTCCTCTTCCTCTTTTGCAAAGCTTTCTTGCATTGATTTTGTGAGGAAAAATGAGTGAGAATAAGAAAAAAAATGAGAGCAATAATCCCACTTCATCATCCTCATCTATCCTTGCCATTTAGATGAGGGTGTTCACTTCATATTATGAGTGTTAGCTTGTGTTAACGAAACTTCAAGGTAGATCATCTTTGTATCGAAGACAGGAAGCAAGACTGCATCATTCTCTTCGTGGAACCTCTCGAGAGTCCGGAACACGATGATCGCAGCGAAGGGACTTCAACACGGAGCTTTAGAAGTGAAGGACCGGATCTACAAAGGTTGTAATCCCTCTCACTTAGTGTTAAAATGTTTAACATGCTTGTTTTCACCTAAACTCTAGTTTAATGATCCGGCTTCGGGTTGTTCGGCACGGCTAAATTATTAATCGGGCATGGTTGATGCCTCGTAGACCCTTGTGCGCATGCATAGCAACCCTACAGTGGTATCAGAGCCAAGCTAGAGCTTTAGGCGAAGTCTAGACGAAGTTTAAAGTCCGATCGAACTCCGAATACCCCGATAAAACCCCTTCTTAGGAAATTTTTCAAAACTGTGATTTTTTTCATATTAAAAATACTCAAAAAATTCAGCAGGGTATTTTAGGAATTACTATGAAAAACGACACCCTAACTCAACTATTTCACCGCGGAACCGCGGCCAAACCATGGCATTGGCGGCGGTTCCGCGGCCGTTACTGTAGATTGAGGGTTCGTTTCCGCACAGTAATGACCGTCTGTACTTCCTGATTCTTCTGGGTATTTTTATTTCTACTCAAGTGTTGAGTTTTCCGGGTTGTATTGGGGACTTGTTGATTCGATCGGATATTTTTATTTTGTTTAGTTTTTCCGGATAATTATAGAAACTGTTAAAAAGTTCGAACGGATATCAATAACTCACTTTTTCCCCTGTCGGAAATTTTTTCAAAAGTTGGATTTTTTCTCAAGTTTAAGAATGTTCCAAGTCGTGCAAGTAACACGGTGGACCCTCTAGAAGACAACAAACCTTAACTCAATTATGTGACCGTCTTGAACTGCCTCTGAACCTTAGGGTTTGGGGTAGTACGGCATCCCACATGTGAGGCGTTGGCCTGACCCTTCTACGGCTGGACCATCGATACTGTGGCATGTGATGGATGTTTTTTTAAACCGATTTAAAGTGTTGAGATATATTAGGGAAATCTTGGGTGTTTGTTTATTCGATCGGAAAGTTTAACATTGTCTATTTATCTGGAATGTGATACAATATTTGGAATCCACAGGTAGTTATGAGATAACTAATTTGAATGTTATAAATCTAGCAGTTCAGTCTCAAATGATCGGTTGCCACGGAATTTTGCTTTGATCAAAAGTCCGTCGCAATCACGTAGCGTACGCGGATACTCGCCGGATAAACATAATAGACAGCCATGCCCCATAGCCCCGACCAAGTGACTGTAGGAGAACCCCGTCGCCAAAAGCATCCGTTCGGGTGCTCGCGGCAGCGGTGTTCCGCCTTAGTGCAGTTCGTCGACGGCATCTGGGGGTACGGCCGTCTACTAAAGTTTGCGACGAGCATTCGATCAAGATGTCGGGAATCTTGTTGAATTGCCCGACTTGATATTGAAAAGAGTTTTCGATAATGAGACTAAAATGCGGGGTTTATAGTTGTTAGGCATGAGATGTCTAAGGAGTTCATTTGGTTAGGCATGTGATATCTAAAGAGGTTGCGGATTCCAACTGTTGTAGTTTTACACTTTCTTTTCTGTGACCGTAAGCGTAGTATGTGGTGTATCGCCGGCTTCGTTGCTATACATCAACGACAATCGGGATACGCATACTTGCTTACGTTGATGATATGAGATATTATGTGTTGCTGTGATATGTTATATTGGATCGTCGCGTTTGAATAGCCGGGGGGTTTATGTGAGATGAGAGTTTTTCTTTTTCATTCATGTAAAAACTTGTATGTAATATTCTTTTATTGGGGCACTTTCAGGTTGCGGAAGATGTCACCGTTGTATATTATTTACTTTTCCGCATTAGGTAGACCCAAGGAGGGGAGCACAAGTAACCGAGTTCTAGGGTCCAGTGGGAGACCATCTCGAGGAGTCGGGACCGGGTCTCCTAACCCTGGAATTGGCTGTGTTGCTTGCCGCTCTCGTAGGGGTCTGGGGATGTGGGTTTGGCTATTCATCGCGACCGTGGAATCCGTGTTTTATACAGGCTCGTACTAAAACACGGACGTCCTAGTATATCCAATATTTCATATATGTTCTTCTGCTGCAATGTTCTGTGATGAGATCATATTACTGCCTGAGACGAATGTTTATATTATATATATGAGATATATGTTATATTGCATATTTCGTTTTCAAAATGCGATGCTTGCGAAGCATAATAAAATTGGACTTCATTAATGAGATTAATGAAATAAAAGAAACCTAAGATGTTGTAGAAACTTTTTTAAAACTGGTAGCTCTAGTTCTTGCTTTGCATAGCGGTGTTCCTTGTAGAACATCCAGCATCTTATTCGATAAGGAAAGCGCCGAGATCCCTTCACCGGGAATGACCTCTTTAGCGAAACTAGCAGACGCTACAAACTCGGTTTGTCTTTTGATTACTTCTATAGTTCTTACTTTGCATAGTGGTATATATAATATACCCTGCACCTTATTCGATGAGGAAAGGGCCGACGATCCCTTCACCGGGAGTGACCCCTTTAGCAAAACTAGAAAAGCCTAAAAAAACACTCCATTTAAAATCACTCGATTCTACAACGATATCAAGTTCATTACGCAAAGAGTTTTCTTAAAAACCTGTCGTAGCCCTCCGTCATTTCAGATAAGTACTTCATAGTATTCGTGCTGCGTTTGTTGGCTTTCGTCATGGCGTAGTGTGCGGTAGCTATTTATGCTTATCTGTATGAGCATATCATGCGATTGAGTTAGGGTAGTCGTGCGACTTTGTTGGCATTTGTCAAGGGTCGTGCGGGTGGATTTAATTCAATCGGGAAATGACGGGTTGAACTTGACTAGTAGCCTATGGTTTGTTGGCATTCGTCAAGGTCATAGGACGCTAGGGGTAAAATATTATTGGGAATTTCAAGTGTTGAAATTTGCAATGAGATTGCATACCTTCTATCAGATAGTTGGATCCCGATAACCGTTGGGAGTAAGAGTTACTCCTGGGAGAGTTTTACATATTACAATTAGGCAATCAAGTAGGTGTCTAGAAAGGTGTTAACGGGGTTACGCCTCTGGGAAAACGAGGTTTACTTTAATTAGGTTCGTGCGAAAGCACGGGGGACCTCCCTCAAAGTACCGACACTGGTCTGGCTGAAAGATTGGCGAACTTGTAGCGTGTAATTAATCCCGGCTAGTCTTTCCTTTTAGGGTTTGAAGGAAGATTTGATTAAAACAGTGGGAGACATCCTGATTAGATATATTAGATAACCAATCTAATCTTACAAGAGCATACGCTGAGTGTTTTCTTCTCTCTCTCTCCAGGTAGCGACCATATCACGCATTAATCAAGATAATAAAACAGATGTATTGACCGAACCCGCTTGTTATACTGAGCTGGGGAACGTTGGTTCCGCTCCAACATATAATTGTTATAAGACAGAGCAGGAAATTAGGGAATACCAGATTTCCCGTACCGCCAAAACGAAGAAAGTTCATACTGATGCATCATCTTCGGGTGTGTTCATTACAGAGAACTGTTTCTCAGTCTCCTTTACGTCCTGGGTATGAGATACCGGATCAGTATCCCGCATATGTAATATGTTACATAGGCTACAGAAAGGTAGAGAACTGAGAACGGGTGATAAGTTTCATGAGACAGAAAACGGTGCAAGTGTTGCAGCCAAGTCTATTGGTCACTGTCACCCTGTATTACCGGAATACATTGATTCTGAACGAATGTTATTAAATACCGAACCTGATATACAACATCATATCAGTCTCTTTATTAGTAAAGAACGGATATAATTTTGTATTGTTGGATAATGTTTTGAACATTTCCTATATCAAGAGTTGATCGGTTCAGGTACGTTATCTAAAATCATAGACGTTCTAAATCAAACTACAGCTCTTAGTATACAGAACACACACAAGAGGAATAGTTCAGAAATGAACGAATCCTTCTTGAGGTATTATAGACTAGGTCATATCAATGCGACCCGACTGGCCAAATTACATTTAGATGCATATTTAAATTAGTTTAAATTTACATCTTATGAAACTTGCCGGTCATGTCACAAAGATAAGATGACCATAGCTCTGTTTATTGGAAACAGAGAAAGAGTTAGTGAACTCTTGGGATTGATACATGCTGATGTATGAAAGTCTCCTGTCTACAAATGCCAAGACTGGTTCTTTGTACTTCATTACATTCTCTGATGATCTCTCAAGATTCAGACATATGTTAATGTTGAAATACAAGTCCGAAGCTTTTGAGATATTCACGGAATAATAGTTAGAAGTAGAGAACCAAAATACGTGTATAAGTATTATGTCCTTTGATGTGATCAAGGAGGAGAATACTTAAGCATGGGATTCCTGGACTATTCTAAAGGAGAATGAGATTCTCTCTCAGCATTACTCCTCCGTATACAACACAGCACGTCGGTGTATCGGGGCGGAGCAATAGCACCCTATGTGATATGGTGTGCTCTTTGATGAATACTACTGAGTTTCCTATTTCCTTTTGGGAGTTATGCACTTGAGAAGCTGCATACCTATTGAATAGGGTTCAAATCAAATCAATTGCCTACCACTTCATATGCGATATGGAATGGGAAGAGCCCATATCTTAAGTTTGTTAAGATTTGGGTTGCCCGGACTATGTCTAAAAGCAAAATCCGGACAAGCTCGAGGCAAGGTCTGTTATGTAGAACTGGAATGGTTCCAGCTATACAAACTCTAGCTGATGATTTGGTAGAAACAAAGGGTTCAATAGTTTCCAACGAACCTCAGCCTCTCCGCCGATCTAGTAGGGTTCCTCACCCACCTGAGAGATACTTCGATTTCTCTATGACAGTGGGAGCGAGGATTGCATCATGAGATGATGACCCAACTAGTTTCGAGCAGGCTATCAGGAGTGGGACTCTGTAAGAATGGCTGGATGCTTATCGATCTGAGATGGAATCCTTGTACACCAACAAAGTATGGACTTTGGTTGCTTTATCTGAAGGGTTAAATTCCTATCAGGAGCAAGTATATCTTGAGAATATTACTTTGTGTATATGGAAAAGTTGAGACTTTCAAAGCTCTGCTTAAGTCCATCCAGATCCTACTTGCTACGGCTACATACCATGACTGCGATATATGGCGGTTGGGTGTCATGACTGCTTTTCTAAATAATGATATGGAAAAGAGCATCTATAAGTACACGCCAGAGGGCTTCGTAGACAGTGGGAGCAGCGGAAACGTGTGCAAGTGTTTTATATGATAAAGCAGGCATCGCGGAGTTGGAACATCTGTTTTGATGTGGTAGTCAAAGAGTTTGACTTCATCAAAATGGTAGATGAACCTTGTATATACAAAAAAGTAGTAGGGAGTATGGTGGTGATTCTCGTAGAGTACGTGGATGACATACTCTTAATAGGGAAAGAGTTTCCTATGCTACGCTTGGTCAATCTCCGCTTATCACAAGGATTCTCCATATAGGATCAAAGTGATACCTCCTAAATCCTGGGTTTTTGGATCTATGAGATAGTTCAAATTGGATATTAGGATTCTTACTAGTTGTTGTGAGATGGTATCAATCGATCCTGGGGAGAATCACTGGAAAGGTTCCAGGGTGATAAGAACGACTGAATGTCAGTCGCAGGCATTGTCTTTACCCTCAGTGGAGGGACGGTATGTTGGAAGAGTTCCAAGCTAGATACCGTGACATACTAGACGATTAAAAGCAAGATACATCGTTTCCAAAGATTCTACCAAAGAGGCAGTCTAGATATATAAGTTCTTGAGATGAACTTTGTTCCTACCATTGTGTTACAATGGAGTTGTGGCTTTAGCCAAGGAACTACCGTCCCATCTGAAATCCAGATATAATTCTTAGGCAGTATCACCTGATCATAGAGATGGTTGATCTCCAGGGAGATCGAGGTTAGGAGAGTAGACACAGAGGACAACAGCGCGGATCCACTCACAAAGGCCTTTTTCCCAGTAGAGACTTTTATGGGATGGTTGAGTATGAGATACTACAACAGCAGCTAATTGATGGGTATGTGATACCACAACAGATGGCCCTAGTGCAAGTGGGAGATTGTTAGTTATATGTATGCCCTAGAGTCCATTACTGACATACGATGTATATTGTAGTGGATACTTGGACATATATAGGGAGGACTTTCTTGCTCGACATGATAGTATGCTATCTGGTTGTACTTTATCTTAACATGTACTCTGATTGTCTCTATATTACATGTTGATAAAGCCCTTAGGATATGTACTTGACTACTGGGACTATGATGAGATCATACTAATGGGGTCGCGGTAGTCGACGAGTACATCCTATAACTGTTCCTAGTTGAGGGTGTATCGAGACAGGGCATCGATACACCATAGTAGACTAGCGTATACGCATCTTGACCCAAATGATGGGCGATGGATAATCCCATATCCATCGGTGTTTGACATCAAGGATGGTGTACGGGTGCTCAGTGGAGACTGGGTACACTGGACGGACTCTCCGAGAACTCCCAGATGGTATTATACCTCACGTCAGATGGCAGTTCTCCGGTGACACTGGTACAGAGTAGTCTGTTGACCCGAGATCGTCATAGAGTCTTGTGTGATTCCCACTGTGCTTTGATTTCCATCATACCAGGTCCAAGAGGGCGTGCAAAAAGGTGGCTTTTGGGTACAGTCCCGAATCACATAGAGGCAATGAGCGATAGGAGGGGATCCGTCTCTCCCGGTATAGGGAGTTGATGTTGTGTTGTTTTCGATTTGCTATAACCGGAAATCCCTGGCCAGGATTGCTGAGATTTACTGGTAAGTGTTATCAGTAGTTTCTCGAACTGTTATAGACCTCAAATCGACACGACTTATCGAGCTACTGGGGTCTGGCGTTTACCACCCCTAGGCGAGATATGCGACATATCAGACGACGAGACCGGACTGTACGGGAGTGTTACTGTTTGGATTCACAGGAGAATGTACAGGCTTGCTTGTTGATCTTCTGAGGGCTCAATACCTGGGTAGCTGTTACGTTGAAATGACCGCTTGCAGCTTATGGGTGTTTGATAGGATCATCACCTACTGCCGGCGTATTGACAATTCTTTAGAGTCCTACACATAGGTTTCTTGGCTCAGGCAAAACGGAGTAGGGGCACATATGTGATATGTGCGGGACCGAGGATAATGCGATATGTGATACCGTTTTCTATTCTCGCGATATTTGATATCAGCCGGGTCATCGGATCAAGTGTTGATTCGATGAATCGGTAAATGAGATATTAGTCGGTTATATGCGATATAGCCGGATTGTCGGATCAAATGTTGATTCGATAATTTAATGTATAATAATATATATGATATATTAAATTACATTAACTAATATTAGCTCACTAAAAGATTCTTTTTCTCACTCGGGTAATACATTGATATATATGCGATATATGTTAATTGTATTATTTTATTTTGTTACGATAAATATTATATATGTGATATATAATATTGTAATATGATATGATAACTAACGCAACATGTTTAGTGGAGTTTAAACTTGATTAGGGTTTGGATTAGGGTTAAGACTTCTAGTAGATTCTAGAAGGTTTTCTTTTTTGTTTTGGAAAAGATATTTTCAAGTGACTCATTCTTAACCTAACCCAAACCCTAGCCTTGGTTAATTCTCTACAAAGGTTTAGTCAACCATGGTTGCATTATTCATCATTATCTCATTTGCATTATTCATCACAAAAGGATTGGATCACTATTCTTCTTTTTCTTCCTCTTTTGCAAAGCTTTCTTGCTTTGATTTTGTGATGAAAAATGAGTGAGAATAAGAAAACAAATGAGAGCAATAATCCCACTTCATCATCCTCATCTATCCTTGCCATTTAAATGAGGGTGTTCACTTCATATTATGAGTGTTAGCTTGTGTTAACGAAACTTCAAGGTAGATCATCTTTGTATCGAAGATCGGAAGCAAGACTGCATCTTTCTCTTCGTGGAACTTCTCGAGAGTCCGGAACACGATGATCGCAGCGAAGGGACTTCAACACGGAGCTTTAGAAGTGAAGGACTGGATCTACAAAGGTTGTAATTGTTAGGTCCACGTTACCTCTCCCGGTACTTACGGGGTTGCGGAAACGGTAAAACAAAAAATTTTCTGATCTTTGTAACATGGACCGTAAAAGACGGATCTTTGCTAAACAATACACTAGCATCCTAACAAGAGTTGTATCTACTCAGTTAGGGGTTATACCTCAACTTGAACTCCTTCTCTTGTTGTTGTAGTTCTTCTTTGATGTTCTTCTCTTCTTGTTGTTCTTCTCTTTGCTTGCTCAATGGTTGATCCGGACTTCGGTCACCTTCGTGGCCTCCTTGAGTCGAAGACGATCCACCCGAGAGATGTACACCGAGCTCCACCTCAAGCCAAGGTAACTAGGGCAAGGAGATTGCTAATCTAGAAGCCCTAGGATGTGTAGAGAAGATGTATGGATGTATTTGTCAAGTGAAATCCTTTTTCTCTCAACACATGAGATCAAAGGAGAAATCAAGAGGAGGAAGAAGAAGGAGTTTTTCTAGCAACCATGGAGCTTCTCATTTCAAGAGAGAGAATGAGAATGAGCAAATGAAAAGCTTAACCAAGAGAAAAGCTAACCATGGTTGCAATAATGCACAAACACTATGATTACTAATCCCATCAAGATAAAGGTGATGGCTACAAATGACATGACCATTATCATAACAACAGAAAAAGAAAACCAAAGAATACTTTAGATCTTCTAAGAAGATCCAAGTCAACTTTGGTCAAATGGTCAACAAAGTCAAGATGATCAAATGGTCAATGTAATTAGCCATAACAAAATTATCAATGAAAGGATTAGTAAATAATGTCCCCGGCTCATTATGGTTTTGACCAAACGAACTGTCGAAACCCTAATGAGTCCGCCTCAAAATGGTTTGGACCGAATCAACTGTCAAAACCCTAATGAGCCTGCCACATAGCGGTTTTGGCCGAACCAACTGCCAAAACCCTAATGAGGCACCTCCTCCTTCATCGCTCCAGAAAACTGTGCATACACACCTGCATCCGTATTCCGTAGAATGCGGATGCGCAGAAGACAAAACAAATCCATCAATGCAATACTAGGATCTGGCTTAAACCAAAGCCCACTAGTATTGCCTGCCCGAACACCACACGCACACAAGTGTACGTAAGTGATCGCAGCCCTGCCGTAAAACCATACGGCCTCTACACGTTTCGCTCAGTGCAGGGAAACTCTCTGTGTGGGACTCTAAAGACTCGACACTATGCTGGCAGTGGGTTTAACCAAAGACCGCAAGCGGCACTAGCTGTACGTAACGGTCCCCAGGTAGATGTCGACAAGAAGGCCGATGAGGTAAACCCATCCGAACTCCTACTGAGTCTGTATGTGACAATCTCCGTACAGTCCGGTCTGTTCGTCTGATACATCGCATGGCGGGCCTAGGGCGGCGTTAAACGTTAGTCCCCTAATAGCGGTACAAGTCGTGCCGGAGTGAAGCCCAATACACCCTGAGATAACACTGGAAACCTACCAGTATATCTCGCTTGCCCTGGCCAGGGACTACTCGTGTAATGGCTCTCCTAGAAACAGCGCGATGTCAACCCCCAATACCGGGAGAGACGAATCCTGTCTAACCGTCACTGCCTCCAAGTGCTTCGGGACTGCTCCCAACTACTACCTGTTTGCACGACTCAGTAGAGCCGTGGTAGGGTAGCAATCAAAGAACAGTGGGAACACACTCGAGGCGATGTAACAGTGTCAAGTCAGCGGACTAAGCTGTACTCATGTCACCTGGGAACTGATAACTGACGATAGGTATAATACCAACCATCAGTTCCCGACGAGTCCTGTCCAGTGTACTCGTAACCCAACGAGCACCCGCATACTATCTCAAGTACGACGTACCGACGGCTGTGGGACAGACCGTCTCCCGTGCTGGGATGAGAAGCGCATACGCTAGTCTACTCCGGAGCATCGATGCCCTATCTCGATACTCCCACGACTAGGGACGTGTATAAGGATGTGCTTGTAGATTACCCAGCCCCCACGAGTGTGATCGCCATCACAACGTCGGTAATCAAGCAAAGATCCTAAGGGCTCTACTAATGCGTATAGGTGATATAATAAATAAACACACTTGTACACATTAAAGCAGAGACAAACCAAGTAGCATACTACTATATTGAGCAAGATTGTCTGTACAACTGTGAATATCCCAAGCTTCCATCAAGTAATATACATACTAGTATGATACAGTAATGGTCTCTAGGGCATATACACTAACAATCTCCCACTTGCACTAAGGCCATGTACTGGCGTATCGAAGACCTATCATCTCGATCAGCCGCTCGAATTGAGTCTGGGGTAAAGCCTTCGTGAATGGGTCCGCAGTGTTGTCCTTTGTGTTCACTCTCCGCACCTCGATCTCCTGTCGATCAATGATCTCCCTGATCAGGTGATACCGCCTTAAGATGTGCCTGGATTTCTGATGGGACCTTGGTTCCTTCGCTAAAGCTATAGCCCCATTATTATCGCAATACACAGGTATTGGGTCAACAATGGACGGAACCACCTGAAGTTCACTAATGAACTTCTTTATCCAGACCGCCTCTTTTGCGGCATCGCTTGCAGCAATGTATTCAGCCTCCATCGTCGAGTCTGCGACGGTATCCTGCTTGGAACTCCTCCAACATACCGCCCCTCCGTTGAGGGTAAACACAAAACCCGAGACAGACTTGCTGTCATCTTTGTCACTCTGGAAGCTTGAATCGGTAAAGGACTCGACCCTGAGGTCTCCATTACCGTAAACCAGGAACATCTCCTTAGTCCTTCTAAGGTACTTGAGAATGTTCTTCACTGCTGTCTAGTGGTCCTCCCCTGGGTCTGACTGATACCGGCTTACCGCGCTCAGCGCGTAAGCTATATCTGGTCTTGTACATAGCATCGCATACATTATAGATCCTACCGCCGAAGCGTAGGGTATAGTGCTCATGCGAACCCTCTCCTCGTCAGTCTTAGGAGACATCTTCTTGGAGAGGGTAATTCCGTGCAATGCGGGTATGTTACCGCGCTTGGAACCTTCCATACTAAATCTCTTTAGTACGGTCTCTATGTACCTGGACTGCGAAAGTCCCGATAGTTTCTTGGATCTATCTCTATAGATCTTGATCCCCAGAATGTACGAGGCATCACCCAGGTCCTTCATGGAGAACCTTTGTGACAAAAATAGCTTGACCGATTGTAGCATAGGAATGTCATTTCCTATCAAAAGAATGTCGTCCATGTACAAGACTAGGAATACGACAGTTCGTCCTACAATCTTCTTATATACACAGGGTTCATCTTCGTTCTTGATGAAATCAAATTCCTTGATTGACTCATCAAAATAGATGTTCCAGCTCCGCGATGCCTGCTTTAATCCAGAAATGGATTTAAGCAACTTGCACACCCTTCCGCTGCTCCCACTGTCTACGAAACCTTCTGGTTGATCCATGTAAACGCACTCTTCCAAACAACCGTTTAGGAAAGCCGTCTTAACATCCATCTGCCAGATTTCATAGTCATGGAAGGTAGCAATGGCAAGTAGGATCCGAATGGATTTGAGCATAGCCACCGGAGAAAAAGTCTCGTCATAGTCCAAACCAGGTCTTTGACGAAAACCTTTTGCAACGAGTCTAGATTTATAGGTTTCCACCTGCCCATCTACACCAAGTTTCCTTTTGTAGATCCATTTGCATCCAACGGGTTTTACCCCAGGTGGAGCAATATCCAAGGTCCACACTTTATTTGCGTACATGGACTCCATTTCGGATTGCATTGCTTCCTGCCACTTATCAGAGTCCCTACTGATAATGGCCTGCCTGAAACTGGTAGGGTCATCTTCTTCCAAGATGCAATCCTCTCGATCCCCGTCTATGAGAAAACCGTAGTATCTCTCGGGCGGATGAGAAATTCTACCAGATCTGCGGAGTGGCTGAGGTTCGTCTAGGGTTATTGAATCTTGAGGTTCTGTCAAATTTTCAGTTTCAGTTTGTGGTCGCTGAATTTCTTCCAATTCTACCGTGCTCCTACTAATTTCTTTTGCAAGAAACTCCGTTTCTAAGAAAACGGCATGCTGAGCAACAAACACCTTCTGTTCCTCGGTGTGGTAGAATAGATATCCATAACCATTCTTTGGATATCCCACAAACTTACATAAAACTGATCGTGCCTCTAGTTTATCCGGTTTATGCGATTTAACATAAGCCGGACAATCACATATCTTAGATCTTTTAAGATATGGCCTCTTTCCATTCCATATCTCGAACGGAGTCTTGGGCACTGATTTAGACGGAACATCATTCAATAGGTATGCTGCTGTCAATAGCGCATGTCCCCAAAATGAAAGAGGTAACTTGGCATTACTCATCATGGAGCGAACCATATCCAGTAGGATACGATTCCTCCGCTCTGAAACACCGTTGTGCTGTGGTGTATAAGGAGGAGTAAGCTGAGAGAGAATACCATTCTCTTTTAAGTAATCTAGGAATTCCGTGCTTAAGTACTCCCCTCCCCTGTCAGACCGGAGGATCTTGATACTTTTGCCTGTCTGGTTCTCTACTTCGTTTCTGAATTCCTTGAATTTCTCAAAAGCTTCAGATTTGTGTTTCATCAGATACACATATCCGAACCTAGAGAGATCGTCAGTGAATGTGATGAAGTACGAGAACCCACCCCTTGCATGTATAGACATCGGACCGCATACATCACTATGTACGAGTCCCAAGAGCTCGGTTGCTCTTTCTCCATGTCCGGTGAACGGAGATTTGGTCATCTTCCCTTTGAGACAAGACTGACAAGTTCTATAAGATGAAAACTCGAACGCATTCAAGAGTCCATCTTTATGCAACTTACTCAGTCTTTTCTCTCCGATATGACCAAGTCTACAATGCCACAAGTAGGATTCATTCGTATCTGAATTCTTCCTCTTGCGTGTGTTTTGTATATTGAGAACTGTATTCTGATTTAGAACGTAGATACCATTACACAGTGTACCCTCTGCAACCAGTACCTTATGAAGGTAAATGTTCATGATATTCTTTTCAAGAACAAAGTTATATCCATCTTTATCGAGTAAAGAAACTGATATGATGTTGCAAACCATGGAGGGTACATAGTAGCAATTGTTCAAAATCATAGTCTTGCCATTTGGCAATACTAGGTGATATTCACCGACGGCTGCCGCATTAACTTGTGCTCCGTTCGCTACTCTAAGCGACATATCACCTGGTGCAACTTTCCTACTTTTTCTCAGTCCTTGCAATAAATTACAGATATGAGATCCTGATCCGGTATCAAGTACCCAGGAGGTAGGGCTGACCGTAAAACAGTTCTCAATTACAAGAACACCTGAAGTAGATGCAAAACCATGCTTCTTCTTCAACTGGGTATCCTGGAAATCCATATTTTCCTCTTTCCCATTCTCATACTCATGACTGTTGTCACAAGTTAGAGCTGAACCAACTTTCCCCAGTCCCGAATAAGAATTCGGATCGGTCAAGCGATACATTTTATTATCTTGATTAGGGCGTGAAAAGGTTGCTGCCTGGAGAGAGAGAAAAGAAACACTCAGCGTATGCTCTTGCAAGATTAGATTGGTTTATTAATTTATCTAACCAGGATGTCTCCCACTGTTTCCTCAAATTCTTCTTAAAACCTTTTTAAAAGAAGAACTAGCCGGGTTTTAATTCACGTCACAATACTTGCTTAACCTTTCAGCCAGGCTAGTGTCAGTACTTCGAGGGAGGTTTTCCAACGCTTTCGCGAAGTTCCATAATTAAAGAACCTCTTTTCCCTGGGGCGTAACCCCGCTAACACCTTTCTAGACACCTACTAGGTTTACAGCATTGATCGTTAAGTAAAATAATCTCCCGAGAGTAAACCAACTCATCAGTGGGTTCGGGATCCAACTGTCATTGTGTGATAACCTAGATAGAATCCACTCTAGTCACCACACTCTAGAAGGTATGCTAAATCTGCAAGTTTCAGTTCTTTTGAAAATCCCGATGTGGTTTTTGCCCCTAACTGTTCATGACCTTGACTAGGTCAACAAGCCACAAACTGTTAGACAAGTTCTACCCGTCATAATCCTGATTGCATTAGACCCACCCGTACGTGCCCTTGACTAGGTCAACAAGGCCGCACGACTGTCCTAACCAATCACATTTGCAATCCACAGAAAAATATTATTTAGCTACCGTTCACTACGCCTTGACTAGGTCAACAAACGCAGCACGAATACTAACTAACATTAATCCGAAATGACGGAGGGCTACGGCTGGGTTTTTGGCGAAAAACCCGTTAACGTAATGAACTTGATATCGTTGAAGGAACATGATTGCACCCTTTTTGAAAATATAGTGGCGAAAACTTTTGCTAAAGAGGTCACTCCCTGTGAAGGGATCTCGGCTCTTTCCTCGTCGAATGAGGTGCAGGATATTCCAAATTGAATACCTCGATGCAAAGCAAGAATAATCGACTATAGTGAAGTTATTACCATCACGCAAACTTTTGTCCAAGGGGTCACTCCCGGTGAAGGGATCTCGGCCCTTGCCTCGTCGACTGAGGTGCTGGGCATTCATAACCGAATACCGCGATGCAAAACAAAAATGAACGTCCTTGCAATAACAGCTTTTTGAAAAATTGTTCCAACAACGTCTTTTAGGTTTATTTTCTTGCATTAGTTCTTTTAATGCGTCCCATCATTTAAATCCTACCATTGCAGAAAACAACCAAAATATGACGTATGCTTATGCCATTCGCATTCGCCACGGGGCCCCGTCAACACCCGTTAGGTTACTTAACTAACGACAGAGCGGGGGCTGGGCAAGCGCGGCTGTAAAACATAAGCAACGCCTAAATAGTTATTATATATAACAGCAATGATAGCCAATCCAGATCACAGATGAACACTTTGGATATACTAGGAACCCGCGATTCGTTCGAGCCTGCAATGAAAAACGGATTACACGGTCGCGATGAATAGCCAAAACCCCACCCAAGACCCCTACGGGTGCGGCAAACTACCCACCAAGTATCCGAAGCGAAGCAACCTCCCTCAATGCCATGAGTAGGCCACTCGGCACTTCGAGATACCCGGTAGTTTGTGCACCCCCTCCATGGGTCTATCCTAGGAGCAAAAATAGTAAAAAGAATTATACAATGACGGCTACAACCCCGACCCGGTTGTGCGGCCAAACAAATAATATTACATCAATTTACAAATTTATTACATGAATGAAAGAAAAGAAACTCTCATCTCACATCCACCCCGGCTATTCATCCGCGACAATCCAACGAGTTCATATACACAAACCATCAACAACAATCACAGATCACAGATATGTATAACCCCGACTAATCGTCATATAGCGATTAGCCGACGTTCAATACATAAGAACATCACAGATATAACCTTTATAGTCAAAGTATATTGAAGTTCGGAAAAATACGGAATTAGAGGCCCCCAAAAACAAATTTCTATTCTGGAAAATCTGGGCACATATAATATATCTGAAAAATCCTAAAACCACGTCAGAAACAAACTGCACCAAAAACGACACAGTAACACACCAAATTGGCCGCGGTTCCGCGGCAATAGCTTGCTATTGCCGCGGAAACGCGGCGCCTTGGTCGATTCGCTGTCTCGTGTTTTGTGGCTTTCTTCTAAAAACCCTGGGATGATTTTTGGAGTATAACAAATTTTGTTTTGACCAGAAAAAATTTTAGCAGAAACTCAGGTTTTTATAACTTGGTTTTTTCGATTTTTCCGTTTCGAACTTCGATATACTTTACTACCAAGCTAGTTTATGTTTAGTTAGGCTCTGATACCACTGTTAGGTCCACGTTACCTCTCCCGATACTTACAGGGTTGCGGAAACTGTAAAACAAAATTTTTTCTGATCTTTGTAACATGGACCGTAAAAGCCGGATCTTTGCTAAACAATACACTAGCATCCTAACATGAGTTGTATCTACTCGGTTAGGGGTTATACCTCAACTTGAACTCCTACCCTTGTTGTTGTAGTTCTTCTTTGATGTTCTTCTCTTCTTGTTGTTCTTCTCTTTGCTTGCTCAATGGTTGATCCGGACTTCGGTCACCTCCGCGGCCTCCTTGAGTCGAAGATGATCCACCCGAGAGATGTACACCGAGCTCCACCTCAAGCCAAGGTAACTATGGCAAGGAGATAGCTAATCTAGAAGCCCTAGGATGTGTAGAGAAGATGTATGGATGTATTTGTCAAGTGAAATCCTTTTTCTCTCAACACATGAGATCAAAGGAGAAATCAAGAGGAGGAAGAATAAGGAGTTTTTCTAGCAACCATGGAGCTTCTCATTTCAAGAGAGAGAATGAGAATGAGCAAATGAAAAGCTTAACCAAGAGAAAAGCTAACCATGGTTGCAATAATGCACAAACACTATGATTACTAATCCCATCAAGATAAAGGTGATGGCTACAAATGACATGACCATTATCATAACAAAAGAAAAAGAAAACCAAAGAATACTTTAGATCTTCTAAGAAGATCCAAGTCAACTTTGGTCAAATGGTCAACAAAGTCAAGATGGCAAATGGTCAATGTAATTAGCCATAACAAAATTATCAATGAAAGGATTAGTAAATAATGTCCCCGGCTCATTATGGTTTTGACCAAACGAACTTTCGAAACCCTAATGAGTCCGCCTCAAAATGGTTTTGACCGAATCAACTGTCAAAACCCTAATGAGCCTGCCACCTAGCGGTTTTGGCCGAACCAACTGCCAAAACCCTAATGAGGCACCTCCTCCTTCATCGCTCCAGAAAACTGTGCATACACACCTGCATCCGTATTCCGTAGAATGCAGATGCGCAGAAGACAAAACAAATCCATTAATGCAATACTAGGATCTGGCTTAAACCAAAGCCCACTAGTATTGCCTGCCCGAACACCACACCCACACAAGTGTACGTAAGTGATCGCAGCCCTGCCGTAAAACCATACGCCTCTACACGTTTCGCTCAGTGCAGGGAAACTCTCTGTGTGGGACTCTAAAGACTCGACACTACGCTGGCAGTGGGTTTAACCACAGACCGCAAGCGGCACTAGCTGTACGTAACGGACCCCAGGTAGATGTCGACAAGAAGGCCGATGAGGTAAACCCATCCGAACTCCTACTGAGTCTGTATGTGACAATCTCCGTACAGTCCGGTCTGTTCGTCTGATACATCGCATGGCGGGCCTTGAGGTGCGGTAAACGTCAGTCCCCTAATAGCGGTACAAGTCGTGCCGGAGTGAAGCCCAATACACCCTGAGATAACACTGGAAACCTACCAGTATATCTTGCTTGCCCTGGCTAGGGACTACTCGTGTAATGGCTCTCCTAGACACAGCGCGATGTCAACCCCCAATACCGGGAGGGACGAATCCTGTCTAACCGTCACTGCCTCCAAGTGCTTCGGGACTGCTCCCAACTACTACCTGTTTGCACGACTCAGTAGAGCCGTGGTAGGGTAGCAATCAAAGAACAGTGGGAACACACTCGAGGCGAAGTAACAGTGTCAAGTCAGCGGACTAAGCTATACTCATGTCACCTAGGAACTGATAACTGACGATAGGTATAATACCAACCATCAGTTCCCGACGAGTCCTGTCCAGTGTATTCGTAACCCAATGGTTTGTTGGTTTCGTGGATGTGTTTATCGAATCAAATAGTAAAGACATCACAACCAAAAATATTTGACCGCAATCAAACAACGGTGTCAGTTGAAGTTAATGAATGAGTGCGGATCGTCCTCAGGGATCTCGAGATTCGTTTGTACTTTTATTTGTTTGAAATGAAATGTTAATCAACTATAAGAGAAAACACGATTCAATTGATTGATTTGTATTCGTGTGTCACTAATCTTTTCTAAAGAATCAAGAACTATAAACAACAAGAATCGGTTTCAATGGTATTTTCCAAACGACAATCAAGATTGATAAAGAGGCTCGTAGGAATCGATAGGATCTTTAGATGTGTTGTAGTCTACAATATTTCATATTCTTGTCCTTCGAAGAATTGATGCTAGATCAATGGTTATCGACGAGAATTAGGGTTTTCTTGATGAAATTAAAGTTTCATCTCTTAACCCTTACTCTTTCGAGGATACCATTTATATTCTAGCCTCTAGCAATTTCAAGAATCGATCGGATCACCCCAATCTCGAGCGATGTTGATCAAGAAAGCATCGCATCGAATTGGGTTGTCGAATCTTGAACTTGCTAGGGTTTACAATCTCGTGGGATTCAAGAATTGATTACAAATTTGCTACATCATCATACTAAAGATCTTCTCGACTCCTTAACGAGCGGAGTTTTTACTCGCGCATCACCACATAGACAATATTCAAGAACAGTAAAGATAACATGATGCGGAATTTTAAAGAAAACAAGAATGGAGAAAATATCACCTTTTATTTAATCAACAATTGTCAATACATTCTTTCAAGATCTACAAGAAGAAAGAAAAATCGATCGTTGACTCGGCTTCGCTCGACTCCGTGGATCGTGGATCTACTTTTGATCTCTTGCCCGATGGAAGATCGGCTCGGCTCATAAAAGGGTTGAAGGAATCTTGCTTGGCTTGCACTCAAGATCTTGAATTGTGGATGGATTTAGGGTTAGGGTTTCCTACAAGATTTCTCACTAATCTTGAGGAAGAAGAAGATGGAGAAAGAGAGAATGGCTAAGATCTAAGATGTTGAAACTTTTTCTCTCTAGGGTTTCATGATTATTCTCTCATGAATGAGTCAAGGGTCCTATTTATAGAACTAGGTTTAGGTTTGAATTAGACTTTCCCTCCCAAATTTTGTTGACAAGTTTGTTGGGGTTTAGCTTAGGGTTTAAGCAAGGGTTTAGGAAAGTTCTAGAAAGATTAGGGTAGTTTGGGAATTTGCTGATCTGGTGAAAGTATCTGGAATCTTCTGGAAGTTTGTGTGCATTTATGAGCTGAGGGCACTGAAACAGGAGTTTTGGTGAAGTTTGAGGAGCTAAGTCCCTGTGTCAGCCGCGGATCCGCCGCGTGAGGTGGGGTTTTGCCGCGCTTCCGCCGCGCCTTGGTGGGCTTGGGAACTGTGCTTTCTTCAGTAACTTGGTACTGCTGTATGGGTTATTCTTTGATGTTCAGGATTGCAGTTGCCCTTCTATGTTGATACCAGATTTGCTTTCAATGAGTTTACGAGCAATTGTAATGGTCGAGCAATGAATTGATCGAGCAAGTATCTCTTTTCCTGTATAGACTTCAAAATAGGGGTTGCAAGATATAGAAAATATGCTATGTAATGCAATGCGGTTAATTTCCCTAGAATTTCCGGTTTTAAGGTCGAATACATGTAATTTGATATTTTGCGACCAATTAGCTAATATGTGAATTATGAATACCGTACTCTCCTATATGTATACAGATGACAAGGAAATTGCCGGTTAAAATATGCAGTATTTTCGACTGATCAAATACCCCCAAACTTAATTTCGATCGTCTCGAGAGAATGTTTTATTAAAAAGAGAAGGAGAAAATAAAGAAAGAGAAAAACTAACTAGCACACTTTCGTAGGCAACACGATTGCACTGAGCACGTGCAACAAGCCTTTAAACCTCTAGGTGTCCCTAGTAGGAGGAGTGTTGTCTCCTGAGGGTTTTCAGCAGATTGCACCCACAAAATCCAAAAATAAAAGCAAGATCATGAACATTACATTTAAAGATAAGAATTGTAAAAGAAAGACTTTGAAAATTAGGGTTTCCAACTAAGCTAGCTTTTCGGTTGTCATGAGCCCTATCTTAATGGTCATGAAAAGATGTTAGAAATCACGTCCTCCCTCAATAAAACATCGTCTTATTCTTCATTCCTATCTTTATTCCAAACATCGATCATATCACCCTGCGTGTGTGTAAAGACATCCCTACACCCGGAGAATTCAATTCAAGCTATCATACCCTTGCCCATCAGCCTCAGTACTTCTTGGCAAACGAGATTGCTTACACACTTTCATGCGACCGTTAATACTTCTTGAGGTACTAACCGACCGATTACTAATGTGCATGCTAACTTGGTGTATTTTCCTAATCTTGCACCACCTCAGGCATAGCAGTGACTCCCAGACCAGTTGACCTTGGGGCACTAGGTGAAGAAGCACCCTTTTGCTATATATTTTTCTTGCCCTTGGTGATAACAAAACCAGTATCCATTTTTCTCACCATTTTAAAACATATTTTTCTTTTTCATACTTTTGGCCTTAAGACAAGAGCATTTCAAGGTATCCTCTACTATCCCAGGCTTCAAGACGTGTGTAAGTGCAAATAGCAGGGTAGCAACATTCAAAATGTTTGGCTTCCAGAATAGAAACTATTTTTCAGACTTATTTTTATCCTCAGATTAGTGACGTCCTTCATCTTACTAACCCTTGGGACAACGGCTCATAACTACTTATTACTAGTTCGTATAAGAAAACTTCTAATTTTCTTAGTTTTCTTAAATTTTTCTAATCTCATGGATGTAATTGTTCACTGTCTAAACTTTCATTATCTTATTTATATACAAAAAGTGTAAATATTAAAATTATTTTTATATTTGAAAATTTTTAAATTTTTATGGGTTTTGAAATTTTTTCATTTTTTATAGATTTTTTTTTTTTTAAAAGAAATGTTTTGTGCTTATGCAGATGATATGCAAATGATACGAAAATAAGCACAAACCTCCCCCAAACTTGTTTTCAACAGTGTCCTCACTGTTGCCGACAGTTATACCTACAAAAATCTGTAAATCTGGGAGGAATTATTAGTGGGGGCAAATATATAAGTGAAGAACTTCCCCCAAACTTGTTTTATTTACTCACCTTCATTCAAAATAATGATGCAATGATATACTGGATATGAAAGTGAGACGGAGGAATTTTAATCAAGATAAACTGGCTCTTGTAAGAACAAGAGCTCCTCCGTGGGGTCAGTGGAAAAATACGGCTTTAATCTATGTCCATTTACTTTGAAAACAGTGCCGTTTTTAACATTTTCAATATCTACTGCCCCGTGCGGGTATACAGACCGCACAACAAAAGGTCCCTTCCAACGAGATCGGAGCTTACCCGCATGAAGGTGTAATCGTGAATCATAAAGAAGGACTTGTTGACCAGGTAAAAATGTTTTCCTTACAATGTTTTTATCGTGAAAAACCTTAGTCCTATTCTTTGTGATTACAGCATTATCATAAGCTTCATCGCGGAGTTCGCTTAGCTCGTTTAGTTGCAGCTTCCGAAAGTTGCAAGCAAGGTTTAAATCAAAATTAATTTCTTTTATAGCCCACAATGCTTTATGTTCTATCTCAACAGGTAGATGAATGCTTTTCCAAACACTATCCTATATGGAGACATTCCTAGGCCGGTCTTATATGCAGTCCTGAATGCCCAAAGAGCATCCGTCAATTTGGTCGACCAGTCTTTTCTATTTTTAGCAACAGTTTTCTCCAGGATAAGTTTGATTTGTCTGTTTGAGATCTCAGCCTGCCCGCTTGTTTGGGGGTGATAGGGTGTAGAAAGACGGTGGTTGATTGAATATTTCCGCATCAGAGTCTCGAAAGATCTGTTGCAGAAGTGTGTCCCATTATCGCTAATAATAGCGCGTGGGTGTCCAAATCGCGAGAAGATATTCTCTTTCAAGAACTTAATGACAACTTTCCTGTCATTAGTGCGACTTGGAATGGCTTCTACCCACTTGGAGACATAATCAACCGCCAGCAATATGTATAGATTCCCAAAGGAGTTGGGAAAAGGACCCATAAAATCTATGCCCCAAACATCAAACATTTCAACAACCAGAATGGGCTGCTGCGGCATTTCATTCCTTTGGGATATTCTACCCGTATACTGACATTGTGTACAGGTTTTGCAATGTTCAAATGCGTCCTTGAATAAGGTCGGCCAATAAAATCCAGATTGCAAAACCTTTTCCGCTGTTTTTCTTGGACCAAAGTGACCCCCACAGGCCTGATCATGACAAAATGAAAGAATACTCTTGAACTCTTCATTTGGGACGCACCGGCGAATGATCTGATCAGGACAATATTTAAACAAATAAGGCTCGTCCCAGTAATAGTGTTTTACTTGGGAAAGAAAGCGGTATTTGTCCTGTTTAGACCAATCGCTTGGTATCAATCCCGTGGCATGATAGTTCACAATATCCCTGAACCATGGTTCAGAGGATACGCTCAAGAGTTGTTCGTCAGGGAATGAGTCATTGATTGGCAGGGTCACAGGGGAAGAAACGATGCGTGAAAGGTGGTCAGCTACTACGTTTTCACATCCTTTCTTATCTTTGATAACAAGATCGAATTCTTGTAAAAGAAGGATCCAACGTATTAGTCGACCTTTGGCATCTTTCTTCGCCAGAAGATGTTTTAAAGCGGAATGATCAGTATATACAACAATAGGTGAGCCGATTAAGTAAGGCCTGAATTTCTCCAATGCGAATACAACCGCTAATAGTTCTTTCTCTGTGGTTGTATAATTGATTTGCGCATCATTCAAGGTCTTACTAGCATAGTAAATCACGTGTGGCATCTTTTCGATGTGCTGTCCAAGGACAGCACCTACTGCAAAATCAGATGCGTCACACATCAGCTCAAAGGGGTAGTCCCAGTTTGGTGATGATAAAACGGGGGCTGAAGTGAGTGAGTGTTTAAGTGAGTCGAAAGCTGTCTCGCAATCCGAGTCAAAGTGGAAGGTCGTATCCTTGGCCAGGAGTAGTGTTAAAGGTCTAGCAATTTTGCTAAAGTCCTTTATGAATCTCCTATAAAATCCAGCATGGCCAAGGAAGGAGCGAATATCTTTGACGCTTCTGGGATGAGGGAGGTTTTGAATGACATCTACTTTAGCTCTGTCAACCTCAATGCCCTTCTGTGAAATGACATGTCCAAGGACTATTCCTTCTTGGACCATAAAGTGGCATTTTTCCCAGTTCAAAGTCAAGTTCTTCTCTTTGCATCGAGTAAGAACAGCGTCCAGATTCGCTAGGCATTCAGAAAAAGAGTCTCCAAAAATCGAAAAGTCGTCCATAAAGATCTCCAGGAAATTCTCTACCATATCAGAGAATATCCCCATCATACACCGCTGAAAGGTAGCGGGAGCATTGCATAGCCCGAAGGGCATGCGACTGTAAGCAAAGGTACCAAAAGGACAAGTAAAAGTGGTTTTATCTTGATCCTTTTTGGCGATGGGGACCTGATTATAGCCTGAGTAACCGTCCATGAAACAATAGTATTGTCGTCCCGCTAAGCGTTCCAGCATTTGATCAATAAATGGTAAAGGAAAATGATCTTTCCTCGTAGCAGCGTTGAGTTTTCTATAATCAATGCATACACGCCACCCAGTTTGGGTGCGTGTCTGAATCAACTCATTCGCTTCATTTGTGATCACAGTGATGCCGGATTTCTTAGGAACGACGTGTATAGGACTTACCCACTGGCTATCGGAGATCGGGTATATAATACCACTATCTAAGCATTTGACGATCTCTTTCATGACAGCTTCCTTCATGACGGGATTAAACCGTCTCTGTGGTTCTCGGGTCGGTCTGGCATCATCCATCACATGTATATGATGTTCAACAATCAAGGGACTGATCCCTTTGATGTCCGCCATACTCCAACCAAACGCCTCTTTACTAGATCTTAATACCGATAAAAGTGCATTCTCTTGCTCTGATGCAAGAGAAGTGGAAATTATAACCGGTAAAGTCTCGTTCTCACCAAGATATGCATATTTTAGGTGAGAAGGTAAGACTTTGAGATCTAATTCAGGCGGAGAAATGATCGAAGGAAGGATCAAAGAATGATTTTTGGATTTACAAAGAAGCTCAGAGCCTGTGAAAGATACAGACTCGGGTGGAGAAAAGTCAGAAGTGCAGGACTCAAGTGTAAGTGTAGTGTCCTCACTAAGATCAAGTGTAAGATCAAGCAGAGATGTGCTAATGTCATCGAGATCATTAAAGCAAAGTTCCTCGGCTCCACAACTATCGGGAGCGATCTCATGGACAGAACACACATCTAAAATATGAGCACTAGGTTCTGATGGCTGACTCCCAACTTTGTAGATATTTAGTTCAATGGTCATATTTCCAAATGATAAATTCATTGAACCATTTCTACAGTTTATAACAGCGTTGGAAGTGGCAAGGAAAGGACGACCTAAAATCACCGGAATTTGGCCCCGGGGGTTTGCTACAGGATGTGTGTCAAGCACAATGAAGTCTACAGGGAAAACAAATTCCCCGACCTTTATTAACACATCCTCTAATTCACCCCTTGGTTTGGTGATAGATCGGTCTGCCATCTGGAGAGTACAATGAGCAGGTTTCAGCTCTCCAATTCCTAGTTGCTCATAGACAGAATAAGGTAACAGGTTAACACTCGCGCCAAGGTCTAAAAGAGCACGATTTATGTTTTTACCCCCAATCGAAATCGATATTGTAGGACATCCTGGGTCCTTTCGTTTCTTTGGTAGCTGGGGAATAAAAGCAGTGCTGATATTATTAGCCATAAAAACCTTCTTTGGCACCTGAGTCTTCCTCTTCCTAGTGCACAAATCCTTTAGAATTTTCGCATAAGCGGGGACTTGTTGAATTGCATTTAGGAGAGGGATATTGATGTTAACTTGTTTGAACATTTCTAAAATTTTCTCCATATGAGGACTCGTTCTGTTAGCCCTTAGCCGGTTCGGGTAAGGTGCTTTCGCAATAAGCGCAGGGTCCATCATAGGAGAAGGAAAGGGGGGTAGACGAGATCCCAAAAGAGGTGTGGGGACCGTCTGTGGAGAACTATAAGGGTTGGGTGAAGGTGTTGAGCCTAAAGGGAAATGGAGAATAGGCTCGTGCGAAGGTGGTTTGGTAGAAGAAGAAGGATCAGAAGGAGAAGTGTGTGTATGTGGAAAGGTCTCAGCCGGGGTTTTGACATGATTTTCAGTATTATCAATATCTTCCCCGACATTATTATTCAGCACTCTTCCCGATCTCAACGTGGTAATGGCATTTACATTGTAATGCCCAGGATTCTGTAGGGGTTGAGAGGGAAGTTTCCCTTTTTCTCTCGCACTCATTTCAGCTTTGAGGCGTGCGATTTCAGCTTCCATCGTTCTAATACTCTCAGCTTGTGACGCTGAGTTTTTCTTTATTTCACTGACGGAAGATCTAACCTCAGTTGAAACCTCCATGAAATTGGATAAAAGTGATTTCATGGTTTGAGTAAATTGAGAGAAATCGTCAGAACAGGACTGTATAGGATTAGACTGTGCAGGAGTGTTGCCCTGGTTTTGGAAATTTTGTGACTGGTAGGGGTGCTGAGTGAGTTGGAGGGGTTGCTGTTGTGGTGGAGGAAGAGCCCTTTGAAAGTTATTTGTGTTTGGAACCGTGTTTTGAGATTGATTTTGGTTCCAAGCAAAATTCGGGTGGTTCCTCCAACCCTGATTGTACGTGGAAGAGTATGGGTCATTTCGAGGTCGTTGAAATGCGGCATTAGAATGCTCGTGACCTTGAAACGCCGAGTTTAAAGGACATTCTTCCGTTAAGTGTGACGGATCAGAACAGCACCCACAAATAGTTTTGGGGAGTGATACCGGGTTTAGGGAGGCAGTTGCAAATTTGTGTTCCATAGCGTCGAGCTTCTTTTGCATTGCTGCCATTTCTGCTCGAACACCTATGGACACATCTACTTGGTGTACGCCACCCCTATTCAATGGTTGGGTTCCACTCTCCCAAATCAGTGATTTTTCAGCGAATTCTTCTAAGTATCGCCAGGCTTCCCCATCGTCTTTAGTCATAAATGTACCCTGACACATATTTTCAAGGCTTTGTTTGGTGCTAGTGTTACTTCCCTCATAGATGATTCGGCACAACTCCCATCTCGGGATGCCGTGATGAGGACATTGAACCATTAAATCCTTGAAACGTTCAAAGTACTTTGAAAATGGTTCGGTAGGGAGCTGGGCAAATTGGTTTAATTCACTACGAATTCGAGCCGTTCGTTGGACTGGGTAAAATTTCTTTAGGAATGCTGCGACGAATTCTTCCCAATTAGTGATGGAGTGTGCGGTGGTGTTATATAGCCACTTCTCGGCTATATCGCACAAGGTAAAAGGAAGAAGTCGTAGACGCATCGCATCCACAGAAAGTTGAGACGTACCCATCATAGCGCATACGTTTTCAAATTTGGTAATGAAAACGTAAGCGTCCTCGGTCTCGAGTCCGTGATACTTAGGTAGAAGGTTGATATACTGGGGCTTTATTTCAAAGTTATCCCCGTTCGCTGGTGGTGTGGATAAGCAGGTCGAAAGAGGACCTCTAAGTGGATAACATCTTTCCTGAAGAGAAATGTGTGGAGGATTCTGCGCACCAACGGACGGTGGCAGATTGGGGTTAAAGAAGTTTGATGGATTCGGATCCATCGGTGTGGGTGTGGTAGTAGGTAAAGAAAAGGTAAATGGAGAATTATCGACTTCAGAGTCGATAAAAGGTACGCGGACTAAACGGGCACTAGAATCCCGTGTCCAGCCTATCTTGCACTAAAAAGGGTTAGTACAAGTGGCAGCGTTGGCTTATAATTAGGGGTAAAATGAATGCGGTGTTTGCTTTTGAAAAGGGAAGGATTTTGAAAAAATGATGCGACAACCAAATGCAGCAACACAACCCTAAAATCTAATGGTCACCTAGGTCCGGCTCTAGACCGCTCCTAACTGCCAAAAGACAAGTCGCGGGATCAATCCTTCACTGCCTCTTTGTCCCCTGTGGCCGGATGAGTGCCAGGTAAGTGGGAAGGAACCACCACTACAGTGGGCCTAATTAATAACCACTAGCCTTAGACACACTCGCCTTAGGCACCACAGAAAAACGCGGATAAGCAATGAATTACCCACGGCCCTCTCTTGTCCTAAATGAGCGCGACAGTCCTTAGAGTCATCTCTAGATTTCTTTTAGTTAATGGGGGTAAATGCGGATGCAAGTTTGGTGGTTTTCGGGGCCTAGGAAGGGTAATGAAATCCCCACCTAATTTGGATTTGGCCGTGCCCCTTAATTTTCCGTATTAGCAATGCAAAACAACCAAGAAAACAAAAATCACGCACAATTTTAATTTGCTTTTGCGGCGCAGCTATTATTTGCAAAGAATCCTGCAGAAAGGATTAGTTGGAGCTAAAAAGGGAGAGAGGAGAGAGAGAGAAATCACCTGCTGGAAAATTATCCAGAGAACCCTCAAGCCTGCGGCGCTTCCGCCGCACAAACCATGTTCCCGCCGCACTTCCGCGGCTAGTTGGTGGTTTCACTGTACAATTTTTCTTCAGCTGCTTCCTTTTACTATCTCCAGCTCTCTGGTATATCCCAAATAATTTTTCCACAGCACAGAATGCTCCAGATCACCTTGCAATCAATTCACAACACACGTATAAGAGTTTGTACGAATTTTGATTTCAAGAAACGAAACGTAATAATTCTTTCACTTCAAACTATAAAATGTAAACGAATTAACGCGCGATCCCCGGCAACGGCGCCATTTTGATTTGTTGGTTTCGTGGATGTGTTTATCGAATCAAATAGTAAAGACATCACAACCAAAAATATTTGACCGCAATCAAACAACGGTGTCAGTTGAAGTTAATGAATGAGTGCGGATCGTCCTCAGGGATCTCGAGATTCGTTTGTACTTTTATTTGTTTGAAATGAAATGTTAATCAACTATAAGAGAAAACACGATTCAATTGATTGATTTGTATTCGTGTGTCACTAATCTTTTCTAAAGAATCAAGAACTATAAACAACAAGAATCGGTTTCAATGGTATTTTCCAAACGACAATCAAGATTGATAAAGAGGCTCGTAGGAATCGATAGGATCTTTAGATGTGTTGTAGTCTACAATATTTCATATTCTTGTCCTTCGAAGAATTGATGCTAGATCAATGGTTATCGACGAGAATTAGGGTTTTCTTGATGAAATTAAAGTTTCATCTCTTAACCCTTACTCTTTCGAGGATACCATTTATATTCTAGCCTCTAGCAATTTCAAGAATCGATCGGATCACCCCAATCTCGAGCGATGTTGATCAAGAAAGCATCGCATCGAATTGGGTTGTCGAATCTTGAACTTGCTAGGGTTTACAATCTCGTGGGATTCAAGAATTGATTACAAATTTGCTACATCATCATACTAAAGATCTTCTCGACTCCTTAACGAGCGGAGTTTTTACTCGCGCATCACCACATAGACAATATTCAAGAACAGTAAAGATAACATGATGCAGAATTTTAATGAAAACAAGAATGGTGAAAATATCACCTTTTATTTAATCAACAATTGTCAATACATTCTTTCAAGATCTACAAGAAGAAAGAAAAATCGATCGTTGACTCGGCTTCGCTCGACTCCGTGGATCGTGGATCTACTTTTGATCTCTTGCCCGATGGAAGATCGGCTCGGCTCATAAAAGGGTTGAAGGAATCTTGCTTGGCTTGCACTCAAGATCTTGAATTGTGGATGGATTTAGGGTTAGGGTTTCCTACAAGATTTCTCACTAATCTTGAGGAAGAAGAAGATGGAGAAAGAGAGAATGGCTAAGATCTAAGATGTTGAATCTTTTTCTCTCTAGGGTTTCATGATTATTCTCTCATGAATGAGTCAAGGGTCCTATTTATAGAACTAGGTTTAGGTTTGAATTAGACTTTCCCTCCCAAAGTTTGTTGACAAGTTTGTTGGGGTTTAGCTTAGGGTTTAAGCAAGGGTTTAGGAAAGTTCTAGAAAGATTAGGGTAGTTTGGGAATTTGCTGATCTGGTGAAAGTATCTGGAATCTTCTGGAAGTTTGTGTGCATTTATGAGCTGAGGGCACTGAAACAGGAGTTTTGGTGAAGTTTGAGGAGCTAAGTCCCTGTGTCAGCCGCGGATCCGCCGCGTGAGGTGGGGTTTTGCCGCGCTTCCGCCGCGCCTTGGTGGGCTTGGGAACTGTGCTTTCTTCAGTAACTTGGTACTGCTGTATGGGTTATTCTTTGATGTTCAGGATTGCAGTTGCCCTTCTATGTTGATACCAGATTTGCTTTCAATGAGTTTACGAGCAATTGTAATGGTCGAGCAATGAATTGATCGAGCAAGTATCTTTTTTCCTGTATAGACTTCAAAATAGGGGTTGCAAGATATAGAAAATATGCTATGTAATGCAATGCGGTTAATTTCCCTAGAATTTCCGGTTTTAAGGTCGAATACATGTAATTTGATATTTTGCGACCAATTAGCTAATATGTGAATTATGAATACCGTACTCTCCTATATGTATGCAGATGACAAGGAAATTGCCGGTTAAAATATGCAGTATTTTCGACTGATCACCCAACGAGCACCCGCATACTATCTCAATTACGACATACCGACGGCTGTGGGACAGACCGTCTCCCGTGCTGGGAAGAGAAGCGCATACGCTAGTCTACTCCGGAGCATCGATGCCCTATCTCGACACTCCCACGACTAGGGACGTGTATAAGGATGTGCTTGTAGATTACCCAGCCCCCACGAGTGTGATCGCCATCACAACGCCGGTAATCAAGCAAAGATCCTAAGGGCTCTACTAATGCGTATAGGTGATATAATAAATAAACACACATGTGCACATTAAAGCAGAGACAAACCAAGTAGCATACTACTATATTGAGCAAGATTGTCTGTACAACTGTGAATATCCCAAGCTTCCATCAAGTAATATACATACTAGTATGATACAGTAATGGCCTCTAGGGCATATACACTAACAGTAATCCCTCTCACTTAGTGTTAAAATGTTTAACATGCTTGTTATCGCCTAAACTCTAGTTTAAAGATCCGGCTTCGGGTTGTTCGGCATGGCTAAATTATTAATCGGGCATGGTTGATGCCTCGTAGACCCTTGTGCGCGTGCATAGCAATCCTACACCTGTTGCAAAGGGTTTCCGTAAAAGACCTGGCTTGGACTATGACGAAACCTTTTCTCCAGTGGCTATGCTGAAATCCATTCGGATCCTTCTTGCCATTGCTGCCTTCCACGATTATGAGATTTGGAAGATGGACGTAAAGACCGCTTTTCTGAATGGAAATTTAGAGGAGTGTGTCTATATGGACCAGCCAGAGGGTTTCATTCAGAGTGGGAGCAGCGGGAAGGTGTGCAAGTTGCTTAAGTCCATCTATGGACTAAAGAAGGCATCGCGGAGTTGGAACATCTGTTTTGATGAGACGGTCAAAAATTTTGGCTTTATCAAAAATCAAGATGAACTATGCATCTATAGTAGATTTGTAGCACGAACTGTCGTATTCCTCGTTTTATACGTGGATGACATTCTCTTGATAGGAAATGACATTCCTATGCTACAATCTGTCAAAGGGCTCTTGTCACACAGGTTCTCCATGAAGAGATTCAGTATGGAAGATTCCAAGCGCGGTAATCTACCGGCTTGTCACGGGATCACCCTCTCCAAAGAGATGTCTCCCAAGACTGATTTGGAAAGGGATCGTATGTCTATTATACCCTACGCTTCTGCGGTAGGCTCTATAATATATGCGATGTTGTGTACCAGACCAGATGTAGCTTATGCACTGAGTGTGGTAAGCAGGTATCAGTCAAACCCTGGGGAGAAACACTGGATAGCGGTAAATGTTAGTGTATATGCCCTAGAGGCCATTACTTTATCATACTAGTTTGTATATTACTTAATGGAAGCTTGGGATATTCACCTTGTATAAACAATCTTGCTCAATATAGTAGTATGCTACTTGGTTTGTTTCTACTTCAATTTGTACATGTGTTTATATTAGTATATCACCTATACGCATTAGTGGAGCCCTTAGGATCTTTGCTTGATTACCAGCGTTGTGATGGCAGTCACACTAGTGGAGGCTGGGTAATCTATAAGCACATCGTTATACAGGTCCCTAGTCGCAGGACTATCGATACAGGGCATCGATACTCCGGAGTAGACTAGCGTATGCGCTTCTCATCCCAGTGTGGGAGATGGTCTGTCCCACAGCCATCAGTACGTCGTACTAGCGATAGTATACGGGTGCTCTTTGGTTACGAGTACACTAGACAGGACTCGTCGGGAACTGACAGGTTGGTATTATACCTATCGTCAGTTATCAGTTCCCAGGTGACGTGAGTACAGCTTAGTCCGCTGACTTGACACTGCCACTTCGCCTCGAGTGTGTTCCCACTGCACTTTGATCACTACCCTACTACGGCTCAAAGGAGTCGTGCAAACAGGTGGTGGTTGGGTGCAGTCCCGAAGCACTTGGAGGCAGTGACGGTTAGACAGGATTCGTCTCTCCCGGTATTGGGGGTTGACATCGCGCTGTGTCTAGGAGAGCCATTACACGAGTAGTCCCTGGCCAGGGCAAGCGAGATATACTGGAAGGCTTCCAGTGTTATCTCGGGGTGTTTTGAGCTTCACACCGACACGACTTGTACCGCTATTAGGGGACTGACGTTTTACCGCCCCCTAGGCCCGACATGCGATGTATTAGACGAACAGACCGGACTGTACGGAGACTGTCACATTCAGACTCAGTAGGAGTTCAGATGGGGTTTCACCTCGTCAGCCTTCTTGTCGGCATCTACCTGGGGACCGTTACGCACAGCTAGTGACGCTTGCGGTCTGTGGTTAAACCCACTGCCAGCGTAGTGTCGAGTCTTTAGAGTCCCACACAGAGGGTATTCGCCACTGGGCAAAACAGAGTAGAGGTCGCATGGTTTTGCGGCAGGGTTCGTTCTCATCCGCGCACTTATGCACGTTTGGAGTCCGGACGGATTATACTGGCGGGCTCTGGTTTGAGCCAGATACTGGTATATGTTTTGGGGTTGCTTTTATATCTCGGTATTCTTGTTCCTCGGAACGAGAATACAGGTGTGTATGCACAGTTGCTTGAGGCGGAGGATGAGGTTTTTCTTTAGGGTTTCGGAACGGGTGCGTATGCACAGTTGACAGTCGTCATTTTCCAAACCCTAATAGATTTATGAAATATCAATTAATAATAGTAATTAAATGAAATATTGTTATGGTTGATTTTGTTGACTTGTTGACCATGGTTGACTTGTTGACCATGGTTGAATGTTGACCACCATCATTGCTTTGCAAGGATACTCCTTGATTCTAGCTTACACTCATTTAATGAAGTGATGATAATGGTCATTCCAAATACAACCATCAACTATTTTCATTTTCAATTATTATTATTAATTAGATAATTCCTTTTCTTTTAGTTATGGTTGCAAAAGAAAAGAGCTCATTCTATCATAATCATTCTCTCTCCTCATTTCATCTTCTTCTTCCTCAAGCTCAAGGTGATTCCTTCTCATGTGTTGAGAATCCCTCACCTTGAAAAAGAAAGCACCCCATAGATACTCTCTACTCTCTCTAGGGTTCAAGGTTTAGCAAGCCGGAGATCCTAGTTCACTCAAAGTTCGAGGAAGAGCCCAAAGGTTGAACCCTCGGGTGGATCCATTTTCGACGGAAGAAGGCTACGAGGCAAAAACCATCAACCTCTACAAGGTTTCAAGAAGAAGGAGTTCAAGTTAGGTATAACTCTTCATCCGAGTAGCTAACGCTCCTTTGTATGCTTGCTAGTTTAGTTTAGACACGATCCCGACCTTGTTTAGTCCATGTTGCTCCTCATGACAAAATTTGATTGTTATACCGTTTCCGCCTCCTCGTAAGTACCGGGGATGGCAACGTGGACTTACAGTGGTATCAGAGCCTAACTAAACTTAAACTAGCTTTGTAGCGAAGTGTATGGAAGTTCGAAACGAAAAAACCGCAAAACCGGAAAATCTAAAACCCTAAGTTTCTGTTGAAATTTTTTATGCTCTAAATGAAAAACTTTATACTCCTAAAATCGGCTCAGGGTTTTGTGAGAACACCCACCAAAAACGATCCCATGAATCCTTCAAACCGCCGCGCTTCCGCGGCCCCAGCTATTCTTCTCGCCGCGGATCCGCCGCCGTTTGGGCTCTTCATGTGATCGTGTTTTGTGCAGTGTTCTTCTGGTAGGGTTTTGGGATTTTTCAAATATGTGATATGTGCCCAGATTTTCCAGAACAGAAATTTGCTTTTGGGGTCCTATAAATCCGTATTTTTTATCGAACTTCGCTACACTTTGTCTATATTGGTTATATCTGTGATGTTTGAATGTATTGAACGTCGGCTAATCTCTATAAGTCGATTAGTCGGGGTTATACATCTCTGTGATCTGTGTTTGATATTGGAATGTGTTGGACTGTCGCGGGTGAATAGCCGGGGTGGATGTGAGATGAGCTTTTGTTTTTCTTTCATTCATTGTAAATGTAAATTGATGTAATATTATTATTTGTTTGGCCGCACAACCGGGTCGGGGTTGTAGCCGTCATTGTATAATTCTTTTTACTGTTTTTGCTCCTAGGATAGACCCATGGAGGGGTGCACAAACTGCCGAGTACTTGGCGGGTAGTTTGCCACACCCGTAGGGGTCTTGGGTGGGGTATTTGTCTATTCACCGCGACCGTGTAATCCGCTTTTCGTTGCAGGCTCGAAAGGATTGCGGATTGCTAGTATATCCAATGTATTCATCTGTGATCTGTAATATCTATCATTGCTTTCTATTTAGGCGTTGCTTATGTTTTACAGCCGCGCTAGCCCAGCCCCCGCTCTGTCGTTAGTTAAGTAACCTAACGGGTGATGACGGGGCCCCGTGGCGAATGCATATGGCATAAGCGTACGTCATATTTTGGTTGTTTTCTGCAATGGTAGGATTAAATGATGGGACGCATTAAAAGAACTAATGCAAGAATATCACGCATTAAAAGAACTAATGCAAGATAATAAACCAAGTTAAAGTCGTTGGAACACTTTCGAAAAACAACTCGGTTCTTTTCAAAACTAACTTTTAAATGCGGAGATTAAGCCACTGCTTCTAAAAGCTATCTCGTTCCATCGATTATATCAAGTTCACTACGTTCACGGTTTCGCCAAAACCATTCGTAGCCCTCCGTCGTTTCACATGAATAGTCAATAGTATTCAAGCTGTGTTTGTTGGCCAAAGTCAAGGCATAGTGATTGGTAGCTATTGGGTATTCATATGCAGCATAGATAGATGCGTTGGTTTGGAACAGTCGTACTGCCTTGTTGGCCAAAGTCAAGGGTAGGTACGGGTGGATTCAAATTAACCTGGAGAACGACGGGTAGATCTTGACATGTGACTTATGATTTGTTGGCCAAAGTCAAGGTCATAAGAGCATGGGGCAAAAATCCACATCGGGAGTTTCATAAGTACTGAAACTTGCTAGATTTGCATACCATTTAGAGTGTGGTGATTCTGTTAGGATTCCTTCAGTTTCGTCACGCGATGATATTTGGATCCCGATCCTACTGTGAGTATATGCTACTCCTCGGGAATTTTTTCACTAAACGATCAATGCTATAAACCTAATAGGTGTCTAGAAAGGTGTTAGCGGGGCTACGCCCCCAGGGAAAAGAGGTTCTCTAATTAAGGAACTTCGCGAAAGCGTTGGAAAACCTCCCTCGAAGTACCGACACTGGCCTGGCTGAACGGTTAAGCAAGTATTGTGCGGCGGGATTGATCCCGACTAATTCTTCCTTTATGGTTTGAGGAGGGATTCGAGAGACAGTGGGAGCCATCCTGTTTAGACAAATTAAAAACCATTCTAAACTTGCAAGAGCATCGTGCTAAAGTGTTCCTTCTCTCCCCCCTGCAGCGACCAAATCGAAATAACTGGACTTAAGTTACTTCTAGGTAAAAACATACTGACAGGGCCAAACTACAATGATTGGCTCAGGAATGTCAAAATGGCAATCACTTACGACAAGCTGGGGTATCTTCTTACCACCAAAGCTCCCCCCGTCCCAGGTCCCACCTCCAGCGTCGCTGATAAGGAAATCCGTAAGACTTAGGAGATTGATTGCGCGAAGGCCAAGTGCCTCGTGCTTGCCTCTATGGACAACGAACACCAGAGGAGGCACGAGAATATGGATTTGGAATCCATATTTCTTCATACAAAAGAACTGTATGGAGAGCAGTCTCGTATCGCAAGATACGAAGTGTCGAAGAAGTTGTTTTCGGCAAAGCTGGCCGTCGGATCATCGGTAGCGGACCACGTGCTTAAGTTGATTGGCTACATTGAGGAGCTCGCAGAACTTGGGACCACGTTGGAAAGTGAACTCTCTACGGATTTAGTTCTCCAGTCCCTTCCATCCACTTACGCCCAGTTAATGCTGAACTTCAACTTACAAGAAAAGGAAGTTGAACTTTCAGAACTCCTCAACATGCTGAGGAGCGCAGAGGGCACCCTACAGAAAGGTAGGGAAACACCCGCTTTGTTTGTAGGAGGATCTTCTTCCTCTAGGTCCAAGGCGAAAACCAAAGGAAATAGGAAGAAAGCCCCCGCCAAACCAAGAGGCGGTGTTAGTAAAGTGGGTACGAAGGGAAAGGAAAAGGAAACAAAGATTGCGGGGAAGCTTGTGGGAAAGGAGGAATGCTTCTATTGTCATAAGAGTGGACATTGGAAGAAAGATTGCAGGGCTTGGAAGGCCAAGACACAGGAACTGAAGCAGGTTGCGGCTTCAGCTTCAGGTGTGTATATTATTGAAAACTGTCTTTCTATAAACTCTACTTCCTGGGTATTGGATACCGGATCAGGATCTCATATCTGTAATTCTTTGCAGGCGTTGAGAAACCGTAGGTTTTTGAAGGCAGGTGACATGACCCTCAGAGTTGCGAACGGAGCTAGCATGGATGCTAAAGCCGTGGGGGACTATCACCTGGGAATGTCAGATGGGCATGTTTTGGTTTTCCGTAATTGCTTTTTTGTACCCAACGCAACATGTAATATCATTTCTGTATCTTTGGTTTCTAAAGAAGGTTATGAATTTGCGTTTGTAAGTAATGTTGTAAACATTCACCTTAATCAAGTTCTGATTGGGTCAGGTACACTGAGCAATGGTATATACGTGTTAAACCAACCACAGATTTTCAATGTCTAGAATACACACAAAAGAAAGTCTCCAGATATTAATCAGGCTTTCTTATGGCATTGTAGACTGGGTCACATCAATGAGACACGGTTGACTAAGTTACATAAAGAAGGATACTTGGATTCATTCGAGTATCAGTCTTATGCCACTTGTGAATCTTGTCTCATGGGAAAGATGACAAAGACTCCGTTCACTGGACACGGAGAAAGAGCGAGCGAGCTCTTGGGACTCGTACACAGCGACGTGTGCGGTCCAATGTCTACACATGCGCGAAGCGGTTACTCTTACTTCATCACTTTTACGGATGATTTTTCAAGGTACGGTTATGTTTTCTTAATGAAACATAAGTCCGAAGCTTTTGAAAAGTTCCAGGAATATAAGAATGAAGTAGAGAAACAGACCGGCAAAAGTATCAAGATTCTAAGATCGGATCGAGGTGGAGAATACTTAAGTGCCGAGTTCCTGAATTATTTAAAAGAAAATGGAATTCTCTCTCAGCTTACTCCTCCATACACTCCGCAACACAACGGTGTATCGGAGAGACGGAACCGAACCCTATTGGATATGGTACGGTCCATGATGAGTAACGCAGAGTTACCGCGAACATTCTGGGGGTATGCGCTAGAATCAGCTGCGTACCTTTTGAACCGAGTTCCTACTAAGACTGTGCCTACTACTCCATATGAGATGTGGAGTGGGAAGAGACCCTATCTTAATCACATTAAGACATGGGGATGTCCAGCTTTTGTTAAAAAGCAGCATGCGGACAAGCTCGAGGCACGCTCTGTACAGTGCAAGTTCGTGGGATATCCAAAGAACTCCAAGGGATATTTCTTCTACTGCGAAGAGGAACAAAAAGTTCTTGTTTCTCGTCATGCCTACTTCTTGGAAACTGAGTTTTTGGAAACCCAGATAACTGGGAGCACAGTAGAACTGGAAGAAATTCCAGAACCACAAACTATCACTGAAAGATTAGAGGAACCAGAGGGTTCAAAAGAACAGGACATTCCTACGCCGCTCCGCAGGAGTAGTAGGCAGTCTCATCCGCCCGAGAGATACTACGGTTTTCTCATAGACGGGGATAGAGAGGATTGCATCATAGATTATGATGAGCATACTAGCTTCCAGCAGGCCGTTCAGAGCGTTGACTCGGTAAAATGGCTGGATGCAATGCGGACCGAAATGGAGTCCATGTACACCAACAAAGTATGGACGTTGGACATTGCTCCAGACGGGGTAAAACCCGTAGGATGCAAGTGGATCTTCAAAAGGAAGATTGGTGTAGATGGACAGGTTGAGACCTATAAAGCTAGACTTGTAGCAAAGGGTTTCCGTCAAAGACCTGGCTTGGACTATGACGAAACCTTTTCTCCAGTGGCTATGCTGAAATCCATTCGGATCCTTCTTGCCATTGCTGCCTTCCACGATTATGAGATTTGACAGATGGACGTAAAGACCGCTTTTCTGAATGGAAATTTAGAGGAGTGTGTCTATATGGATCAGCCAGAGGGTTTCATTCAGAGTGGGAGCAGCGGAAAGGTGTGCAAGTTGCTTAAGTCCATCTATGGACTAAAGCAGGCATCGCGGGGTTGGAACATCTGTTTTGATGAGACGGTCAAGGAATTTGACTTTATCAAAAATCCAGATGAACCATGCATCTATAGTAGATTTGTAGCAAGAACTGTAGTATTCCTCATTTTATACGTGGATGACATTCTCTTAATAGGAAATGACATTCCTATGCTACAATCTGTCAAGGGGTTCTTGTCACACAGGTTCTCCATGAAAGACCTGGGTGATGCCCCATACATCCTGGGGATCCGGATCCATCGTGATAGATCCAAGAGGATATTAGGACTTTCTCAGTCCAGGTACATCGACACCATAGTGAAGAGATTCAGTATGGAAGATTCCAAGCGCGGTAACCTACCGGCTTGTCACGGGATCACCCTCTCTAAAGAGATGTCTCCCAAGACTGATTTGGAGAGGGATCGCATGTCTATTATACCCTACGCTTCTGCGGTAGGCTCTATAATGTATGCGATGTTGTGTACCAGACCGGATGTTGCTTATGCACTGAGTGTAGTAAGCCGGTATCAATCAAACCCTGGGGAGAAACACTGGATAGCGGTAAAGAACATTCTCAAGTACCTGAGAAGGACTAAGGAGATGTTCTTGGTGTATGGCGGAAAAGACCTCCAGATCGAGGCCTTTGCTGACTCCAGCTTCCAGAGTGACAAGGATGATTCCAAGTCCATGTCGGGTTTTGTCTTTACCCTCAATGGAGGGGCGGTGTGTTGGAAGATTTCCAAACAGGAAACCGTTGCAGACTCGACTATGGAAGCGGAATACATCGCTGCTTCTGATGCCGCAAAAGAAGCTGTCTGGATGAGGAAGTTCTTGAAAGAACATCAGGTGGTTCCGTCCATTGTTGATCCAATACCTCTGTATTGCGACAACAACGGGGCTATAGCTTTAGCGAAGGAACCTAGGTCCCATCAGAGATCCATGCACATCTTGAGGCGGTATCACCTGATCAGGGAGATCGTGGATCGCAAGGAGATCGAGGTTCGGAGGGTTGCTTCAGAAGAGAACACTGCAGATCCATTCACCAAGGCCCTGCCCCAGACTCAGTTCGAGCGGCTGATCGAGATGATAGGTCTTCGATACGCCAGTACATGGCCTTAGTGCAAGTGGGAGATTGTTAGTGTATATGCCCTAGAGGCCATTACTGTATCATACTAGTTTGTATATTACTTAATGGAAGCTTGGGATATTCATATTGTATAAACAATCTTGCTCAATATAGTAGTATGCTACTTGGTTTGTTTCTACTTCAATGTGTACATGTGTTTATATTAGTATTTCACCTATACGCATTAGTGGAGCCCTTAGGATCTTTGCTTGATTACCAGCGTTGTAATGGCAGTCACACTAGTGGGGGCTGGGTAATCTATAAGCACATCGTTATACAGGTCCCTAGTCGTAGGACTATCGATACAGGGCATCGATACTCCGGAGTAGACTAGCGTATGCGCTTCTCATCCCATTGTGGGAGATGGTCTGTCCCACAGCCATCAGTACGTCGTACTGGCTATAGTATACCGGTGCTTGTTGGGTTACGAGTACACTGGACAGGACTCGTCGGGAGTTATCAGTTCCCAGGTGACGTGAGTACAGCTTAGTCCGCTGACTTGACACTGCCACTTCGCCTCGAGTGTGTTCCCACTGCACTTTGATCACTACCCTACCACGGCTCAAAGGAGTCGTGCAAACAGGTGGTGGTTGGGTGCAGTCCCGAAGCACTTGGAGGCAGTGACGGTTAGACAGGATTCGTCTCTCCCGGTATTGGGGGTTGAGATCGCGCTGTGTCTAGGAGAGCCATTACACGAGTAGTCCCTGGCCAGGGCAAGCGAGATATACTGGTAGGCTTCCAGTGTTATCTCAGGGTGTTTTGGGCTTCACTCCGACACGACTTGTACCGCTATTAGGGGACTGACGTTTTACCGCCCTCTAGGCCCGACATGCGATGTATTAGACGAACAGACCGGACTGTACGGAGACGTTCACATTCAGACTCAGTAGGAGTTCAGATGGGGTTTCACCTCGTCAGCCTTCTTGTCGGCATCTACCTGGGGACCGTTACGCACAGCTAGTGCCGCTTGCGGTCTGTGGTGAAACCCACTGCCAGCGTAGTGTCGAGTCTTCAGAGTCCCACACAGAGGGTATTCGCCTCTGGGCAAAACTGAGTAGAGGTCGCATGGTTTTGCGGCAGGGTTCGTTCTCATCCGCGCACTTGTGCACGTTTGGAGTCCGGACGGATTATACTGGCGGGCTCTGGTTTGAGCCAGATACTGGTATATGTTTTGGGGTTGCTTTTATATCTCGGTATTCTTGTTCCTCGGAACGAGAATACATGTGTGTATGCACAGTTGCTTGAGGCAGAGGATGAGGTTTTTCTTTAGGGTTTCGGAACGGGTGCGTATGCACAGTTGACAGTCGTCATTTTCCAAACCCTAATAGATTTATGAAATATCAATTAATAATAGTAATTAAATGAAATATTCTTATGGTTGATTTTGTTGACTTGTTGACCATGGTTGACTTGTTGACCATGGTTGAATGTTGACCACCATCATTGCTTTGCAAGGATACTCCTTGATTCTAGCTTACACTCATTTAATGAAGTGATGATAATGGTCATTCCAAATACAACCATCAACTATTTTCATTTTCAATTATTATTATTAATTAGATAATTCCTTTTCTTTTAGTTATGGTTGCAAAAGAAAAGAGCTCATTCTATCATAATCATTCTCTCTCCTCATTTCATCTTCTTCTTCCTCAAGCTCAAGGTGATTCCTTCTCATGTGTTGAGAATCCCTCACCTTGAAAAAGAAAGCACCCCATAGATACTCTCTACTCTCTCTAGGGTTTAAGGTTTAGCAAGCCGGAGATCCTAGTTCACTCAAAGTTCGAGGAAGAGCCCAAAGGTTGAACCCTCAGGTGGATCCATCTTCGACGGAAGAAGGCTACGAGGCAAGAACCATCAACCTCTACAAGGTTTCAAGAAGAAGGAGTTCAAGTTAGGTATAACTCTTCATCCTAGTAGCTAACGCTCCTTTGTATGCTTGCTAGTTTAGTTTAGACACGATCCCGACCTTGTTTAGTCCATGTTGCTCCTCATGAAAAAATTTGATTGTTATACCGTTTCCGCCTCCTCGTAAGTACCGCGGATGGCAACGTGGACTTACAGTAAAGAACATTCTCAAGTACCTGAGAAGGACTAAGGAGATGTTCTTGGTTTATGGCGGAAAAGACCTCCAGATCGAGGCCTTTTCTGACTCCAGCTTCCAGAGTGACAAGGATGATTCCAAGTCCATGTCGGGTTATGTCTATACCCTCAATGGAGGGGCGGTGTGTTGGAAAAGTTCTAAATAGGAAACCGTTGCTGACTCGATGATGGAAGCGGAATATATCGCTGCATTTGATGCCGCAAAAGAAGCCGTCTGGATGAGGAAGTTCTTGATAGAACTTCAGGTGGTTCCGTCCATTGTTGATCCAATACCTCTGTATTGCGACAACAACGGGGATATAGCTTTAGAGAAGGAACCCAGGTACCATCAGAAGTCCAGGCACATCTTGAGGCGGTATCACCTGATCAGGGAGATTGTGGGTCGCCAGGAGATCGAGGTTCAGAGAGTTGCTACGGAAGATTACACTGTTGATCCATTCACAAAGGCCTTACCCCAGACTCAGTTCGAGCGGCTAATCGAGATGATAGGTCTTCGATATGCCAGTACATGGCCTTAGTGCAAGTGGGAGATTGTTAGTGTATATGCCCTAGAGGCCATTACTGTATCATACTAGTTTGTATATTACTTGATGGAAGCTTAGGATATTCACCTTGTATAGACAATCTTGCTCAATATAGTAGTATGCTACTTGGTTTGTTTCTGCTTAAATGTGTGCATGTATTTCTTTTAGCATATCGCCTTTACACATTAGTAGAGCCCTTATGATCTTTGCTTGATTACCAGCGTTGTGATGGCAGTCACACTCATGGGGGCTCGGTAATCCACAAGCACATCCTTATGAAGGTCCCTAGTCGTAGGACTATCGAGACAGGGCATCGATACTCCAGAGTAGACTAGCGTATGCGCTTCTCATCCCAGCATGGGAGACGATCTGTCCCACAGCCGTCAGTACGCCGTACTTGAGATAGTATGCGGGTGCTCGTTAGGTTACGAGTACACTGGACATGACTCGTCGGGAACTGTTGGTTGGTACTATACCTATCGTCAGTTATCAGTTCCCAGGTGACATGAGTATAGCTTAGTCCGTTGACTTGACACTGTCACTTCGCCTCGAGTGTGTTCCCACTGTACTTTGATTACTACCCTACCACGGCTCAAAGGAGTCGTGCAAACAGGTAGTTTTTGGGTGCAGTCCCGAAGCACTTGGAGGCAGTGACGGTTAGACAGGATTCTTCTCTCCTGGTATTGGAGGTTGACATCGCGCTGTGTCTAGGAGAGTCATTACACAAAGTCCCTGGCCAGGGCAAGCGTGATAGACTTGTAGGTTTCCAGTGTTATCTCAGGTGTTCTGGGCTACACTCTGACACGACTTGTACCGCTAGTAGGGGACTGACGTTTACCGCCCCCCTAGGCCTACCATGCGATGTTCTCAGACGAACAGACCGGACTGTACGGAGATTGTCGTATTCAGGCTCAGTAGGAGTTCAGATGGGTTTCACCTCGTCCGTCTTCTTATCGGCATCTACCCGGGGACCGTTACGTACAGCTAGTGCCGCTTGCGGTCTGTGGTTAAACCCACTGCCAGCGTAGTGTCGAGTCTTTAGAGTCCCACACAGAGGGTTATTCTCCTTTGGGAAAAACAGAGTAGAGGTCGCATGGTTTTGCGACAGGGTTCGTTCACATCCGCGCACTTATGCACGTTTGGCGTCCGGACAGACATTACTAGCGGGCTCTGGCTTGAGCCAGATCCTAGTATATGTTTTGGGGTTAGTTTTATCTCATAGTATTCATGTTCCTCGGAACACAAATGCGTGTGTGTATGCACAGTTGATTGAGGCGGAGGAAGAGCTTTTTCATTAGGGTTTTAGAACGGGTGAGTATGCACAGTTGACAGTCGTCTTTTTCCAAACCCTAATTAATTTATGTAATATCAATTGATAATTTTATTTAAATGAAATTGTGTAATGGTTGGGTTTGTTGACTTGTTGACCAAGGTTGACTAGTTGACCATGGTTGAAACTTTGACCATCATCATTTCTTTTCTAGATGCTCTTTGATCTTTGCAAAATCATTTAATGTGAAATGATAATGGTCTTATCAAACCAACCATCACCTTTTTCATTTTGGATTAATATTATTTATTTGATAATTCACATATATTGTTATGGTTGTAAAAACTATTCTCATTCTATCATAACCATTCTCTCTCCTCTCTTCATCTTCCTCCTCCTCTAGTTCAAGGAGAATCATTCTCATGAGTTGAGAAACCTCTCCTTGGAGATAAAACACCCTAAGCCACTCTCTACTCTTCCTAAGGTTGAAGGTCTAGCAAGCCGGAGACTTTAGTTTTCTCAAAGTTCGAGAAAGGAGCTCAAGGAAGAAACCCACAGGTGGATCCATCTTCGACAAGAGAAGGCAACGAGGAAAGAACCATCCGACCACCATCAAGAGTCAAAGAGAAGGAGTTCAAGTTGAGGTATAACCCCTAACCGAGTAGATAACTCTCTTGTTAGTTGCTAGTGTGTAGTTTAGCCAAGATCCGTTTTCGTAGTCCATGTTACCTAAACCCTAAAAATCGTTTTTCACCATTTCCGCAAGCCCAAAAGAACCGGGAGTGGTAATGTGGACTTACAAAGCCAACGTGCCCAAGAAATACTGTAGACTAAGTGTAGTGGCTTTGTCTCATGGGGTATGAACTTGCCATGATGGAGGAATGAAAACTATGAACTTTGGAGAGGGGTTAAGAATTTTGTAGCAAGCCAAATGAGATGAAGAAATTCCCACCATCACAAAAATGAATCCTCTCTCTCTCCATGAAGTGGCCGGCCTCATCAAAAATATGAGGAGGGGAAAAACCACAAAGGGGTGAGTGCAGGGAAAGCAAAAGGGTGACCATAAGCCATGCGAAGATAATGAGGAATAAAGGTCATATCCATTTCTAATCTTATCTTATCTCATTAATGCAAACCATGATGAATAAAAAAGGGAATCAAAAGATTCTATCATAATCTCTCAAATCACAAATAACCCCTCCACAATTGCTAATTTGCAAATATGCAAATTAGCCCCTCCATCAGAAAAATCCGGCCGTGAAGGAACAAAGGAAAACTGGACGGAATGGAATGCAAACTGGAAACTTCAGAAAATTGATCCCGTAATAAATTACTGGAAAACCACGCGACTGCATATACATGCCCGCATTTGTATTCCCACTGAATACAAATGCAAAGAGACAAAATCTACACTGTACAATACTAGGATCCGGCTTAAACCAAAGCCCGCTAGTATTATCCGTCCGATCATGATCCGTGCAATACCGCACGTATCTGATCGAACCCAGCCATATCTCCATACGGCCTCTACAGCGTTTCGCCCGAAACTTGAAAAACTGGTCTGTGGGGTACTCTAAAGACTCATCAATACTTTGGTTGTGGATTTAACTACTTGCACGTCAGAGGTATTAGCCTATACGTAACGGGCTACCAGGTATTGACCAAAAGGGATGTCGATGAGCGAACTCATCCTGACACCCTACTGTGCCTGTCAGTGACAATATCCGTACAGTCCGGTCCGTTCGTCTATGAGCATCGCATGGCGGGCCTAAAGGGTTGGTAAAAGTAAGACCCCCAAAAGCGGTACAAGTCGTGTCGGAGTGTAGCCCAGAACACCCTGAGATACTACTGGAATATCTACCAGTAAATCTCCTGCCATGGCCAAGGACTTCGTGTAATGGCTCTCCTAGACACAGCGCGACCTCACCCCCAATACCGGGAGAGACGAACCCCTGCAGATCCGCTCACTGCCTCCATGTGGCTCGGGACTGTACCCAACTAAAACCTGTTTGCACATCTCCTTTGAGCGTGGTAGGGTAGTAATCAAAGTACAGTGGGAACTCACACGAGAAAAATGACGATCTCAGGTCGATGAACCAACCTGTACACATGTCACCAGGGAACTGCTATCTGACGTTAGGTATAAGACCAACTAGCATGTTCCCGGCGAGTCCGGTCCGGTGTATTCATAACCCAATGAGCACCTGTATACATCTTAGGTGAACCAACTGACACCAGTGGCTTGTGAGACCGGCCAACGCCCCTCGTCGGGGTCTCGACTGTATACACTAGTCTACTCTGGAGTATCGATGCCCTGTCTCGAAACTCCCACGACTAGGGACCTTTTAATGATGTGCTTATAGACCCCAACTCCCACGTATATGATCGCCCTCATACTGCTGGCAGTCAAGCAAGAATCCTAGGGGCTCTATCAACGTGTAATAGTGACCTGTACGGTCACCTAAAGCAGTACACGATGATAAAGGTAAACCAGATAGCATACCATCATCTTGAGTAAGACTGTCCTATCGGGATAGGTCTTCCATCAATCATTGCAATCACGTGCCTGTGATCCAATAATTGACTCTGAGGGCATTATCTAAAACAATTTCCTTGTTGCTGCGTTATCTATTCATTTTCCGCATATTCTTATTATTCGCATCACATTGCATGCTAATTGTGTTCTCTGCAGTTATTATGAAACTCACGCTATCAGGACACCAACACCATTATCGATGATGCATATGCTTCACGTACACTTACTTGCCGGCTTATACACTTCGTCATCGATAATTGTTATGTCACTACTCAGTAGAATTGCTGCGTTTTGATATGATACCTTGCATAAAATGTCTGCAATAGTCGCATGCACCTTTATATTGTAGGGTTTCTAGGCACGCGCACAAGGGTCTACGAGGCATCAACCATACCCGATTAAAAAATTAGCCGTGCCGAACAACCCGAAGCCGGATCTTTAAACAAGAGATTAGGCGAAAACTAGCATGTTAACAACTTTAACACTAAGTGAGAGGGATTACAACCTTTGTAGATCCGGTCCTTCACTTCATAAGCTCCGTGTTGTGGTCCCTTCGCTGCGATCATCGGGTTCCGGACTCTCGAGAGGTTCCACGAAGAGAAAGATGCAGTCTTGCTTTCGATCTTCGATACAAAGATGATCTACCTTGAAGTTTCATTAACACAAGCTAACACTCACTAAAATTGAGTGAACACTCTCATCTAAAGGGCAAGGGAAGATGAGGATGATGAAATAGGATTTTTGCGCTCTTTATTTATCTTTTTCTCACATTTATTCATCACTTGGAAAAAGCTAGTAAGCTTTTTCCATGAAGAAAGAAGAAGGAAGAAGATGAAGAATCATTTGTGATGAATAATAAAATGTTGTCATAATCATTTATGCAGCCATGGTTGTAGTAACCAATGTAGAGAGTTTACTAGGGTTAGGGTTTGGGTTGGGTTAAAGGGTGAGTCACAAAGAAATATCTATCATAATATCTTAACAAATGACAAAGTAAAAACATCTAGAAACATCTAGAATGCAATAACCCAAATCAAACCCTAAACTTGTTTAAACTTTTCTAAACATGTTGCATTAATAATTATAATATGTTACAATATTATATATCACATATACAATATTTATTGTAACAAAATAAAATAATACATTTAACATATATCGCATATATATCAATGTATTACCCGAGTGAGAAAAAGAATTTTTTAGTGAGCTAATATTAGTTAATGTAATTTAATATATCATATATATTATTATACATTAAATTATCGAATCAACACTTGATCCGACAATCCGGCTATATCGCATATAACCGACTAATATTTATCCGTACCGATTCATCGAATCAACACTTGATCCGATGACCCGGCTGATATCAAATATCATGAGAATAGAATACGGTATCTCATATCGCATTATCCTCGGTCCCGCACATATCACATATGTGCTCCTTCTCCGTTTTGCCTGAGCCAAGAAACCTCTGTGTAGGACTCTAAAGAATCGTCAATACGCGGCAGTAGGTGATGATCATATCAAACACCCACAAGCTGCAAGCGGTCAGCTAAACGTAACAGCTACCCAGGTATTGAGCGCTCAGAAGATCAACAAGAAAGCCTATACATTCTCCTGTTAATCCAAACAGTAACACTCCCGTACAGTCCGGTCTCGTCGTCTGAT